>JAXRKP010000708.1:7500-77500 GCA_037039925.1 Doris montereyensis
TATCATTATCATTATCATTATCATTATCATTATCATTATTAGATTCATTATCATTAACATTCACATTAACATTAACATTAACATTAGCATTAACATTAACATTGTATTGCTCGTAACAGTATCAGTATCATTATCATTATCAGGATCATTATTGTTCATTGTAAACAAAGCGTTTGTCACCCAGTCAAAGAAATGAGATCACTGAATCACCTTCCCTTTATTCTTAGGTGCTTCGCTTCTGCCCATATGCGATGAGCTCGAGCCAAGTGGAACTCCAGAAGGGGATTCGTGTGTTCGGATTGGCCTTCCCGATCTGATCTCTAAGAGTAACCAAGGAGCTCAGGAACAGGTCGTGGTTTCCTGGATTCGGGACAAGTGAACAAAAGGCAATGGTGGGAACCCTAAGCAAGTCGATAACCCCAAAGACAATCGGAATCGAGACGGAGGAAGGACGTCACGCCGAAATGGTGAGATATGAGAAATAAACTCACATTTTATCTTTTGTATCTTCATGGAATTTGATGTTCCACAGATTTCACATTTAGACGAAAATTTGAAATCCACATAACGAATACTATAATTGAGCCCTACGTCACAAACAACACAGATTGCAACACAATACCACCATCTGATACAAAGAACTACAGAAATGTTTTCTTCATCCGTACCATCATTGACTGGTATCACGTCGAGGATCATACCATCAACACAACGTTTATCGACATTTTCAGAGAAAGACTGTCAAGTCTATAAACTGTCCGTTGTGATTACACCATTACTGGTTTCTACAACGTATTATTCAGATTCAGATTCAGATTCAGATCATGACGAGCTTTAAAAAAAACAACTGTTGTACAGGCTCCTTTGGTACTATTTTTAAAGATACATTTCTTCTTAATTACTGACTGGGTTTGTTGGGGTTTTTAATCAAGCTGAGTGATGTTTACGGATTTTAAAGAAATTGTCATGCAGATAAATTTACCGGGCACTTTTTTTTAAAGAGGTTGGATCTAGTACTAAATTGATCTTAAACATTGATGAATATCATTCGTATTAATTGTGTATTGTTTAATTGTTTTGATCTCCAGAGATAGATTGCTACACTGGCAAAGGCATCAAGTATGCAGGTACCGTCAGTCAGACGAAGTCAGGTCTGAAGTGTATGAAATGGTCCACCATGGCTGACTTGTCGAATCTGGCCAATGAATTTGGTAAGGTCATGTACAAGGCAATTCGACATAACGATTGAATAATAAATGTGGAAACCGATTACAAGAGGATCGATGGGGAAGAGGCCATAGTCTTGTTATAACTGATTCCTTTTATAAGCGGTGACTTGCGCATCATACAATATTAGCCAATGGGAGGCCAGCCATCGTAATGTACTAGGTACATACACTCTTCCCTTCTCTTTTAGGCGTATCGCGCGATTCAATTACCGGCATTGGGTTTCGATGAAGTCATGGTTGAAAACATATAGGAATTTTTGGGTATAAATCTACAGCATTCACATTTTTGTGCTTCTCTGATATACTTTCCACTTTGACAGTTTATTTTAATGGACCCAAAGAGAGGGGGAATGGGATGGCGGTAATCCTGTTATAACCGGTTTCATGTTATACCCGATGCTGTTATAAATGGTGCCCACAATGACCAGTGTTCTTTTTTATCTTGACCTCTGAATAAGTTTCAACAACTCTTTTGTGTTCATTGTGAGGCTAAACAGACTCATAGAAACCAATGTGCCTTCATCCCTGGGACGTGTGTTACCGAGGTTTGACAGCTTACTATACATTATGACACACATTAGGCATTAAAGCGGTGTCCCGTTTGCTGACGCCCTATGTGAAAGCACACCCGATGTACACATCGGATAATATACATATTGGATATTATGCACATCAGAATATGTACACATCGGATAATATACGGATATTGGAAAGCAAATGATATCCTTTGACCCCTGACATTTCATAAGTGGTCGGATGCTATGGAGTATTGCGACACACGCATCCTGTTTTCTCCACATCGGATGCCTACACATCGGATAGTCACTGAATCAGTTTACAACCATTGTCATGTTCAACCTTTGTGAGGATTTGGTAGATTATTGGATCCATTATCCACGTAAGAAGATTTATGGATTCATCAATCACGTCGTGAAAGTTAAGTAAATTTATGGACCCATTGTTTGTTGACGCTGTGAGAATGATTTTTTAGTAAATTTATGGATCCATTGTTGACGTTGACCTTTTGTTAAATGATTTTAGTAAATTTATGGATTCATTATTCACGTTGTGAGAATGATTTTACTACATTTATAGATCCATTATTCACGTTGTGCGAATTAAGTACATTTATGGATCCATTGTTGACGTTGTGAGAATTTAGTACATTTATGGATCCATTATTCACTTTGTGAGAATTTAGTACAGTTATAGATCCATTATTCACGTTGTCAGAATTAAGCACATTTATGGATCCATTATTCACGTTGTGAGAATTTAATACATTTACGAATCTATTATTCACTTTGTAAGAATTTAGTACATTTATAAATCCATTATTCACGTTGTCAGAATTAAGTACATTTATAGATCCATTATTCACGTTGTGAGAATTTAGTACATTTATAGATCCATTATTCACGTTGTCAGAATTAAGCACATTTATGGATCCATTATTCGTTGTGAGAATTAATTACATTTATGGATCCATTTTCACGGGAGAATTAAATACATTTATGGATCCATTATTCACGTTGTGAGAATTAGGTACATTTATGGATCCATTATTCATGTTGTGAGAATTAAATAAATTTATGGATCCATTGTTGACGTTGTAAGAATGATTTTATAAATTTATGGATCCATTATTCATGTTGTGAGAACTAAATAAATTTAGGGATCCATTGTTGACGTTGTGAGAATGATTTTATAAATTTATGGATCCATTATCCACGTTGTGAGAATTTAGTAGATTTATGGATCGTCAAGCCTCAAGTAGCTTGTTTGTTTCGTTCTGTCTACGTCGAACATGAAGAGTGGCTTTGTTTTTGATTTCTTAAAACACAATTTTCTTCAAAATGTTCTTGTTTTTAAGCTTTGTTTGACAGTTTGATATCTGCCCAAACTTAGTGGCCCGGTAAAAAAAAAGAAAAAAGATAGTCCTTCCTAAACCACAAGATCACACTCAAGGGGATATCAAGAAACGTTTACATTTCTAATGTTATCCTCAGAAATGGGGTACTCTTTTACCATTTGATATCAGTCATGCGAATTGGAAGCAATCGGTCATGCACGTTGGTGGTAGGCCTAGAAACTTACGATTTCCATTTTCAATTTCAATTTAATGTTAATGTTTCTAACGTTTCTCAAAGCACATGATGTCTTAGCAATAATCACTTGTTTACACGCACATAATAGCCTCTCTCATCTCTAACGGGCTCTGATGCATCTTCTAAATTTATTTCTTTTGCCAGGAGATCACAACTACTGCCGCAATCCCCATGGCATCGCCGAGAGCCCTTGGTGTTTCACACACGATCCAAATGGCTCCAAGGAGCTGTGCGATATACCCCCATGCAGCTCTGGAGACGGTGAAATCGGTAAGTGATGAGCGCTTTGATTTGACATTGTGTTTATAATTATATCGTAGGACGGTTAGAGCAGAAGATAGCGGGAAAGCTAATGTTCTTGGGTTGTGTTTTAGAGGGTGGGTAGGTTTTGCGTGGGAAATCAAATACATGTATTTTAAAAGTAAAAAGGATGAGAAGGGTTGAAGAAAAAGACAGCTTTTGGTTCAAGAAATGGGCCGGGATCGAAGAAAACTTTAAGAACCTGCAAAGTTTGTGGGAAGTTGGAAATGACATGAACTGAAATAGTGGAATTGATCATGAATTCTAAGACTTTTGTCCCCTATAAAAAGCTTTATGACGTCATTCAAGAATCATAATTTGATGAGCTCTTTGATAAGATGAATAAAAAGAGGTTTTTCGTGACAGGTTGGTTTATTCATAGGCTGACGATGTGACGACAAATTAATATAATTTCATAAATAAATGATTAGAAAAACATGACATAAAAAGTGATCTCTTACGATCTTGGCCATAACGACAAAAACACATTTTATTAATGTGTGATCGATTTTTATAATGAAATAGCGTATCACTCGCCACTCTCAAATCATTGCTATGACAGCAGTAACTTAACTTATGAACAATTTTGGAAAAGGAAATGTTTGTTCTAAAACATTTGGACATGTTGTGTATCTGCAAAATACTGAACAGATTCCGAATTAAATGAAAAAATGTTGTAAAAATTCAACTTATTTATAAAGGCTTGTGTCAATTATCCAATTTGCATGGACATAAATGCAAATTTTTGTTCTAGAAAAGATTATATAGTAAATGTAGACATTTGAATGGCTAGATGTAGCCATTTCAGGCACTGCCGTTCAATTAGAAGAATGGTAATCTGTTGCTGAATACATGTGTTGTTTAAAATTAAAGATACGATAGCCTTGTGGATTCCACGTATTTGTGATTTTTCTAACGATTATCACTATCTTTGAGTCAGAGTATGTGTATGTGTTACAGACGCTCATCTCACTCATTCTAATTTGCTGTTGTTACTCCAATGCACTTCCAAAGTGCAAACGTGCAAGGCAAAAGGTGCAATGAATAATGTGCACAGATTCATATTTGGAAAGTATAGTTTAGTACTAGGTGCACAACAGTGTTTCTAAAATCGATTCATTTCAACGAAAGGTGGTGTCTAAAAATCAGTAGATAACCTTATCGATAGTGCTACCATAGTATCTTTGGTGCTACTGCTTAGTTTATTTTCCCACAGTTTTGCTATTGTGGGATAAAATTAGTGCAAGGGACTGGCAGCGTTTTAGAATGGGACCATATACATTTGACAGCCTGATTTAGTTGTTCTTGTTTTAGGTTAGGCTAATCGAATAAGTTAAACAGTTGGCCGCTTATAGCTTTAAAGAAAACGATGACTCTATTGCTGGCTCTGTGTTCTTGTATTTGACCAAGAACTTTTCACTCCCATTTGGCGGTTCCTTATTATACAAAATCAGTGATACAATGTACATATCGCATAGTAAAACACATTTAAGATTTGACAGACAATCAACGGAAACCATGATGTTCACCTAAATAACGGTAATAATTAACGTCATCAGTTTATGTCCCTTGACTTTTATAGCAAAATTGTGTACTCTGTTGTCGTTAACAGTTCCTTACTAGAATTGACCATCATTCCTTTGCCCCTCGTAAGCAAATCCAGTGCTCAACACTAACTTGTCACTGCCACTGCCAGCCAAATAGCTAAAAAGTTCAAGGCCCGAGCATAACGGGAAATATTTGGTCGCTCTGGAAAAACTCTGGATATCGTAAGGCTTTCCACGGCGTGACCTGTGTTTAGAAATACTGTGACCTCTGTTTAGAAGTGCTCAGGAAGGGTGAGGCCGCAGAACTGAGTCATGTTTACGTTACGACTAAACAGTTTTAATGAACACTGACATTCTCGGACCGAGCCAGGTTTTCAGTTGGAACCGAGTCATTAAACACTTGAAGAACATTGTAAAAATAACATGAATATCAAGTTGAAAATCAAGTTGTTGCACTACTGTTGAGGAGTGATCAAAATGTGATTAGAGTTTTAAAGTTTGATAAATTCGTCGGCAATTCAAATACAGAATGTGACTTTTGGAATTGCCAAAGTGCAAGAACGTTTTTGGTAATCGTGCTCAGATCAACGGACATTTCACGATATCATGAAATATGGTATACCACAGAAATAAATATACAGCTTGTTTTTCCATCAGTAAAAATTGGTGGCTCTACTCCGCTACGCAGTGTTGTTTCATACGTAATCAACGCAAGTTGAGCTGCTTTAAATCGTGTCTTACCTGTAGACCATTTTCATTCGCGCCAATTCTGACCTACACTGACAGTAGTACATGTGATGTTGGGGCTCATTATTAATCTTAAGCACCTTGGCAAAGTTGTTTTCTGGCTTCAACTTTAACTAGTCCTCGATTGGCAACTTTCATTCTTTCTTTCTTTCTTTCTTTATCAGCTCCCATTCTACCTTCCGGTGTATGGGTTTAAGTCTTCGCATTGTCTTCAGTTGCCTATGCAGTGTTGCATAGTGTCAAGGTAGATCATCAGGATTCTTTGGTTCCGCGTATCATCTGAGCATAATTCGGCATATTATTTTCTGTATCATAATAGCTGTTTATGGACATATTGCAGCTGGAATTGTTTTCAAAGTTTTTGCATAATTTATACTATAACCTACAAATTAATGACTCCCTATTCTCTATCTGATACGAAAATCATTGCTATCACGTGAACATGGCACGGTTTATGTTAGGTGAGCTTTATTTTTAGTTTTACAGCGCAGCGCTCAGACCAGAATTACCTTGAATTCATCACCTCGACTTGAATCATTAACAGAGTTATCTCCTCACTGCAACACTCAGTGGGTGGCTAGAAGTAGAAGATTTCAATACTGATAGTTTTACCAGACACGAGCTGCTACAGATGTTCATCCCCACTTTCAGATGTAAACATGTCTTTACGGCAGATTTGTTTAAAAACAGCGTGGTTTTTTAAATAATATATCTTCCCATCTCTCTTACTCTTAATCTTATGCACCCCACCGCCAGCGCCCTTCTTTCAATTCGATCTCAATCTCGCTATAAATACATGTACTCTTACATTAAATGTGTGCTACTGCTAGAAGAATGTAACTACATACCCCGTGGATTAAGTCAGTAAGTTCATCATCTCATGGTCTGGTCAAGATTACGCATGTAAATTCGGCAACTGAGAGTTGAGAGTATTGTGCTTTATCTCAGCTTGTGTGTCTACGTGTGTGTTCCCACGTGTCTTTGTGCGTGTGTGCATGCGTTTCCATCAGACTGTAGATAAAGCAATGAAGGTGTTCATGAAAGAGTAGACGCTTTATTTTAGTTTGAACGAATGGAGGAATTTCAAGCAACCTCTACACTGGTATCTAAACTGGTAACGCGCCTTTCTTGTATGCTTGTAATAAATGTATCACTCGGTAGTCCATAACAATTCATGTGTTGGAGATTGTTTAATATGAATATTTCTGTTTGACATGCGTTTAGTTTGTGAATTCAGCTTTTTCTTTACGTACGTCTGTTACAATAAATGATTTCAGCAATAAGAGAATATTGATAAATATCAGTGTATACGATCGGCCCGCAGGTGTAGACCGCAGGTATGGCCCGGTGGTGCCTTCTAAGGCCTTTCACACACATCGACCAAACGCCGTCCGCCGTGGAAGGCACGGCGCCGTGCATTGAAATAACCACCACAGTCTAGGAACTTGTAAATAACCAGACCACAGTCTATGGGCGCTTGCATACACATCCACCACGGCATCTTGCCGTATACGACCGCCGTGGTGAGGACGGCGTATATTTCATTCCGACGCGGCGCCGTGCTGTCTACGGCGTTGAAATATACACTGGACTCTATGAGTGTGTTCAAACTAGTCGACAATCAGCCGTCGCCGTCGCAGTTCCTGCACATACATTTTCTACCGAACACATGGTTTCAGCACTTTTCTTATCATGGAGGACGTAGACACAGAAGTTCTGATCACATTAGTGCATGATAGACCTGTACTTTGGACAAAAGTCTTGAAATTTATAAATCCCGATCAGAAACGACGGCTGCATGGAGTTGAATATTCGTTTGCGCTGATCCAACATTTTTCCAGAATAGGGTCACATAAGGCTTTTATGTATTCCAAAAACTTCATCGCCAACAAATGCATAAGGAAAGCTGCCTTCTCCCATTCCTTGTAAAGGATTAGGATTTGGTAGCTGCAAGTCATTACTAAGTATGTCTTTCCAAAGTGTTGTTTCCCTGAACAAAGTAGAATCAGTCCTTCCCATTAGCACCTAGATCAACATTTATGTGAAGCGATATTGACTGTCACTTGTCAGCCACAGCTAAAAGCACTACCGAGAAAAAATATTTATAGTTCCAAAACAAAGATCCACTGTCTTGTGGTTTGATGATTCGAATATGTTTACCATCAACGGCGCCAATGCAATGAGGAATCTGTGTCTTCGTCTCAAATCCGAGGGCAATGGACTTTCAATCTTTCTTGGGTTAGGGAGGTACACACTCTGACATATAAGGAGCCATATGACTTCACATACTTCATGGACGACCAAAGAAATGGTTGACGTACCCATTCGGTAGGCATAATGTAGATATGTGAACGTACTGCCGCTTGCAAGGTACCTTAAAGTAACAGCTAATCGTTCAGTTGGTGAAATAGAATCTCTTTTTTCTTGCCTTGACAATATTTGGGCTTATTCTATTCAGAAGCTCATCAAAGCTTGTCATGGACATTCTAAAATGGTTGAAGAACTTTTTGTCGTCTTGTCGGAGGTTTTCAAACAATATAGCTATTGATCTTTGCACATTTAGAGAATGGACCCATTGAGTTCTTCGGCGTCGTTTTTTTCTTCTTTTTAGATACAGATAATATAAGCGCGCCAGTTCTGTACGTCTGTCCATTATGATAGACTAGAGCCAAATGAAGCCAGGTGATAACTTGCCGTCCATACGGCTAAACGTAAGTGATGTGTGTAGTGTGAACAGAGGCGCCGTGTCTACCACGCCGCGACGTCCACAGCGAATGGCGTTTGGTCGATGTGTGTGAAAGGGGCCTAACACGACTGGATTTTCTCCTGAACTCATACTTTCCTGACTTCTTCTAATAGAGCGCTAATTACGAGAAAGTAGAAAATGTCGGTGTTACATCTACTATGCGGAGAGAGAGAGAGAGAGAGAGAGAGAGAGAGAGAGAGAGAGAGAGAGAGAGAGAGAGAGAGAGAGAGAGAGAGAGAGAGAGAGAGAGAGAGAGAGACAGACAGACAGACAGTAGACAGACAGACAGACAGACAGAGAGAGAGAGAGGGAGAGAGAGAGAGAGAGAGGAGAGAGGAGAGAGAGCTGGCTTGATTGTGTTTGTAAGGCAAATCCGGCTTCATTTTCTTCTACCATGAGTAGGCCAATAGCTAAGATGCATCGCTCCATGTTGGATCGAGGTTGTGTTTTGTTTGATCTGGTCGGTCCAATCCAATTTACCCCAGGTAAATAGAACAAATCTTATTTGGTACTCGGTGTTCTGGCAATGGCCACGTGGTGTGTGACGCCTTCCTTTGCCGACTCCTTCCGGCACCCATCTACCTGTGTATACATCTGCAGTCTTTCCCGATCATTTCTCTTGTATGTCTCTGCTCTCAAACGTGTTTGTTCAGACTTTCATTTTTTATGCCCGTATTCTTGTATTTTAAGCGCGCGTTGAAATCTGGAAGAAGACAAGAGGTTGCTCTATCCATCTAAAATACAGACATGTAGAATGAAAGCGAAGTAGATCTAATAAATAAACGAACCCTGAGAACGAAGACAGTAAAATTTAATTTCAAAAGAATGATACATCTGGCGATATCATTATTTTAATGAGGCAAATATTTAACGTAAAAGAAAGAATGGAGAATGGGTGAACCCGCCGCCCCCTCCCCTTTTTTCAGTCCTTATCTCAAATTGTGTACAGGAAAGAAAACTAAGAAAGACACCAACAGCAACAACAAAAACCCCGAAAACTGGAAGATAAAATCTGGCAAACTTGAGATGATCGAATCGATATAATAGACAGGAAATTGAGAGAGTGTTATTATTGTTACCAACCAGAGTACGCAACCAAAAGAGATTCCTGTTTTGTGTACGGTTTATTTACTAACATGGTATGCTTTCTCTTGTTTTTTAAAAAGAAGAACAAAAATGGAAAAGAGCCAAAACAATCAGTTTGGAATAAAGTAAAGACATTCACTGATCGACAGTAGTAGTAGTAGTAGTAGTAGTACAAAGCGTTTGGTTCCAAAGGATTCGGAATGTATGAGTAGTAAGACTGTATGTAAAGTAAAGTCTGTCCCATACTCACAGCATTGAATGTAATACAACTAGAATTAGAACTAGGCTCCTGATTTTCTCAGCTCTGGGCACGACGTGCTTGTTTACCATTGCTTACATAACCTTTAATTTTGAACAGTCTGAATAAACCCAGTTGTCCATCTCGCCGCTGGGTTGACAGGAGGCCAGACCACCACCACCAACAACAACAGCAACAACAACAACAACAACAACAACAACAACAACTCCTCCAACAAATGCCAGATAGGCTGGTAATCTGTAAGTCGGATGACCTGTATAGAATTCAGTCACAATGTGCATAGAAGTTCTCCTCAACCGGTGGCAATAATGTTATAAGTCAATGATAGGTAATGTGTATAATTCGCCTGTACAATAATGTATATAAGTTCATGACAACAATGTGCATATAAGTTCTGACAATGTGTATAAAGTTCATGGCAACAGTGTGTATAGAAGTTCATGACAATAATGTGTATAAAGTTCATGGCAACAGTGTGTATATAAGTTCATGACAATAATGTGTATATAAGTTCATGGCAATAATGTGTATATAAGTCCAATAATGTGTTCAGTTGGCAATAATGTGTATGTGCAATAATGTGTATAAGTTCATGGCAATTAGTGTGTATGAAGTTCATGACAATAATGTGTATATAAGTCCACGGCAATAATGTGTATATAGTTCATGACAATAATTCATAGAAGGCAATAATGTGTATAGAAGTTCATGGCAATAATGTGTATATAAGTTCATGACAATAATGTATAGAAGTTCATGGCAATAATGTGTATAGAAGTTCATGGCAACAATGTGCATAAGTTCATGGCAATAATGTATATAAGTTCATGGCAACAATGTGTATAGAAGTTCATGGCAATAATGTGTATAGAAGTTCATGACAACAATGTGTATAGAAGTTCATGGCAATAATGTGTATAGAAGTCAATGACAATAATGTGTATAGAGAAGTTCATGACAACAATGTGTATAGAAGTTCATGACAATAATGTGTATAAGTCAATGACAATGTGTATAGAAGTCCATGGCAATAGTGTGTATAAGACAATGTGTATAGAAGTTCAATGACAATAATGTGTATAGAAGTTGAGCAATAATGTGTATAGAAGTTCATGACAATGTGTATAAGTCAATGACAATTGTATAGTTCATGACAATAATGTGTATAGAAGTTCATGACAATAATGTGTATAGAAGTCAATGACAATAGTGTGTATATAAGTTCAATGACAATAATGTGTATAAAAGTTCATGACAATAATGTTAAGTCATGGCAATAATGTGTATAGAAGTTCATGGCAATAATGTGTATAGAAGTTCATGGCAATAATGTGTATATAAGTTCATGACAATAATGTGTATATAAGTTCATGACAATAATGTTTATAGAAGTTCATGGCAATAATGTGTATAGAGAAGTTCATGGCCACCTTCGTGTATATAAGTTCATGACAATAATGTTTATAGAAGTTCATGACAATAATGTTTATAGAAGTTTGGCAATCAATGGTGAGACAATGTGCATAGAGTTCATGACAAGCAAATCACCTTCGTGTGGAGACATTTGTACCGGGGTAGATCAGACTGAAGCAAATCAATGAGTGAGACAAAGTGAGTGCTGAAGCAAATCAATGAGTGAGACAAAGTGAGTGCTGAAGCAAATCAATGAGTGAGACAAAGTGAGTGCTGAAGCAAATCAATGAGTGAGACAAAATGTTGTCAGCGTTAACGTTGAATTATGAATTATAAATTTTCTAGAGTATAAAATTAAACGTGGTTTTATTTTCTATGCTTTCTCATCGAGAGGATGCTGTACACAAGTCGCAGCCAGTTTGTGCGACAATGACGTCATAATGGGTTCAAGTTCAATGCACGATAAAGACCAAGGGGAATAACTGTGAAAACTATGAAAAATTGAAGTAAGAACGAGTTGACGAGCAAAACTAAATATTTATATTATTATTCCTTTTTTTTATACTTAGATAAACATTTGTCAGCTTGACTGAATAAATAAACCAAATTTCTTTTGTTGTGTATTTGTTTTTCAAGGTGAAGCAGAGGGAGGAGGTTCCAACAAGTTGATGTATATTCTCATCCCATCTTTAACAGTGCCTATAGTACTAGGAATTATATTAGCACTCATCTGTTTTTGTCAAAAGTCGCACAACTCAAGGTAAGTTGACCTTTCAGCGTTTTACATTTTCAGATGTTATTTGGCTTCATCAGCATTCAACTTCTGTTATGTTGAGCATGCTTAGTTTGTGGCCGTTTGTGTCCTAACAGGCAGCATCACTAAGGCTTTTTCCTCCCTCTTTGTCTTTTGTTATTTTCACTTTTCTTTATTCATCATAGCCTGTTTTATGCATTGAGCTGTAAATGCTATTTATATACATCGGCATTCCCATTCTATCCCACCTCCTTTGACAATTAGTTTGTTATTATTTAAGAGGAGGGAACAGACAAAAGTCAAAATGGAGGAAAGAATAATTTACATTTAATTGCATACAATAGCTTTCTAAAAAGACAGTGACAGACAGTGAAACAAGGAGAAAAACACATGAAAAGTAAAGTTTGCCAAAATCCTCAGTTTCACACTCCGTCACACTTCTTATGCCTCCATCGTTCTGTTAAACCAAGAATTACACTTAACACTTCTTATTTATCTTTTTTTGTTTTTGTTTTTGTTTTTGAAGGCCAAGGAGGTTTGTAATTGTGCAAAGAACACAAGTGGTGGCTTGAGGGAAGGGGAAGGGGAAAAGAGTATTTTTCTTATTGGGAGTTTTTATGGTGAAGGAGGGGGGGGGGCTTGTTGTTGTGGAGTTCAGTTTTCGTGGGGATTGTTTTCTTTTCCTTTTCTTCAAGATCGTTTACATTTGGCTAATCATCTTGCCAACATTTCGGTTAAACAATATTATAAGGCTTACGTTTACAGTCTTGCTGTTTTCTCCTGGTTAAGATTGATTGATTTGATTTTACCCACATCTACAACTAAGGTGATTTCGGGGTTTTGGTAGGATTTTTACTTTTGCCCAGACTGCGTTGCAAACAACCAAGGGATCTTTAACATGCACAGAGTGTTGTGATCTGCACATGTGATCTCCTATTTATTGTTCATTTCACCCTCAATGGGACTAGATGTTGATCCACCTACCTGGACAAGGGGGGTAGGCTTTACTCGAAAAATATTGAGAAAAACATTTCAACTTGCTGAGGCTTGAACCTTAGGCTGGGATGCCAATATCTTGCCTCTTGACTACTGAGTCCCCCCCCCCCCCACACACACACACACTTGGTTAAGAAGCTGTTTCTTTAATTTTTCCACTTGCTCTCTTTTATTAAATTTCCTTTCTTCTTTCATTTGCGTTGCTTTAGATTACACAATATTATATATATGTTTATTTTTCTTATGTGTTTGATAAGATAATATAATGATATTATAATAAGGAAATATGAAATAAATATCACCTATTGATGTCATTGTCATGCTCTGTTGCATGTGCAGAGATATGTCACAGACATTTCTTTAGTATACATTGTATGCGCTTGTGAATATGAATGGACCTGTGTGTATATATTATGTGTAAAAATACCAGTTTGAAAGCAATCTTTAAGCACAGAGAAAAACACACCAAAAAATGAAAATAAAAAAGAGAAAGAATCACAAAAGGGCAATAGAATGCCCTGCTACCGATAATATGCCCTTCAGAATATAATAACAGTACTTTATTTTTTTATGTAATACAACTACATTTTGTAAACTGAACCCTTGAAAACATTTCTATGTAAATTCAAGGAAAACAGTAACCTATGTTAAATCAGTTCCCTAAGATTCTTCTTTAGTCCCTGTATTATTTACAGTACATTTTTGTTTTCTTTTCATGAAAATTCTCTTGTGTTATGGATTAGCATTATGTTAAGCTTGTATATCCTAATGGATATGCTTGTGGCTGTGTCCACTGTAAATATTCACTTTCTGTGGTAATAGACCACTACTTGATTTAAAAATTACTTATCATTGATCTCCTCCTCCCACGATCCCAGGTCATCCAGACCCAACAACAAACAAGCTCAGCCTGTAGAAATGAGTCCACTGAATCCAAAGCCATCAAGTAGAGTGCGGGAATTCCCCATGCACAACATCCGCTTCATGCAGGAGTTGGGTGAGGGAGCTTTTGGCAAGGTGTACAAAGGGGAACTCATAGGGCTGTATGGTGAAAGCTCAGTCAGTAAAGTGGCCATCAAAACCTTGAAGGAAAATGCCCAACCCAAAGTCCAGAATGACTTTAGACGTGAGGTAAATGGATTGATAAGCTAATACCTGAAATTATGAAGACAGAGAAAGAGTATTATTATAATATAATATAAACCAAAGGCAACAGTATCATATTTGATTTATTGACGTAAGGTGTAGAGGTTGTGTTGAATCGTGATTTTAATTGGAGTTAAAATTTTTGGCTCATGCTGAATGAAATTGTTATCATGCTTGACCTTGTTTTGATTTTTTTCTCTTCCTCCATCTTCAAAAGGATGTTCATTAACTGTAGGCTAACTCCTAGTGTCTTTGATATCATGCTTCCATCATATGATGTCACTTGGTATGCTTGAGAAGTGACAATGGCCTTTCTTTCTTTTTTTTTTTTTTGCCTTATTTTTCCCAAGAACTTTCCTGATATTTTTTCTTGTTAAACTAATATATGTTGGCTTTCTTTTAATTAAGTACTTTTGCAGCACTTTACTTTTAAATTTGTGCTTCCTCTCTCTCTCTCTCTCACTCCCTCTCTGTTTCTCCCAAATGGCATTAAGCAATTGATGGAACCATTACCTATTTTAGGCATTCCGTCTCTAGATATTTTTGAAGGGTAGAAGAGGGGATCCTTCTAGAAAATTAATATACATCAATAATAACTACAACTACAAACTTTTAAACTATTTATTTGTACTATTTTAAAAATGTATTATCTACCGGGTAAATTCATATTAAACTTGTTTCAATGGCATTTTCTCCTCTTTCTTTTCAGGTGGACCTAATGTCAGACATTCGGCATCCTAACATTGTGTGTCTGTTAGGTGTTTGTATGAAGCAAGAACCAATGTGTATGTTATTTGAGTATATGGCCCAAGGAGATCTCCATGAGTATCTTCTTACCCACTCTCCCCACTCTGATGTTACAGCAGTAGATGACGATGGCTGTAACAATGCTGGACGCATATTGGAGTATGCAGAAATGCTTCACATTGCTACACAGATTGCAGCAGGAATGGAGCACCTTGCAAGCCACCATTATGTTCATAGAGATCTGGCCGCCAGAAACATCCTTGTCTCAGACGGACTGACAGTAAAAATATCTGACTTTGGCTTATCTCGTGATGTGTACTCTTCTGACTACTACCGTGTTCAGAGCAAATCTTTGCTGCCAGTGCGTTGGATGCCGCCTGAAGCAATTTTGTATGGAAAGTTTACCACTGACAGTGATGTTTGGGCTTTTGGAGTGGTGCTTTGGGAAATCTTCAGCTATGGATTACAGCCGTATTATGGCTTTTCTAATCAAGAGGTCATTGAGATGATCCGCTCCAGACAAATTCTAGGGAACCCAGAAGAATGCCCAGCCCGTATTTATGGATTAATGGTGGAATGTTGGCATGAGATGCCTGCTCGACGTCCTGCTTTCAGGGAGATTCATGCACGTCTTCGCACATGGCGCGGTGAACTTAGCAACACCACAAACTGGACTGTGTCTCAGAGCCACTCTGGCCACTCATCTTCTACTCACCAAAGTACGCAATCTCAACCCTCACATCACAGTAGCACTGGCCCCAGTAACACAACCGCCATGACGGGCCTTACTGGCAGCAGCAACACATCAGAGCAAAGCCCAGGCCAAATGTTGTTCAACCAACATGCCATACCTTACAACAATCAAGGTGCTTCCTTATCCCCGCCTCCTTACAATGGAATCCAGCAGCATAATGTGCTTCATCCAATGAACATAAATGGACAAAACCAACAGCAGCAAAATCCCCACCAACAGCAGTATACACAACAATATAAGATAAACCCTCTCAACGGGCAACAATGCAATCCATATATTCAGTACCGGGTGGCCAGCCTGCCGTTTTGCATCTCCCTCCAGGTCAGCTACAACAAATGTCAAGACCTGCTGGACAGCTATCCCAAGTCCCACTGCCCTTGACCAATGCCCAAGCGATCAACGGTGCCAGTGTATCATCTCCTGCTGGTTCTGTGGTAAGCTCAAAATCGTCCAACTCCTCTACTGCCAACATGAACGAGAGTGTACCACCTAAACCTGGACTGGTTCACATGGGCCAAAATACAAATGGGCCCTCTTTTCAAGGTGGGAGCGCTAACTACAAAATACCCAACCAAGGTTATAATGGAGTGGGAGATTCAAATATTGCATCCCCTCCCCCTGTGAATGTGGCAGAGTGCAATGGTATTAATGGCTTTACTCAATCTGGTTATTCTCCTGATCAGAGGACCTCAAACATATAGAGATGAAGATTTCCAGCACTGTATCTCTTTTTCCTCTTCTGCACATTTTTATTCAATGTTGAAAGAAATTATAAGTCTGTTAATGAATTGAAATAGTGAGTGGGATGATATGTTTTCCCTCGTAATTTGTTTATTTATTCCTTCTTCATTTCTTTTTTTTTTTTTATTATGTTGGTGGATGTCCCTGTGTTTGTGAACAGAAAACACAGTGTCAAAACAACATTTGTCATGTATGGTTAAGATGATGACATTAGAAATGTAATAAACATATAGATCATTTTGACGTAATTAGAAATATAACTACAGAAATTATTCATGATATCCTTTACCCATTGTAAATAAAAGAAAGAATTGAAGAGAGTTTGATTCTAACTGAATGTGTCTGAAACCATTGTCATTTTCATTTGACTCTGAACAATTTTGTTGTACATGTACGTTTGTTTGTTGTTTGTTTTATTTTTTAACACAATGTTCGCTGAATTTAATAATAATAGATTATGTTCATTCATACTCCTCACAATTTCTTTAAATTGGCTGTAAAGAGACCCATGTCGAGTGAACAGAAGAGGAAAATCAAATTGTATTCATCCATCTTCTTCAACTGTTTTTTGATGTTATTCATAAAAATTTGTGATCTATAGACTTATAAATCTGTTATCATGCTTTGCCCATTTATCTGTTTTGATAAAAGAAATGACTTACATACACTTAGTAATGTTATTAACTATTAACATTCTATTTAGCATTTCTATATTTGAGTTAGCATGTTCTTTTTTCTGATATATATGAAAAACAATGTGCCTTTTAATATTTTGTTTTAATAAATGGTTGCTTTTTTAATTTTAATTTTTGCATGAGGAGATGAACTGACACTCAATAATATTTTTGTGAACTAGTCATTATGTTTCCATTTCATAACAAAGGTATGTTGTCAATTATTATATATCATTCATAATAACTTAGTATGTTATATGTCTGCTGAATAAGCATGTACACAGTCATTTACTTGAATCTTTATTCAATCAAATCTATTTGTTTTGCTAGTTACAGTGCATCACAAGTAGTTTTAATAACATTGCTTTAGTAGAAAAATTTTGAAAAAGTTTCTTACTTTGACGAAAAAAAATATCACATACTGATTCTCATCTTATTCAAGATGATAAGCAATGAAAAATAGAGAATAAGATATAAAATGGGTTGATGATTCATTTTAAGGTCGTAAAATAATTCATACCTTTCTCTAGTTATTTGGAAAGTAAGAGGTCAAAGAAAAGCCTATACAACTTCTGAAGAGAAGAAAAAAAATCAAATAGTTAATGTTTATGAAATCTCAGACTTTCATAAACTGTAATAAAGATTTTGCGATCTTTAGTGTATTTTGGGTGGAAAAGACTTTTACACTGTTTGCAATTTATGCCAAAGGAGTTCTATGTTGTAATATAAATTTGCCAATTGTTTTATAGATATCTAACTGTGTACATGAATTTTATTGATGAGATGATGCAGAATGATTGCTAATTTCAGTTTAGTGACATTTTTGAGTGACTTCATGAGAGTGCTGAATTTTTTGTTCAACAATGATTGCTTTAAGGTTGCATTGCCAAGAGACAAGAGAAAATACAAACATTTTCAAATTAATTCAATATCTGCTCTCATTTATAGAGCCAAATAAGATTTTATTTTACCTTTAAATGAATTGTATTAGTGCATATTCATATATACGAGGAAATATGTGTGATTGAAATGTGTCCCTTATGTTCCCTTTAAGTTAAAGTTGGGTGGACAATCAGATTTACTGATCTTGCGATGAGCAAGGCAAAAAAATAGAGATGCTGGCTCCAGATAAATGGTGATTAAAATCATGAAAGATTACAAACGTCTTTGTAAATCACCACCACACGCCATTTTCCTTTCCCCATTGAAGGTGTTCAATGTGAAATTGGTGCTACATACATTGCATTAATCATCATCAACATTGCCTTGCATTATTTAGTTCTATGCTTTTCCACAATATTATTATGACAATTTATGTGCCAATGTTTTCTCCAAAAAAATGTTAAGGGTTTGTTGTTGCTGGTTGTGGTAGGGTGGGTGGTTTGTTGGGATTTTTGTTTTTCTCAGGGGGAGGGAGAAGCAGAATGATGGTTGTGTGTGTTTTGGGGTTTTGGTTTATTTGTTTTTATTTTTCATGTGTTTACTTTTTTTATCAAGTTAACATAACAGACAGACATTAATAGTTTGATGTTTACCTGAAACCCAGAAGAAAATTACTGTTGAACTTTTGTAGAACTGATAATTGAAAGAAAATAAATGTAGTTGTTTGTTAGTTGTTTGGACTTTGATATATACTATAATACAATTATAAATTGCAATTATTGAAAATGTTGTATTATTTAGAAGTTTTACTTTCATTTTAGCGAAAATACTAATTTTGCGGAAGATTAAGTACATTGAATGCCAGATTAGGATCAAAAGCTAAAATATATTTTGAAGAAAAAAATCTGGAGATGGCTGTAGTGAATGAGATTTTGTTGTCCTGATAAGAGTTTCAGCAGGTTTAACCATTTTGTTGTTACTATTTGTAAGTCACTGGACAATTTGAAATGAAGCCTGCTCCTTTGTCTTTTCCAAGACAACAGGGTATGTCATGCAAACTGGCATGGAACAGATAAATTTGTTATGGTACTGTCACTGCCAGGGATTTGTAAAGGTGTAAAGACACTGATACTAATGCTGTATAATTTTTATATTGTTCAGTTGGTATGTTACAACCTTCAAAGGTTGGAACAAGAAAAACACATATCGACGGTGAAAGTCACAAACCGGATAAGTCCAATTTTGGATGTTTGAGAAAATCAAAGAAAATGATGCTGTGCATTTCAATCTATTTTCACAGACATGCACAGTTTGCAAGTGTCAAAAACTAGACACAATAGGGATACAAGGATTGCTCATATGGTTATTATGTGGGTTTCTATTGGTTCTTGTATGACGGAACCCTAACTAGAGGAGGAAGCACGGGGGCTTCCTAATGTTTAAAAAGCGGGAAAAAAGATCTTACTTATTTTAGACTCACACGGTTTGTGACTTTCACCATCGATATGTTAAACAACAGGAAGATTTTAGAGCTAAAACCATAAACTATTGTTAATTTTGGAAGTTAATGTTGGAGGAAGGATGAGTTGGGTTTTTAATTATTTTCTAGATTTCATTGCTTACGAATAAAATGCTTGGAAATTCTGTCAAGTTTATGGAAGAAATACTTTTTGTAAAAATCTAATGAAAATATTAATAAGGTCATTGACATGATACACATATACTTATACAGATCTCTGTCTGGATCAGAGTCATTATTTTGACGGCATTTGTAGCATGATTATACCACTAGTTTACTTAGGCAGGTAGATCACGGACTTAGAAAAGTACCATGAGCCAAATCTCCCATCCTCATTAGGATTTCAATCGGAATCATGCCCTTTTGAGACTCAAAAGTCTTTATGAGTCCAATATCTCAAAATATTTTTTAAGAGGTTGTATACCTGCAATTTTGGTGAAATCAGCTGCTGATTAAAAAGATCATCATTCATAATGTGTTCCAGTTTTTACAGAATCCAAAGAAAGATACTTTGTACTTGTACAGAGAAAGGAGGCTGAATTCATCATTGTTTTTCTTTGCTCCAGAAATAGTCTTCTTCTACTATCACAGTTTTGAGGATAGACCCTGACCCTCAAAAGCACATGTAATATACTGTGTAAATTAACTGAACATGCACAAAATTTTAAATGGTTAGAAGTTCAACCAGGATTTTAATGTGAATCAAGATGCATGTACTGGGGAAGGGCTGAAGGGTAAATCAAGGTATTATTTCTATGTGAAATTATTTTCACTAAAGCTCCTGGAGTGGAAGCTAATCTCAGAAGGCTTTGGCACATCATGAGCTTAGTAAAAACAAGGCATAACCCTGTACTATCATTTATTTAATTTAACTAATAAAAATATCAAAGTTCCTTCAAGGCCGTTACAGCCCATAGAGCTGGAGCTTATCTCGGTCTCAATAGCATGAAGCGGAACAGGTGATAATTATCACCTCCTGGCCAGGAAGCTAGTCTGATCCAGGTTAATTTAACTTACATTTATGTACAAATAAATGAACATTGTCATGTAAGAATATCTACCTTAGAACTTCCCAAGAATATGCAATCTGTGTATCAAGACAAATTTGAAGGGAGAAAAAAGAAGAAAAAAAAAAGGAATTTGTGAAATACAATTGATGTTCCACCATAGCTAAAAGATTAAATTGCTTTCTCCAAAACACTCCTTTACCCACTGCACAAGATATTTTTGACTCTAGGCTAACAGATAAATTGTTTTACGTACTCACCCTAATTAACTTGTCAACTTCCTTCACCCAATTTCATTCTCCAATAGCTAGTAGCACCATTCAACATTGAAGTAAATGACTGAAATTATGTTTTTCTGGCCTGTCTCTTTTCTTTCTTCTTGTTTTTGGTATTTTGTATAAACATCATGATACAAAGAAAACAAGATACTATTAATATGTTGAGTGTCACTGTAAATTAATTAATTATTATTGTTATATTAACAAAATCTAAACAAACAAAATTGTACTATTGCAAATGGCAATGGTCGAAATAGTAGGTCTCTTATGTTTTGATGATAAGGCAAACTCTGGCTGAGTATTAAGTCACTACATAATTCTCTTGTAAAATAGTGTAAACATGAGTAATGCCTTAAGTATGCCTTTCTTTTTATTATGCCTTATCCACCTCTAACTACCATTTAAGACTTTTGATGAAGACAGCCTCATTTTGGGTGTTATAATATACTTGCCTTGAGACTTGTACTGCAAAAAGAGTGTTCTTCGTATTGTCTGATGATAAAAAAAACTACTCAAATTTTGCCACTGATATACACATATAAAATCATACATTTCATATATCAGTTATGAATGAAAAATAACTCGCAACGTTTCATTGAGAAATTACCAGTTCTGCTGGCTTTGAATGTCTGTTGTTCTGCTTTTTTTAATTGCCATGCTATACATACATATTTAGTGAAGAAATATTTGTTTAAATGTCTGTGGGGTTATGTTGAGATTGAGAGTTATGTAGGCTTGACTTTTGTAAATATGTGAGGTCTTGTTTTGTGTGAATGCATTATTAATTCATTGTAACTGTCTGCATTTGAGCTATATGTGAATGTTCTCTGACATGCAAACATTCATGTGTAAATATTTTTCTCAGCCTTATAACCTTGAAATGTTAAAATGGTCTTATTTATCAAGTGTCTTTGAAGGCACTAGACACTTTCTTCAAATGTTTTAATGTATTATATGGTTTGAAAGGTACATTTATGTACATAAACATATGTATTATATAAAAATATGTGATGATAATGCTTATGAGTACATGTATATGAGTTTAGGAAAAGCACGGAAAGCTTATTTACTGCCTATTAGACTTGTCAAAGCTTATCTTTGTGTTGAATCCTCCTTCAATACTTATTATTTTAAAAGAGAGTGGTGAAAGTCAATGGCTGCAGTAGGACTTCATTACACAAGGCGAAGATGCTTGTTTACATTTATAATATAAAAAGCAGACAGTGTGTGATAATATTACTGTAAGCAGATTTTGCAGATTCTTGGGAGTTCATGAGTGTGTAGGCTGCGCTGAAATATTGCTTACGAGCTCATGTAGTGTGAATGTATTGATTGATTCTGAAAATAGCTAGCATTCTTCACTTGCTTCAACCAAAGCACAGTTCCACAACTTCAAAACGAGAACGATGATCTGTTCATCTCCTGTTTTAATTGCCTTTTATGCGTGAATGTTCGCTTTGTGAAATATAGTGTGCCATACATCTTTGCTTATTATACCATTCTCCATCATAATTGTCAGTTCTCTCTTCGGTTGTGTCCACCCACTCCACTTGTCGGTTTTAAAGAAACATCACACGGTACTGCTTATGATTCTCACTATAGTCAGCAAGAAAGACACAATGATAAATATAACTACCATAAGGGGCAGGCATGTAATTAAAGTGCTTTCCTGGCCTTGAGCTTTGCTTTTAAAAATTTAGATGTTTGATTTGGGGTTCTTTGTATTTTTTTCTTTATTTTAAAAACAATAAAAAAAAAAAATTGGGGGGGGGGGGGGGGTTTACATCTTAAATATATAAAATATGATATAAAATATGACAGAGAGGACAAAATTTGTCCATCTCATTTTGATAATTCATCCACCTTAAACACTTACCATCAGTGATTATAAATCAAATATTTACCGATGAAAACAGTTTTTGTAGAGTCATGAACAACTCTAAATCTGGGAATAGGAATAACAAAAAAGAAATAATGTGGTGATTTGATTTGTATCATTCATGTGTGTGCTCTAGAACTGACTTGAATGATTGCGAATTGAGGAGTTGGAAAAACTAACCATTGCTTGTCAATTTGAAATTCATACTGACATGCAATAGTTAAGATGCCATTGTGCAAAATGACTTTACCTAAAACTGTCCTTCCCTTCCGGTCTTCGAAAGTACGTTTACAACAGTCATGGATGAATGTAGCTTAAGTGTGCTTTTTTATTTCTTTACCATCATATTGCTGTATTGTGACAGTGCTTAAATTGCAAAGTCGTAATATTTTCATAACAATCTTTGATGCTCTGAGAAATCTTGTGCTGTTGTCTTCAACTTCAATCCAAGGCAGAAATGATTGCCTTTATATTATTATCTCTTTTTCTTTCTATACAATGGTATGCAAAACTGAAAGTGTATTTGGCATGTCAATATCAATGTACAAATCACTGTTTCGTTTGTACAAATAAAAAATAATTGCTATGGTCATTCATCTCTATGGTTTTATGATATGATTTTATAAAAACAATCTGTGTTGAGTACATGTATAGCTAAGTATTTTATACCGGAAATTCATGAAAATGAAGAGATTGTATCAATAATAGCGGAAGATTTTAATGTTCTGATGTAAAATATGTCATGAGTATCATCCTCCCTCACTAGAGCAAAAATAAGTAAAGTTCTTTCAGAACCTTGAGTACCATTGAACTGGAGTATATCGTGGTGTCTGTAACATTACACAAAAGTAACTGGGTTTAGTTTAGTTTAAGTGGAATTTACCTCATCCACCATTTGCAGTGATCTCAGGGTGAATTAAGAGGAAACAACAAGATGAAAGGATAAGTAAAAGAGTGAAAGGAAAGAAGTGGGACCTACCAGAGGCGCCTGCCAACCGTCCACAAGTAACGGGGTTATCAAAGATTGTTTCTAAATAGGATGTTAATCTGTCACATGCTGTGTCTCCTATACATGACATATGATAATCTCAGGGTAAATTAATGGGAAATAGCCAGAAAGATTTGTGAGCAGGGGAAAAGAAAAAAAGAAGGACCTACCAGCAGCACTGGCAAACCGCCCACTGTGAAAGAAGATTGATTCTTTGAAATTTACCCCGTCCACCATTGTGGTGATCTCAGGGCGAATCAAGAGGATACAGCAAGATGAAAGATAAGTGAAAGAAGGAAAGGAAAGAAATAGGACCTACCAGCAGCGCCCGCCAACCGCCCATGTGAAGGAAGGAGAAGAAGAAGAAGAAGAAAGAGGAAGAGAGGGGGGCGAAGAAGAGAAGGAAGCAGATTTATGTGTTCCATTGCAATTTAACCAATCCACCACGTGCAGTGATCTCAAGAAGAGGAAACAATAAGATGTAAGTCATGTGACAGAGGGAAAGGAAATAAGGATACACAGTGGCACTCCATCAATCACCTCTTCCCAAGAACACAATGTCAAACCTAATGAAACAAGAATTCAAACTCAAGATGTCTATCACTTGACCACCAACGCGTGGGAAAAATTAACTTTATGTATCGTATATGGGTTGAAGAAAATGCACCAATAGCGTACGTTTGTTTCATTGCAGTTTACCTCGTCCGCCATATGTAGTGAGCTCAGGGTGAATCAAGTGGAAACAGTGATATGAAAGAAGACATGTGAAAAGTAAAAAGCAAAAGAAGTAGGACATACCAGTAGCGCGCCAATGGCCCACACAATGATATGTGTAGAGGCCTTTAAATAATGTTAATCATCAGCAACTTTACTTTAACTTCTACATGAGGTCATGACTATAGTTGGCAGGTGTAGCTTGTAAAGGAGAAAGTCCCTACTTCTTTCCTTCAATTCTGGTCCATCTGTCATTCATTTTGTTTCCCTTTAGTGTGTCCTTTAAAAGTTTGATCACTGTGGACATGGTAAATTCAAATGAAGCACGCAACCATTGATTTGATTTGATTCGACCCACATCCACAACTAAGTTGATCTCAACGGTTTTGGTAGGTTTTATAATGTTGCCCAGACTGCCCTGTAAACAGCCAAGGGATCCTGAACGTGCACATACTGAACGAGTGTTGTGATCTGCACACAGGACTTCTTTTTATTGTCCGTCTCTGATGGGACCAGGTTGGGTAGTTTTTACTCGAAAGAAAATAGAGAAAATTGTTCACCTAACAGGCCTTGAACCAGCGACCTTTTGATCGAGAGGCCATGAGTATGCATGCGACAAGAAATGGTTTACTTTTAGAGGCTAAGCTGTAATAGACATCTTTTATGAAACTGATGACAGAATTTCCTGTCTCCCCTGATCTTCAATTCAAAGCAAAGATTTCGAGAAAATTTTGAAAGATTCTCCTGTCCAGAGATAAGTTTTGTTTCATTGAAATTTATCCAGTTCATATGCGGTGATCCCAGGGTGAATTTAAAGGAAACAGCAAGACGAAAGACATGAAAAAGTAAAACGACAAACGTAGGACCTAGAAGTAGAGCCCACCAACTACCCAAAGAAACTTTTTCTTAAGATTTAATTGTCAGGGACTGATTCCTTCTTTTGTTCAGATAGTAGAGCAATGTTCTCAGCTCTTGTTGTAAAATAGCTACTAAGAGGAAGACATTAAAAAGAGAAGTGGCGGTTGATAAGTCTCACACTGAAAGAACCTAAACAAGACACCACTAGGCAACCTCTGACCTGGAATCCACAGGGGGAAAAGAAAGAAAGGAAGACCACTGAACACAACACCTAGTGAAGGGACCTGAAGGCAGAAGCCAAGACGATGGGGTGCGGCTGACAGGAGCTAGAAAAGATAGCTCAGGACCATGAAAGATGGAGGCGCTTGTGGATGGTCAATGCTCTAGAAAGTGGTAGCAGACCTAAGTAAATAAGTCAGAGACAAAGGAGTTTGACTATCATAAGTAGTCCACCATCAGTTTAGGTGGCCGTTTTGAACTCGAGCCAGACTGTTCAATACTGATAACAAAAGCAACCAACCACAACAGCATAATGCATTTAAATTTGTTCCACATGACTTTCCAAAATCAGTGAAGTGTAAAAATTCCGGGTACAAATTTCACACACCCAGAAGTAAGAGAATGAGAGAAAAGAGGTGCAACCAGGTTATCCAATCATTGATTAGAATGAGCAACTTTCATTTGGCCTGAAAATCATTCCCCAAATTTGAAGCGGCCTGCAAGTTAATCATCTTACAACAAGAGAAATAGATCTAATATCAAGGAATAAGTTAGTCATGAAGAATAATTTAATCCCTTCACTGCCATGTGCCCGTACATTGGGCCAGTTAATGCGTGCTACAGTCACGTCCCAAACAATGCAGACTTCGATAATCCAGATGTCTCAATAATCCCCACAGATGAGCTGGGGACAAATTTTTTCCCATTTGTATCCCATAATCTGGATTCCAGATCTGAATACCTAATTCGTAACAAGCTACCACAATATAGAGTTAATGCTTTGATAAGCCGAATACTCAGCAGTTCACTGACATCCCAACTTGACTTTCTGAAAGGGCACCTGGATTGGAGAGTTTGGGACTAAAATATTGATTTTCTGTTTTTTTGTATATTGGGTAGAACGATCATTTAACTACTAGTTTATGACAGAAAAATGTCCATATGACGTATGTTTTTTGTTACACAATATTTTGTGGCGAGGGTAGGTAAAACAATTACCTTAACACTGACTGAGAAGATGGCACTGAAAACCTGTGTAACTGTAACCGTCAGCTATCGCCGCACAACGTCACGTCTGGTGACATTGTCTATCAACACGCCCCCTCACCGAGTTGGCCCAACTCTGAGTGATGTAAAAGGTAGAGGTCAAATGTGCGGGTGATGCGTTTGTAAACATGCGCACTAGTATAGGAATACAGGAATAAAACAACATTATGACGTTTGTTTTACAATAGTTCACATCCAAACCTAGATTTACAATCCTCTTTACATAGTAACAATGCCAGAGACTGTTGAAAGAGTAAGGGGGCTGCTACAAGAAGGGCAACCGTCTAAAGTGTCTTGTTTGTGTTATTTTCTTTTGATTTCTTTGCTCGCATTTTTCTCGAAATATATATTTTTCCCACTAAATTTCTATCTCCTCCATCATTTACTGACCGATTTGTATAATATTTCACACAGGTACCTCCTGCCAATGTTAATAGAACGATGTTGGGATTTTTTTATATCTTGTTAATTTTTTGAGAAAACAATTTTTAAAAAATTAAAATGCCAATTTTGCATATCAATGATACAGAGATCTGTTATTTTCAAAAATTCACTATAAACAAACTATCCAGAATATCTAAAAAATCTGACGTCACTCTTTAGATATTGAATGGAAAAAAAACCTACTCAGGTTTTGAGGGATTTTATTCAACTAAGAGGAGAAAGATTTTGAAAATTGGGTCAAAATCCAAGATGGTGGCTATTTCCTTGGCAACCAAGGATGCTATAAACATTTCAATAATGTAGATGAATATGTTTTGAGTTACTTATATATAAACTAAAATCAAAAACCTTAACTCAAAATTTAAAAAATACCCCTCCCCCCTCCATACAATTTAGCAATTTTCTCTGTCTCTGTCCGTCTGTCTCTCTTCTTCTCTCTTCTCTTCTTCTTCTTCGGGTGTGTAGCGAGAAACCTGAGGCAAAGCTCAGTGAGAGAGAGAGAGAGAGAGAGAGAGAGAGAGAGAGAGAGAGAGAGAGAGAGAGAGAGAGAGAGAGAGAGAGAGAGAGAGAGAGAGAGCGAGAGAGGGAGACACACACACACACAGACAGACAGAGAGATCTGGACAGTGATGATCAGCATTGTAGTGCTGTCCCCAATAAAATGTGCCAGGCCTTCATTACTGTAAGTTTTGAGGCCGTTTGCTGATTCACAATGTGACACTTTGATCCAGTATTCGATAAACCAGATATCCTGATAATCTGGACAAAATGCTTCGAAAGGAGGTGTTTTGATTATCGAGACGCCACACAGTATGTGCCATGCGCCCGTATAATTTACCAACTCGAGCCAGTCAGATTTGTGCATGTTATATGCCAATTGCCCATAGAATTTACGGACTTATTACACGACATATTTCAATAGGTTTTTTTTAGTGTTCTAAGGAACATAGCTGCCTAAAACACTTGCATATGGCTTGAATAACATCCTTTCAGAATGCAAACTGTCAATATCTCCCCGGCACTGCAATGTTTTTTGTCGTGTGGGCAGTGAAGGGGTTAAGCCTAGATAAAAATGGGGTAAAAACACAAAGTTAAAAGTGGACAGTTGGGGTAAGGGTATTTGTTTGTTTGTTTCATTGAAATTTACCCCGTCCACCCTATGTGGCGATATCAGGGTGAATTAAGAGGAAACAACAAAATAAAAGAGTGAAGAAAAGAAGTGGGACCTACCAGCAGTACCCAGTAAACGCTACACGATGGGGATAAGGTGGGGATACAGTGGGGAAGGAGAAGACAGGGGCTGGCAATGTGGCAATTCATCAATACATTTGCCCTGCAAGGCATCAACCACCAAAGACCAGCAGACTTTCACCCATGGATCCAATACTTACTTTTGATGGCAAAAATGTTCTCAACAGTAATTCAACAATGAGAAAAGACCAAAAACAAAAACAAATTAATTCCCTTCATTCAACAAATTCAAATAAAAAACAAAACTCGATAGAGTAAAACAACATCAACAAATTGTATTAAATTGAAAAATTTCACAAAGAACAGAGGCAACAAAGGAATAATAACAAAACTACAATACATTCCGCACAAATTTGTTTTAAATAAATAAAACTCCTTAAAAATAATGAAAACCAATGCTTGTATAAAAGGAAATACAAACTTCCTTCCATTGAAACATAACACATCGTTTGATTTAAACCACTGTAAAGATATAAAATGGATTAAAAGAATAAATACATGGCATACACAAAGAACAATAAACACTGTATGTGACTAGCATATATCCTTAAATTATTGTTACACATATGCTTTTAATTGCTAGAAGTAGTGCACAGGGATGGAAAGATCATCATTATATTGATTAAGGCCTTGGTAGAGGACGTGAAAGTACACACACATCAATGTCCCAGTTAAACAGCAATGAAAGGGTGCAATTCAGTGTTGTAAACTTTGCAATTGTAAAGAAGATGAAAATCAGGTACAAATTCATGGAAATACCATCAACAAAAGCGTTAATACGTCTATCAAAGCATGATATTGATACTGTACTTCTTTTTAATCACTCACATTTTCTCTTTATTTGGGGGGGGGGGATACTCAAATGCATTTGAATCACCTATCATGCAGTTTGATCAGGGCTATATAGTTACTGTGTTAATGAGTGTACAGCTTAATTCATTATATTCCTTTCAAAAAACATCCAACTTGGGAGTGAACAATCAACATGAAAATTCATAAATCTATACTCTTTATAAACAATATTATACCACTTTCTTGGACAAATTTATTTGTGAGGAAAAAGATAAGCCAATACTAACGTCTCGTTTGAAAGTTAAAATAAAGCCTTAATAAAAGGTTTTCATTAAAAAACTAAATTCACTATTTGATAGATTCAAAAATATTTTATATGTAGCAAAATTGGTGTATGTCTTAACATTTCATACGTGATCAAAATCTAGCATAGAAGATATTCAGTAGTTATCCGGGTTAACATATTAATATAGATGGTAAGAAAGTAAATGAAATGTCTTCATGGCTGCCAGAGCCATCAATTTCAATGCCCCAACCTATGTCCGTTTCTATAGGATGAGTGGAACAGGTGATAAAACATCACCTCCCAGACAGGAAGTTAGTCTGTCACAGGTTTTAACTCCCAAGCTATTGTTGGTATCATCTATTGGGGGCCTGGATGGTGTGAAGAAATGTGTGAAAAGTCTTTCCCAGGGATACAATGCCGTACATATCATTATTAGGATTGGAATCTAGGACCTCACAATCCCGTCCAGCAGCCAAACCAATAGACTAAAGACATTACACAGACCTTTGTGCGAAGAAAAAAAAAAGAAGGGCTTTTTGTTACACTTTGGCCTATATGTCAAATCTAAGCCTTCAAGATTTAATTTATAATAAAGAGATCAGGGTATGGCAAGGTTAGATCACTTAAGCGAAACAGCTGATAAAATCTGATGTTCATAGATGTGAATGATACAAAGCTAAATGGTGGATATGGCTGGAGGAGAGGGATACACACCAAAATTTGCCCCCAATAAACAGCCGATTTCCCACTTTCTTAAACTTTTCTTACAAACGCATGAAAGGTAGGTTTCTCCATTATCTCTTCACACAACAAAGATAGTGCAAAGAAAATTTGGTGAACAGTTCCTGTTTTATGAAATAAAATAACTAAAGTAAAAATAGTGATGTATAAAAGGCCAAAAATGACTTTTCTTGTAAATTGAGTCACATTTCGATTTCAATGCATACCAAAATCTTCACAAACCTTTACTTAAACTTTATCTGTGTATAACAATCTAAATAGAAGTATATCCTCTGTTATTTAACACACATGTGCCAATCTGAAAAGACTATCATACGACCTATATGCCTATTCAATCTGCAGGCAAATAAATATTCAGAAGAGCAATCTTAGAGCAACAAATGAACAGATACAGTTCCCTGTTAATTCTTATAAATGAATTTAAAGACAAGTGGTGACATAAGAAAGCAAAAAATTAAATCGTAAAAGATCTGACAAGTGACAAAGTGAAGTAAATAAATAACATGTACCCTCTCTATTTTCATTTTTTTTTTAAATATACAACGAAATACTAGAAAATTTAAATTACAACTTTTCTTTGTGGCACAAAAGTTATTACAAAAAGAGAAAACACATGTCTTTTAGATTGAATGCCCAAGGAGATAAGGTTTTAAAAATCATGCAAACACCCATAATCCCCTTAGAAGAAATATTCTTTAAAAAAAGAACAATGGGGAACCTTCATTGGTGACCTTCCTACTTCTTCAACAAAATCAGACATGGGTGAAACTTTAAAAAAAATAATTCCTGGCTACAAATGCAGCAAAACATAGTTTGTATCATTCAAACTGTGACCACTTCATTAAATATAAATGCTGTTAAGGTTAAGCTCAAAACACTTTCAAATATCTTCAATCCCTTATTGATATTGTAAAGGCAACAATATTAGATGAATTCAGATGAAATGGCCTTTGGGATGATTATGGCACTGGGAAGATCAATCCATGTTGTTTTGTTGGCATCAAAAGATTGTGCGTCATTGACATGATAGATACAACCACTTCTCTTTTGGTACAAAAAGAAACTTTCTCAAAATATCCAAACTTTCTACAGCATCTTGGTTTGCACAGGTGTGATCAAATAGATTTGATACTTAAATACTGGTAGTTGAACTAATTAATTATAAAATAAGACATCTAAAGAAGGATATGTTATGAAATAAATGAAAAACAAATGTATATTGCAACATTTCAATTTTCAACATTGAGGTACTGAAAACACCGGTGTTTATGGAATAAGCAGCCATTTAAAACAAGGAAATTATTTTTTTTGGCAATTATTTCTTAATCTTTACAAAAACACAATTACCTATTGCAAAAATCAAATCCATGTTCCCTTTTTAAATGCTGAGGATAAAAATAAAATTGAAATTACTAGTTGGTACCACTGTGATTGTCGTGATGCATCAAGTATAAGCCTGCAGGTGTTCCCAACGTCTTCTATGCCTCCACACCCCCAGAACAGTTTAATATGTCCTCGAAACACCTACAAAAAGTAATATCCATATTATCTCACTGAAATGTATTACTGTATGATTTTCATGTTTTTAATGCTATTCTTTTCAACAACAAAAAAAAAGGTTGTTAACAATATATGTAATACAGTAAAACTCAAACAGACTTGGATTACTGATTTATAATACCTCATTCTCTATAAGAGCGGTACCAAGGTTCCACCCTGTTTTCTGAATTTCAGCATGTTACACTCGGTAACTTAACAAAAGAGTCATTTTCTTTTCCGCTGCTGTTAAGTGGTTAAACATTAAAATTTATTCATCTATTTATTGATTTTTACTAATTTACCAAATCAAAAGTTTATTTTACCGGTTGGGAACTCCTGATTTAAAATAAGAATTACTTTTACAAAATTAAAATTTTTAAAATGCAAAAATTTGACATTAAGTCACTCACTCATTAAAAAAAATGTAAAATAAAAGTCTTCATAAAAAAATCTCAATATCTTCAATTGAAGGATGATGTGATGGCATGATTGCAGTATTCAGAGATTAAAGTTAACTCTCGTTCCTATACTACTCAATACAGCAAGACTATAAAGCATGTCTTTTCTAATCAGTACCATCAAGCAATAAATATGTGATTAAATGCAAATTGCTTGTTAAGATAAGAGGCATCGATAAAAAACAAAATTCCACAATTCAAAGTCATAATCTTTGTCATGATTTTCACTGTGAAATATGTATACAAAATGTGTCAAAGTATACAAAATGAGTTTGCACTATTTGAAGTAAAAATACAAATAAAAAGCAGATGTTCTGAAACAGAACATTTTTTAAATCATAGATATGACATTTATGACAGAATATGGCAAAAACGTACTCTAAAACATCTTTGTTAAAGTAACAACAAAAGTAAAGCCAAGCAATGAAGTCTTTAAAGTCGTCAGCTATTTGTGGTGAGACCAATAATCTACCATCTGTTTCTCTTCATAAATATGTTTTAAAAGCCACAGTGAGTGCAAGTATCAAACGTACTCCTCAAATTACATTAAATCATTCAAAAGGATATTATTCACTAAATGGCAACTTATCTGCAAGATTTCTGAGTAGATATTTTGGTTCACAAAATGGGAATGTTCACGTTTCAGTTTCTTTCATACAACAAATCTTTTACCATTTTTCTTGCATTTTCTTTACAGCATCTGACAAAATGACACGTCTGCTTATTTGAAAATAAAAAGACATTCAAATTTGTACTCATTACAACCTTAACAACACCAGGCAAACAATTTTGTCCCTCAAACCATGGACTTGTTAATTTCAACTTAAAATTGAAGAAAAAGTCTTTTATGAAATCAAGAACTCAATCTTAGAACTAATAGAAAGATATTTTCAAATTACTGTTTTTAACAGCTTGTCACACTGATGTTTCATGGTAAACGACTGTGCCAAATTAAAAATCCTTATGCATAATTCAAGTGAAAAAAACTATTGATTGCTTTCTCTCTCAAAAAAAATGTTTTGCTTGTTTTTTTGTTGGATTATAACAAAATTAAAATGCTGTATGAACAATTCTGGTTTCTGTTTAACCAAGTTTGAAATGAATTTGACTACAAAAATTTACATTTTCCCCTTTCACTGATGATTAGGATTTGATCATTGGGGTTATAACTCAATGTCATGAGAAAGTCTATTCTTGAGAATTTAAATCCGAATTCAGATATCTTAATGCGGCTTAAATCTTCTTCTACAACTTGTTGGATAACTGAACATTTTTAGTCAAAATATTTGGATTAAAATCCAGAAGAGCTATCAAATAAGCTCTCCAACTAATATTCTACCTCATTACTGAGCAAACTCAAATTGTTTGTATGACTAACTTGTTCAATTCTATTCAATTCAAATACTATTTTTCATCAGAGGGAAAATTGGGTTTTAGATGAATAAAGAAACAGAGGAGAAATGATATTACAAAGCTATGCTTGATTATACCTGAGTTTTCCAAATCCTTCTGTGAGGCATATAGCTGGTGCCCAGCAATCATATAATTAAAGCAAAAAAAGATCCTGGCATGATTTTTATCTTAATAAAAAGTAACCATAATATTTCAATAACCCTGTTTAGTTGGCTTTTGCTTGCTGATTTGGCATTTACTCCAAAAGAAGTTTTCAAGGTGTGTCAGCTTGCTCAAGTTATATTTGCACAAATTCAAAAGCGTCAATACTGTCTTCTTAAAGTAATAGTAACATAGCACAATCGTACAGCCAATGCTAGACTAGTTAGCAACCATACAAAGGTAGGGCTTAATTTCATTTCAATCATGGCTAGAAAAAGAATCATAGTGAAATAAGATTGACTCAAATGTTCACCTGATAAATATGTCAATCATATGTTCTGCATTCTATTAAGGTACTTTTGAATATCCTTATGTCACAGGGATCTGTGTATTTAAATACAGCAGTTATGAAAATCATCTGACCCAAAAACATACTGAAAAGAAAATTCTATGGCCAAAGCTATGTTCAAATAAAAAAAGTAAATATTCTGTAAATTTCCCATACAAATTTTGATGAAACCTAATATATTTGGTACTTGAACATCCTTTGCAGACGTCATGAGTATTTTGGACGAAAAAGAAGTTTCAAGAGTTTTGTACTTGACAGCATGATAAGGAAAAGAAATGCACAATAATTTTCATAGCCCTAGTCATATCCTTAATATCATGTTCTCCCTCCCCCTACCCCCAAAAGAATTAAATTAAAGTAGAATTTTTTAAAACCCCGACTAAGGAAAATGACAGATATACAAGCACACAAATACTAGAAATCCATATTTAGGGATGTCACATGATTTGCTTCTCCATCCAAAGCGGCATCTAAACACTTACTGGCTATATCTCTTCTACAAACATATTAAACATTGCCACAGTTTAATCCGTTTTGGCTCTTTCAGCAACATGACTATCAGAGGCCACACCATTTTGCTGCTTCTGGCTATGATCCATGGAAGATGAGATTGCTTTATTCTTGTTCTTTTTTATATAGGCATGCACATAAAAGTTGCCAAATAAGATGAGCATAACCACCATGTACCCTGAAAGAAGGTTTGACCCCAACGAGGAAAGTCACATCCCACCCATAGAGTTGACGGTGTGGGTCAAGGTGATGCAAAACTGGAGCTGAAACAGGGAAAGGTGAGAGGGAATATTGCCCATGAGATTTCTGGCATCTTTAAAAGTCATCAGACATTGTAAGGAATTTTGATAAACAATATACGTGGACAAGTGTAATAAGCTATCCTTTAAAATTAACTGGTCACAGGAGAGTATGTTAAAAATTAATGTCAAAATGGTTTTTAAAAACATACAAAAAAGGCATAAGACGGAAGAAAAACAATTTGATGTAATTTCACCTGAATGATATGAAATGTGAAGAAATAATACATGGGGGAAATCTCTTTGGATGAATCAAGTATAATCTTAATGTAGCTACGGCTGCAAATTATCTAAATGCACCACAAATAGTAGCCTCATAGAATAAAGTACAAAATATATTTATTTACTTGAAACAAAAAGAAATAGCAGAATAAAAATGAAAAGAAAAAAGACAATAAACATATTGTATCAAAGATAAGATTTAACATGGTTCATAGCATAGTCACTGATTTGGGTTTTCCCAAGCAAAAAAAGCTGCTAAACAGCTGATATAATGATACAAATGCCCCTGGCAACTCAGCCATCGAAATCCAACTTGATGACATAATCAAGAGTTCCATTTTGTGGCTTATTTTAGGATCACTTTCCACACACAGATAAACAAAGAAATTCACAGGCTGGTGAAAAGTAAACATCTTGGTAAAATGTTTTGAGTTAATATGTATCTCAATATGCCAATTTTGCCAAATAAAGGTGTTGCTGGTGCGTTTTTCACCCAGTTAAATCTGCAAAATTGGGGGGGGGGGGGGGGCTCCTGAAGTGTTCTTTTTTTGCTTTTGAGTTTAGGTTGTTGCTTTTAGTCTGTGCATGAGTAGCTGTCAACATACAGTCATCCTATATCATTGAAAAATTTGTAGTGTCATTTGGTTCCCATAGAAACGACCACAAACTTGGATTTTGATTCAATTTTCAAAAAATCTATCTCCTCTCTTAGTTATGAATAAATTCACCCAAAACCTGTGCAGATTGTCTTTCCATTCAAAATCTAAAGATGACGTCAGGTTTTAAAATATTTTCGATAGGTTTTTTTAAAAGAATTTTTGAAAATACAATATATCATGACTACAAAAACGGCATTTTTTATTCCCAAAAAGAAAAAATCTCAAAAAGTTTTACAATATATAAATAAAACCCGACGTCATTCTATTAACATAGACATGAGGAACCTGTGTGCCAAATATAATACGAATCGTTCAGTAAATGGACGGAGGAGATAAATTTTTTGTGTGAAAAAACTACATTTCGGAAAAAAATGCAAGTAAAAAAAATCAAAAGAAAATAACACAAAACAAACGTTTCAGGCGGGTTTCCCTTGTTGTAGCAGCCGCCTTACTCTTTTGACAGTCTCTGGCATTGATACTAATGTAAAGAGGATTATAAATCTAGGTTTAGATGTGCACTGTTGTGAAAAAACAGACGTCAAAATGACCAGTTCTTTGTTTTTTTCTTCTATATCCTATGCTTATGCGCGTGTTTACATTCACACTGGCGAGCGCCTCTTACATCACACAACAATAGGCCAAAGCAATGATCGGTGTCGGCAGAAACAAGGTCAACCGGTGTTGCCACATTCGGCGATTAACCGCCAATATCGGTTTTTACTGCCACCTTCTCAGTCAGTGTTAGGGTAAATTTACGTAAAACTTTGATCGTTTTACCTACCTTCTTCAAACAAAATATTTTGTAAACAAAAAAGTGCACGTCATACGGCCATTTTTCTGCCATGAACTTGTAGATAAATGATCGTTCTACGAATATACAAAGAACAGAAAATCAACCTTTTGGTCCAAAACTCGCCAGCCCAGGTGCCCCCCCCAAGAAAAATTGGGCATGCATGCATGAGGGAGGATAAGAAATTCCTGGCTTAACAAGAAGGTTCCTTCCTTACTGTAGGCGCATAAGTCCCAGCTCATAACCCCTTAGAGCACCAAGAAGATTTAACGTCCAAACACTGACAATGTGCACATACTTTTTCAAACTCTTCATGAACCTCAAATAACATTACATGCCAGATGCAACCTATCTGGAATCAAAGGTGACTGGACAAGAACAAAATAAATTAAATCTAAATATTTGAGTGCCAAAAATGATGCAACACCTCATTTCTCATCTTGTCTGTCTTGACTACTACTACTAGACAGCCACTAGGGTGTCGCATATGGTTAGGAATTTCCTCCATGTCTCATGGTTGTCTGCCCCTTCTTTGTTCTAACTCAACATTCTGTCCACCCATTCTGGAATATTGTCTCCCAACTCTTTTTCAACCTCACTGCACTGTTTTTCAGGATTGTTTTGGCCCTTGCTGAGGGTCTGTGAAAAGTGGTCCTACCAGCTCAGTTTCTTAGTTTCTGTTTCGTCAAAGTAGACACAAAGTCTTACAAGGCCCAATAGCCTGACTGACTTTGCTTTGCACTTCCTCTTTTGTAATATGACCTCTGCTGCAGATGCCAAAGATTGTTCAAGCATTTATTTCTATGATCCTAAATCATAACCCGCAGAGATAATCATGACCCGCAGAGATATATAGGAATATGGAAATGACTAGAATAGTCTGATCAAGGATGTAACATTTGAATTCCGGTTTGTGTGGATATCATCGTCTATCCTGCGAAATTAGTAAATTCGTATAGATGTCTATGATGACTGGATAACATAACCCTAAGAATAATGGGAAACCGCGTTAGCAACAAAGCACTACTTACCAACTGAAAGCGAGTGATATAACGTTTCCACCACAGCTTGCCTCTAAGGGATGGAATGGCTGCCAGGCCATAATATAAATACATAACTACATGTACTAGACTATTCATCCAGCTTCAAACCAGGCTGTGAAAACACATGAAAAAACAAAGGCAGTCATGTGCATGTGTCTGATATTTAAAAAAATCAAGTAATAGTACTACACACACATTCTCCTGAGAATGGAACACATTTGACATTCTACTCCCCAACTGTCATTTAAAGTAAAGGTTGGACTCAAATTAAATAAGAGCATACTTCTCCCAACATTGCAGAAATGATACTTTCATTAGGCAGCTGCTTTTGCAAATAAACATTAAAATCTTGAATGAGGACTAATGCAGCAAAAGCAAACAAAAACCTGGATAATTTTCTTAAGGGTTAAAAATAAACGAAAAACAGTAATTTTAATCAAGATTTTTTAAATTGTTTGAACTCTACTCTTTAAATCCACAAGCAAAATTTTCTATTGCCATTTGTATGAATGACTTGCAGAAATGGCTTGTTTTCACCCTAACTCATCTCATTTGAAGAAATTATCTAAATAGGCATGTGAGATTACTCACACATTCCCCCCAGGTATAAACATCAGAGTCCACCACCAGATGTTGAGCATGGAAAGCATGATGGAAGACATGGAGGAAGGTCACCTGCTCAAACTTCTTGCGGGCAATCCACACTGTATCCATCAGTTCGATGGCTTTGGAGAAGAAGTACCACCACATGACCTTGGCCACCTGGAAGGATGTCCCAAAAGATACATAATAACATTTTTAAAAAGTGTATAAGGAGGTAATGTCAATGCAACTACATCTATAGAGTTAGCATGATTACACTGTTAACTTAGTTCTAATAGAGAATCAGGTTTTTTTCATCATTTCCATTATTAATGCAAAATGGCTTTAAATTGTAATATTTACATGAAGAACAGTTTCAGATGACCGGCTTATCAAATGAGCTCTTTTAAGCAAATATTTCTAAAAGTCAGAATCAAAAGAAAACAAGCTGAATACAAGCAAAAATGTTGCTAGCGAATGGAACTATTTTTAAAGGGTAGAATGCTCATTTTCTTAACTTGAAAAGGGCATTAATGTTAACCTGCACCATAAAAACAAAGTTTCAAGCGATAAATATCTTGTGTAAATATTAAGGAATTTGATTAAAACATGGAAAACAATGTCTCCAAGTCTTATCAATAATAGAAAGCAGCACTGAAAATTGAGCTCTGCCCCATCAGAAGATACATGGGGTTGCAACACTCTCCTTTCAATTTCAATAGTAAGCATAAGTTTGGGCTAAAGACAACCACAACGTTCTTACCCGTAACTCTTTTGGATTTGCAATATTATCTTTGTTATAGCTGGCACACACAAGGTCATAACCAGCATCATAAATACTAAGAAAGATCTGAAATCAAAGGCAAAGATTACTTAATGTTGCATAACCAATCCCTAAAATTACAAGTGAAAGTATCAAATAAGTGTGAAAATAATGAGGCAGCAGTAACTCTCGATGCAGGAAAATAATCAGTGGACTCTTACCTATGGGCTACAATTTAGCATAACCCTGAATTGATTTGAGATCACATTTGTGTTAATCCTTCCATTTCTTTATCCTATAAGCTGTGTTACGTCATTTGTTTCATTAAAGTAAGCATACCTTCCAGCACATTTTGTTTTCCAACCCACTTATATTTGAACTATATACAAAGCTGTTCTTGTACATCTTTTCCTGATCTTGTTAGCATGGACATTTGATATTTTATGGGGAGTTAAGTTTTCTTTCTCTACAGCATTAGCTTTTACACTAAATAAAAAACATTTAGACACATTAAAACAGTGATGATATTAGCCATCAGCAAAGACAACATGACCTAGGATATCCATTTTTTTAAATTTATTTTATCTTAAAACATGTGTTTATCTATGTTCTTTAGCTTCATATTCATAATCATAACTACTGACAATAAAATGCTTTATTATTCAAGCATTGTTGTAATTAATCCTTGTTTTTGAAAAAAAAAATAATAAAAGAGACTTTGCAATATTACAAAGGGGTAGAAGGAAATTGATGTGATATTAAGGGGAGGGGCGGGTTCTAAAAACAATTTTGAAAAGCCATAGAGCAAGCCAACTAGGACCTCGATTTTTTAGTTCAACGTACCCTAAATTAGAGGAGAAAATATGAGACACTGAAATTTTTGTTGTTTGTTGCCATGACAACGCCGCTAAAATAACATGCATTTTCAAAATGCAAAACTTGCACCAATTATTTTGGGATATGTCTCAAAATTGGTACACTCCTTCATTTACATCTATAGAACAAAAACGTACATAGGTTTGGACAGATCCTATCAAACTTTTAGTTTTTATGGTGTGTTGAAAATTGCATATAAAATGTTTACAATTTACAGCAATTTTACTCAACTAAAAAATTCATTTTTCAGAAAGTATACAAAATAACATCTAACGCATGCATAATTTTATTCCATGCATTAAAAGCAAGGTTTGTGCCAAAATTTCAAGTCAATCGGATAAAAATACGAGCTAAGTTAGAGAAAAACGGTCCAAAAATGGCATTTTAAGATATTCGTATTTTTCTCTTATTTTCTGTTATATGAATTTATTTGTTATTCTCCCATAAACCTAAGAAAGAGTAGGATAATACTTTGAAATATCATAAAACCTTGAGAGGCTCTCAACTACTTCTTATCGACACTGTTTCAAGTGCACCAGCTCCTTTTTACTAATTTTGAGATGGTGCCTTTTGATAATAGGTGCTCGGAATATGTTCTGTAACTTCCGGCTGATCTAAGGCAATATTCATAATAGATCCTCAAATAAGGTTGTTTAGGCGATCAAACTGAGTACCAACTTGCCATACTTTAGATAATATTTCTGGCTTTTATTGTATAATAGCTGTGTTGAAAGATGGGCCTGTATTGTTTCTAAAAAAATTCGTATAAATTCAAAGAATCGATACTGAGCTTCTTTTATGATATCATTATGACGGGAATGAACTGCTCTATCCACTAGTATGATAGACTAGATTTGTCCCATTTTCGGCAAAAATGACATCCCCAGAACCACTCATTCAATCTGATTGCAAAAAGTGTTTTAAACCTCTTTGAATAATTAACCAAATTCCTTTTATAAATACCTATCATGATCTTATAATGCCTTTTGCAAGAACAAGAATGTATGCTACATATGACTAAAATAGGAAACACTTGAGACTAAATTACCAAATTCAAAGTTAACCAAGTCCTGGAATATCAAATGAGCAGACAGCTTTGATTGTACAGGTTTTCATCAATCAAACAAGTTCATTTTCCAAAAGCTTTCAGTATTTGAAACTCTTTCTCCCATTAAAAAAATAACAACAAAAAAGAAACAAAATAAAATAAAAGAAAAATTGTCAATTGAATCCTCATTATTCAAAAGAATTTTTGAAAGCATATTGTTGATGCCGTACGAAAGGCATATAGGTCCAGTTCACCGCTTTTTTCCGTGAGAGACAAAAAAACTGATTTAAAGCTAATCTCTAAGACAGTATTTCACTGAAAAGAATACTTATTATCATTATCTATTCTTTGACTTACTTGATATTGACATTTTTGGAAAATATCAGACTAAAAGAAATATTGGACATGTGTTTTTCATGCTAAATTTTGCCACTGGCTGTTTGTTTTGTCACTGAGGATACTGACTTACGCGTTTTTCGTGCTGGTTAGATTTGTTTGTCTTTTTACGGGCCTTGGGACTAAATATAAAAAGTGATTTATCAAACATTTTTGTTGGGTAAATAGTCGTTTTAGCCATGCCCTTTTGATTCTAATTTGTATGTTATGGTTGAAGGGGAAATATTTAAAAAATACAGAAGAAAACCATAGTGCATCTAGACTTGACAGAAACACTAGGAGAAGTTACGAACAAATTTTGTGTTTCAGTTATATAAACATTATAGTTCATTAAAAGAAAATAGCCTAAACCAAAGGGTCAGCAAACCAGGCGGGTACAAACGTAGAGAAACTACGGTCAAATATTGAAATCATCAGAAAGTATTATTCAGATTCTTATAACCGAACTTCAATGTCACATGAAACAAAATCAATCTATATCATCTCTATTAACCTTTTGCCCTCGCATCGCCCACTAGCGCCCACCATGCTATGCCCTGACGCCTACAACAGATAGGCCCTCGTGATCGCCAGTGATCTTATCGAATCGAGTACACAGTGTACTTGTTGCTAGTGACGCCTTCATTTCGCATCACCCAGCTCTCTCTTCCGGCCAGTTGAATTGTAGAGTAATTTTTTTCTTTAAAAAATAATAATTTTTCAATACTTGATTGCATACTTCTATTAGTGTAATATACAAAATTAAAGTTTAATTATCTGTCTATACAACTGGTATTTTTTTAATGTTTGTAATGTGCATTGTTTGTGTGTAATGATTTTTTAAAGAAATTGTGTCTTGTTTTTTTATGTCCCTTGTCTTGAGGAAATGAGCTAGCATAGGCAAATACATCATGAGGACAGCAGGGCAGAAAATGATAGGGCTTCTGAGGACAAAAGGATTAATTCATAGAATGAAAAAGAAAATGACTTAAACTGTTGTCAAATCTCTGGTAAATTAATGTTGCAATGCATCATAAAAGCATAATAATCAATCGAAATTACTGATTTGAGATTTTGCAGATCTTTTTATTTGGATTCTTCTATCTTGAGCTGGTTAAAATAAGGAGACGTCAGTTCTTTGGTAGCTGATTCAACAACTGATGCTTCACCAGCATAGCTACCAGTGGGGGCACACATCAACTCAACATTGTCAGCAACTGATGTCTCGCCAGCACAGCTCACCAGCCAGTGGGGGCACACATCAACTCAACATTGTCAGCAACTGATGTCTCACCAGCACAGCTACCAGTGGGGGCACACATCAACTCAACATTGTCAGCAACTGATGTCTCACCAGCACAGTGGGGCTACCAGTGGGGGCACAGATCAACTCAACATTGTCAGCAACTGATGTCTAGCACACCAGCACAGCATTGTCAGCAACTGAGTCACCAGCATAGGGGCACACATCAACTCAACATTGTCAGCAACTGATGTCTCACCAGCACAGCTACCAGTGGGGGCACACATCAACTCAACATTGTCAGCAACTGATGTCTCACCAGCATACAGCGACCAGTCAGCACAGATCAACTCAACATTGTCAGCAACTGATGTCTCACCAGCACCAGCTGATGTCTACCAGTGGGGTCGTACATCAACTCTTGATTTTCAGCAACTGATGTCTCACCAGCACAGCTACCAGTGGGGGCACACAACAATTCACAAATGTAAGCAATTAATGTCTCACCAGCATACAACGACACTAATGTCATACACATCAACTCAGCATTTTCAGCAACTGATGTCTCATCAGTCTACCAGTGATGTCTACCAGTGGGGTCATTACAACAACCTCTGAATGTCAACAACTGATGTCTTACTAGCATGGGGCTACCACTGTGGGTCATACAACAACTCACAAACGTCAGCAACTGATGTCTCACTAGCATAGCTACCACTGGGGTCATACAACAACTCACAAACGTCAGCAACTGATGTCTCACTAGCATAGCTACCACTGGGGTCATGCAACAACTCACAAACGTCAGCAACTGATGTCTCACTAGCATAGCTACCAGTGGGGGTCATACAACAACTCACAAAAATCAGCAACTGATGTCTTACTAGCATAGCTACCACTGGGGTCATACAACAACTCACCAATGCCAGCAACTGATACCTCACCAGCATAGCTACCAATGGGTTGATTCAACATCTCTTGAATGTCAGCAGCGATGCCTCACCAGCATAGCTATCAGGGGGTCACAACTAACTCTTTAATGTCAGCAACTGATGCTTTATCAGCATAGCTACCAGTGGGTTCATTCAACAACTCACCAATGTCAGCAACTGATGTTTCCCACAGCATAGCTACGAATGGCGTGATACAACAACTCTTTAATGTCAGCAATTGAAGCCTCACTAGCATAGCTACCAGTGGAAGCCATATTCACAACTCTTGAATGTCAGTAACTGATGCTTTATCCGCATAGCTACCAGTGGGTTCATTCCACAACTCACCAATTTAGCAACTGATGCCTCACCAGCATGGGATCATACAACAACTCTTGAATGTCGGCAACTGATGTCTCCAGCATAGCCACCAGTGGGGGTCATACAACAACTCTTGAATGTCGGCAACTGATGCCTTACCAACGTAGCTATTTACCCAATGGGGTCATACAACAACTCTTGAATGTCGACAACTGATATCTCACCAGCATAGCTACCAGTGGGGTCATATCACAACTCTTGAATGTCAGTAACTGATGCTTTATCAGCATAGCTACCAGTGGGTTCATTCAACAACTCACCAATGTCAGCAACTGATGCCTCACCAGCATGGGATCATACAACAACTCTTGAATGTTGACAACTGATATCTCACCAGCATAGCTATCAATGGGGTCATACAACAACTCTTGAATGTCGCCAACTGATATCTCACCAGCATAGCTACCAGTGGGGTCATACAACAACTCTTGAATGTTGGCAACTGATGCCTTACCAACGTAGCTTCAAGTGGGCTCATACAACAACTCACCAATGTCAGCAACTCATGTCTCACTGGGGCATGGCGACCAGTGGTCGCGACAACAGCTCACCAATGTCAGCAACTGAGGCCTCACCAGCATACCTACCAGTGGGTTCATTCAACAACTCACCTATGTCAAATACTGATGCCTCACCAGCATGGCTACCAGTGCAAAAACTAACGGAATGTCCGTTATCTATCGTTCTATCCATCCATCTCTCAATGCTTACATATGATCGCTCTATTCACCAATCCATCATTCTATCAAGACAATATTCTAGCAATCTATGTCCTGTGTTATCGGTGGTCCAGTGGTAAGACATCAGTGTCAGACTTGGGTCCTGAGTTTGAATGCTAGCAATGTCATTTCAGATGTTGGATTCTTTGGGAAGACTCTCGAGATGCATTTCCACCTTTGACCCAGGTGCAAATGTGTATGAGCATCAAATCAGACTACACTTTGCTGCACATTAACGTCCGCACTATCTCTTCCAAGTTATATAATATGATAATGATCCTCATTATCATTATGAACGTTGATATCACCATTGATGATCTTGTAAACTATCACCACTTTCAACTTTATCAGCACCTGTACATTAAGTGGCATTAACATGTCAATAAGTGAAAGAAAAGTCTGAAAGGGTTCTATTTGAGGATATTTTTTATATTTATATTTATACATCTCATGACAATAATTAAATTTGAAGTATTTTTTAAAGTTAAAGATTGAAAGCAATAGCCCCAAGGTATTCTGATAGGGAACGAAAAAGGGCACATATCAAGTAAACAGATTTCTAGAAAAATGGTTAAACAAGAAGTAAAATCCCGTTCAATACAATTGTTTCTTCTTCTTACGATTATTAGTATGTATACTAAATTAATTGATTTTGAATAAAGGTAAAACCAGTTGATGTAGCAATGAGTTTTATAAAATAAAAAGTTAAAAGAATTTCTAAAATGCAGATATATTGAGATTATAGTTTAAAAGATAAAACAACGATGACTGCATTGATTGACTATACAATGTACTCTGTGACGTGAAGGAAATACGCTCAAGTATGACATGACCTGTCACAAGAGTCCTCTGCGCGAAAAGTGCTTAACTTCAACAGGGAAACAATAGGCGCTACGGTGGAAAGCATAATTGTATAGTAAAATCCTGTTTTATTTCATATTACGACATATTACTCTTAAATTTACAATCACATGGTGGACTAGACCATTAGCTTCAATGAACATAAGTTTGTTTGTGCTTAACAACAAATAAGGCCAAAACAGTGCGTCTTAACAAAAGTGTATTCTCTGTGTGTGTCGATGATGGACTTGAGTGGATTTCAGGTGACAAAAAATGACATGCGTGAACATAAGTGAATTTTGTGCAGTTTGTTTTACGAAAACTATTTGTTTAATACAATTAATTTTGATACCAGCTTATAGAGTGATGTCTGGAGATCTTGCTGATGTGAAAAACGCAAATTTGAAAAATACAGACTTGCACGTTTTTCGTGTGGCACCGATAATATTGTTCCATGAGAAATACATTTGTCCATATCTATGTATACATGGAGAAGGAGTTTTCTTTAAGAGGAAAAAAAAAAAGACCATAATGTGAAACGAATTATATGCCACACTGCTTTGTCTGTTTAAATATTCTCAAACATTCAGAAGTCACACATGTCTTAATAATGCATTTAAACAAAAGACATTTTCTCACCTCTAGAAACATGTATATTGACAGAGCCACCAACCCTAGATTGTAAATGACCAAAAACCATTGAAAGAGGCAGTGGCTTTCTGTGGCGCATGAATCTTGGCCCCAAAAGCACTATAGTCACATAAAGAGTGGTCAGAACCCATACTGGCCAGGGAGAATCTGACACTAACAACCAATTGCGAGTTCTAGGATCTGAAAAAGACAAAAATCATTGTTTGTTCATTCATTCCTCACTTATCTAGTAGTTCACATTCATATATGGTTTCAGCACTCATTCGACTCTTTTTGAGTATGACCATTCCAGAATAAGTATAATATAATCCAGTTAAAAAATAGAAGGGCGATAAGAGTAGTTTGATAAAGTGGAAACAACCGGATTTATAGCTTTAGATGCCTTTGTGGGGGTACAGTGATAAGCTACCGTGACAGTCTAATTTCCTTGATTAAACCAAAATAATTTAGTCATCTAAGTTTCTTAGTCAGCTTTCTTAGCCTTATAATAATCAAAGAAATTTTAACGATATTATATGGTATGTATAAACTTCAGATTAACATTACGATATCTTTCTATCGGTCTAAAAAGATCTGGATCTAAAATCTACATTTTAGAGCTAGACAAGTTTTGTTATATCTACACCTAAATTCTAGATCTAGCCCTAGAATTTTAGGATGATTTTAAATCTAAATCTATTTAGACTGATAGACAGAAATCGAGAAGCAAGTCTAAAATCTACACTTAAGATGCCCCTGACAAATTCTTCTAAAAAACATATATCCGGTTTTCCAACTTTATCAAACTACTCCTCCTATTTTGGTTGATTTGTCCAAACAAACAAATAAATTTGAGCAAATAGGTCTAGCACGTCTGTCCTTTCAAAATCATGGAGCATTACAACGTTGCTCTCCCTTATACCATTTATAGTAATTTGTTTCAATTGAAAAGAAAATAATTTAACTTATTAAAACATTACAATAAAATGAGTATTCACCACAATGACTAAAATCTAAAGAGTGTCAAGTGGCATCCGTGGCCGAGTGATTAGGCTGTCGGATTGGGAATCATGAGGTCCTGGGTTTGAATCCTGGCAAAGCTAGGCCCGATATTGTGATCCTTGGGAAAGACCCCTAAACACGTATTTTTCCCACTCACCCCAGATGCAACTGAGTACAAGCACTAGTTTGGGAGTAAAACTCTACTTCAGACTAGCGTCCTGTCCAGGAGGTGATTATCACCTGTTCCGCTTCACGCTATTTGAAACTGGGATAGGCTCCTGCTCTATATGTGCCCTAATGGCCTTGAAGGAACTTTTTTAAATTTTTACTAAGGAATGTCAAAGGAGAGATTAATTTAAATTTGAAATGTTTACTATTAAAGTATTTAATACCATTTTGAGATAGAAACTTGATGAGGACCCTTATCCTCCAAAGTAAAGAAAAATTGTCTGAGAAATGATTGGCATGTAACTAGCTATTATTATATTTTCATCTGACAATAATATTTTGCCATCAAGTTAAATCAAATTTAGTTAAACAGAAAACTTGGATTTGTACTTAAATATAAGATTTTAACAAACAGTCATAAAAGTTTTAAAAAAATCACAGAAAAACAAAAACAAAACAAAATCAAACAATATCGTCCATTCATGACATAATAAGAAAAGTATGCAAAAAACTGAGGCACTGATTTTTGGCTGAAGGTGAGTCACTTCCCATTTTTGGCTCTCAAAAGCACAAGGTACATGACGTTCTTTCACATCGTATTGATAGTCTCGTCTCGATAGTCCGGAACATCTCCGTTCCAAGCAATTTTCGGTATTATCAAGACATCCGGATTATCGAATCTCCGATCAAAGTGACACATCGAATCAGTAAAAGGCCTCACAACTCAGTAAAGTAGACCTAGAGACACCCACTAGCGGCGGTGCTGTGTGTCTGGGCCAAACTAAACACCAATTCCCGTCTATCCGTCTGCCTGGACAGAGACGCCATGCTGCTAAAGTAAATGGTATGGCTGAAGTGGTGTTAGAAAGTTGAGTTGGGTGGCTTTTGATGTACCGTCAACGGACTGGTTACACTATCAAAACCGCTTAGGTGTTCGGTATATCAAGCATAAACTCGCTATACTGTGGGTAACTTGTTCCAAATTAAGGTGTTCGAATCCAGAATCATGAACTTCCGGCTTATCAGGTACAAACAAAGAAATAAAAATCCGTCCCCATATATTATATAAAATTTCAACATCTACGATCTTTTCTCTTTTCATATTTTTTTTTGATTTGTAACAATTATTCCTATTTACCAAACGTATAAATTATGAAAAATGCAATAAATTCATAGGACTTTGAGTTCATTAGTTGAATCTTTTTGTTTATCCTTTCATTTTTTTATTTTGTTTCTGACTTGAATTCTTTTAGCACGTGTTATTGACACTTGAAAAGTATTATAATCTATTCACTGAGTTATTTGTTTGCATTCTATAAGAAAATATATGCTGGTGCTAGGACATGTGTGTGAGTGGTTGGCGAGCGATACTGGTAAGTCCTATTTCTTTCCTTTCACTCTTTCACGCAAGTTTCATTTTGGGAGCCTTTATATGTTTTTGTTTCCATCCTTGATAGTTGATTGAAACCTTGGTTTTTCTGTTTAAACCCATCTTTGATTTAGAATAGACATAACTTTTAATTTTTGTATTTGTTTTAAGGGAGAGAGGAAGAAGTTATTACGTAATGCTCTGTTTTTAATGTGTTGTTATTAAGCGATAAGTTTATACTATTATTGTTAGTATGATTTATTTCACATTATTTTTGTTCTCGATAATCTTTTCTTTTAATATATGTCCTACCATCTTTCATTTTTTCATTTAATACGTCTTGAGAAAAGAAGAAATTTAATAGAACACTGAAACACATAGGAAACTCATAAATGATATAGAGCCGGGGAACTTTGAAGATCTGTATGAGATTCAATGCAAGATCAAACTCAGGAGTATACTTAAAAAAACAACACACACCTCTTTTCTCCATAGCCAAAACAAGTAGTAGAAGTGGTCGACTTATACATTTAAAATCCCGCACTGAGAGATATTTTAGATCTTTTCTTCCAAGCGCCATACGAAAGTTTGACCATACCTTACTTTTAGAGCACAATGGCGTTTTCCTCACAATGTTTAAGAAATGTTAATTGACGGATGGTGAATGAATGAGTTATGATAATTTAATGAATGTGTATGAAGCTAAACTGATTTGTCTATAATTATTCTATCTTTTTAAGTTTTTTTAATGTATTTTGTTTCACCGCACTATTTATTTACCCACCTTTGAATTTTTGTATACTTCTCCTAAAATCTAAACACTTAATGATAAATTAATGCATTGATGTATTGTTTTTTATTTTTCAAACGGAAATTGTGATAACACAAGTATAATTTCCTTTTTTAAAGGATCGATAAAGATGATTGAAATTGAATTGAAATTGAAAACTTTTAATTTTCTATATTTTATTTGAAATTAATTGTAATCATTCTATTTGTATTCTCGCCTTTGTAAAATGTCTGAAAATCTCAATAAAAAAATGTTTAAAATTATTTTCTTTCTTTCTGCTTCCTGTTAATTCACATTGGGTGTTTTAAATTTCAGTGAAACAAACGAACCACCTGTAACCAATCCTGTAACTCATTGAAAACTGATATGCTCAATAACTTTCAAAATGCTAAGTTGACATATCAATGGCTCCTGCAATACAGTCCAACCTGTCCATAACGACCACCAATGTTCATGGACCAAAGTGGTCGTTCTCAGCAGGGTCTAATGGGTGGATAGAATGTGTCTGATTAAAATATACAACTTTCCCTTCTGAGTTTTAGGATCGATTAGCTCATGAAATTAAAATAGTGTATTAATTTTTTTTTTAAATTTAGGTGAGGGGTTGCTTTGTATTTTGTCTGTTGTTTTCTATGCAGCACAATGCAGACTAAGTTTGTTTTGGGTTTTTTAATATGAAAACTTCATAAGCCAATTTAATCAGCAGTCAACAGTAGTGTTATAGGATTGAAAACAAAAGGAATGGGGGACACTTTGTTCACAATAGGCAACGCGCTCTATTCGTCTCGCATTTTTTCTACAGAAGTGTCTGGACGGCTACACACGGGTGACGAGGTGTGAAGTCGAGAACATAAAGCCATCCAGTTCTTCAATTGTCTAAAGTTACTGACTCACGACTTATAATGGTATCAGATTGGTTATGACCCAACAGTACAAGGGTCAATCTAGCAGCAAAGTGGGTGGAGTCAATGCGTATAAAGCTGTCCTAATGGTCATTATGTACAGGTTATGATGGCGATCAGTCAGTCAAATCAGGTGGTCGCAGCCACGTTGGACATGTGGTCGTCATGGAGAGAGAAAATATAGAGACAAAGCAAGGGAATCAATTGCCAATGGTTGTTGAGGCAGGTGGTCGTCATCGAGAGAGAGAGAGAGAGCTGAGAGAGAGAGAGAGAGAGAGAGAGAGAGAGAGAGAGAGAGAGAGAGTAAAGGAGAGAGAGAGAGAGAGAGAGAGAGAGAGAGAGAGAGAGAGAGAATATATATAGAAAGAAAGAGAAGCGAATCGATTGCCACCATGGCTGTTGAGGCAGGTGGTCGTCATGGAGAGAGACAAAATAGAAAAAAAAGCAAGCGAATCGATTGCCAGTGGCTCTTGAGGCAGGTGGTCGTCACGGAGAGAGACAAATTAGAATAAAGGCAAGCGAATCGATTGCCAGTGGTTGATGCAAGTGGTCATCACAGAGAGAGAGAGACAAAATGTAGAAAGAAAGCAAGCGAATCGATTGCCAGGTTGCTGCAAGTGATCATCACGGAGAGAGACAAAATGTAGAAAGAAAGCAAGCGAATCAATTGCCAGTGGTTGTTAAGGCAAAAGTGGAAAAACGCAAGGGAGTCGATTTCCACATGAAGTTAAGGCAGGTGGTCGTCATGGAGAGAGATAAAATAAAGAAAAAAAGCAAGGGAATCAATTGCCAGTGGTTGTTAAGGCAAGTGGTCATTCAGGACAGGTGGTCATTAGGGGCAGGTTTGACTTTAATTTAATTGCAGAGCTGCCAAACTTTTATTCTCCAAAAATGACTGTCCCCACAAACTACTTGAACTTGCATAACAGCCCGTAATATTCCAGAAAACATAGATAATTTTACTTTAATTAACCTCTCATTTTAAGGTCAATAATAAAGACTACCCCACTGCTGGCCTTTTTGGCGAAATATGGCAGTTGTTTTGTGAACTCACAATGGTTTTCTAGACCTTCACCCTAATCTCTCTGAGTCTCTTCTGTTAAGTTATGATTTGTTTCATAAAAGAACAACAGATAACTCATCAAAAATGCATATAACACATCTTCCTATAAAAAATGAAAGAATCAGAAATAAATCAGACAAAGCCTCTCTGAACCCGAATTTGTTCTCTATACTGGTCCAACGTTATCAAATCTCATATCTTTGTTATCAGAATATGAAATTAAAAAAGTTATCTTAAACTTAATCTCTCCAGAGACTTTGTGTGAGCTCAATCCACTATCCACTGATCTTCTCTTTAAGCATTCAGATATGTAATTTCCATATATCACATCATATGAGAATGATTCCATTGAAAAAGGACATGTTCACTCAGTGCTTTGGAACAGGAATGTACACTTTTTTCAAACCATTATATTAATAATAAAAAAACCTTGATCTTAAAAATTACAGACCGGTTTTCTGAACTTGCTATTTCTTTCAAAGTCCTTGAAAGGTGGTCCCCAATCAAACACAGAACCACAAAACTCATAATGATCTGAATCTGAACCAATTCCACATGAAGCAGTACTGGAAACAGCCCTGTCGATGATAACATCGATTTGTTCCAGCAGCAAAACGTTACAAGTGGCTTGCATCTTATTTGCAGGATAGGCATGCAACAAGTTGTTATCGATGTTCCACAACATTCGATCCAATTTGTTCAACAGGGAGTTATGAGGGTCTGTTTCTATGAACCGTTGTTGTTCTCAATCACATCCCTTCACGACAGGAATTCAAAGGCATCATTTCTGTACTCTATGTTGATGATATGAAGTTAGTAAATCACTTGATCCCACACATTGTAAAGAATAACTTGAATCCTCAAACATTGCATAAATGAAGGTATGGTCGGATTCTTGCCCACAAACTAAAATCAAATGAAGATAAAAACCGAAATAATGACACTATGTTCGAAATGAAAAAGCCAGTAAGATCAATTCATTGACTCCACTTTAAATTGTCGCATCAGCTACAAAATTCCACATGCATAATTGACCAATGGCTAAATGACCCATCCATTCCATCAGGAAGTTACTGATTTCATTCTGTGCACTATATCCCCCTACGTGCTTTTAAATCTAGCAACACTATTTCATCTATGTTCCGAGGAAGGAGGTAAACTTTAATCTGGAATGATCTCAAAAAAGGTTTGAGAAATTGCAACTCTTAAACCTTAAAACTTAATCTGAAAACAGACCTCTTTCAAATCGGTGATTGTTATTGTGTGAATTACATGTTCTTATATCAAATGCAAAATCTATCGATCTTTCTTGCTGAATGTGTATGTCATCTAGCTACCTTCTTTATATTTTATTACTATATTCTCAGGTTACTTTACCTTTCATAAATTTGTACCTACAAACTTTCATACTGTCCACAAAAAGTAACCCATGTTATATCTTTTAAATCTTCATCTCTTGATTTATTGACTGTGACAGGATAAGTGTAAAAATCGGTTGAAAAGAAATTACTCATTATAACAAAAATGTTCCATTATGAAATATGAATGATGAGTCGTAGAAAAGATTTTAAGTCCTATAAAAATAATATTGTTGACAATATACCATGTCATTCAAAAAGCTGTAATAAGAAAATGTTTTATATCTGTATTGTTTTACATTGCAGTTATGGGACTCAAATCCTTTAACCTTTCATATTTCATGATTTATGGAGGTTTTCTGTACATCTTTGTTCCACATGAAGACATATATAAGGCCATTTTTGTAACATCTTATGTTCCACATGAAGTAATAGGAGGCTTTCTGTACACTACAGACAACAAAGCTTAAAACACATACTACCTTTTTTACAAAATTGTAATACTGGTTGGCAGCGATGTAAATGTGTAAAACATTTTTAAAGGAAATCTGACAAATCTCTGAGAGGAAAAAATGGGAGATTTACGATCTAACTTTATTATAAACAAGGTAAGTTATGGAGGCTTTTGTCTCCAATCTTCTCAACACGTAAAAAAGGAATGTTTGGAAATCATTCAACAACATGCAAAAAAAGAAAATCCTAGGAGACATCCTGTTTTAAGCACTCACTTTTAAGGTAATGGCAGGCTTTCTGACTTATTTGAATTCAAGATAAGTTTTAATCATATCTGATCCTAAATGACTTAATAATTAATCGCACATAACAGTAACAACTTTCCGAGCCAATGTATTTAATAGTGCTGTTATGTAGCTTTACACAGTGAAGGTCAACAGAGACAAAGTACTCTCTACAACAGGAACAATATAACACTTTCTTGTACTCCATACACGTCAAAAATGTGTAGGAGGCTTTCTGTACTCTATACACCAGAGGAAGGTATAGGACTGTACCTATGCACCACAGGAAGGTATGGGAGCTGTACTTTCATGCACCACAGGAAGGTGATGGGAGGCTTTGCACTTCTGAAGCACCACAGGAAGGTATGAGTTTGTACTCTATAAAAACCAAGCAGGAGGAGTAAGTGGTGCTTGGTACTTATGCACCACAGGAGAGTAAGGGAGGCTTTCTGTACTCTATAATGTCACAGAAGGTATAGGAGACTTTCTGTACTCTATGCACCACAGGAAGGTATGGGAGGAGTTGAAGAATACAACAAGAAGAAGAGCGATAACATGTTTATTTGAAACAATCTGATTTGAGTTGGGGTTGTGTTGTTGTTAAAAACAGGAAGCCATGGGAGGCTTTCTGAAAATGAAAAAAATAGAAATAACAAGATAACTTTAATGAAATCGACTGTATTCTTCAGGATACATAATGATGTCTTTTTAACAAAGTTATACTCTTAGGAAAGGCAATCGACGAGTCTTGTACGGAGATACAGATTATAAATCCGATAGGCTTTATTTCTGTTTAGGACTGTACAGCCAAGGTTTACTCAAAAACCACTTATTCATAAACTACATTAATAATTGAGGTTTTGTTGGGAGGGGGGTTGTCTTTATGTGTGTGTGTGTGTGGGGGGGGGGGGGTAGGAAAGTTGGGAGTTTGTCTGTTGGGTTTAAGGAGTTTTTATTACTGTAATATCTTCAAATGAGTATTCATCACTACAAAGTATACATTGACTCTGTGAGTGAGTAATGAGCAAACCGCTTTGCACAACAGGAAAATACCAATTCTGGTGACATTTAATCTTTACTCTTTTATGAAAACTAATGTTATTCGAAGGCTATCTACGGGACATTTGCTTTGTTCAGTTACATTACCCTTGTTACTTACATGTCCTTATTGCTAATCACGCAAAGAATGAGAAGAAATAATTGCAATTTCACATCAACAACCATGAGTAATGACCTCAAAGTAAAGTGGAATATGACAGCTAACGCAAAGAAGCAAAAAGATAAAGCAACAGTAACAGCGCAGAAAAATAGCATACGCCACATGTAAACTGGTTTCTTAAGTAATTTTTCCCTTTAAGCATTTTCATTTTGTTAAGTACAGGTAATCAACTTTATTCCTCTAAATCCCAGCTATAAGCACAGTGTAAAGCGTGAAATAAATTGCGTAGAATAAAATACTATATCTAAATGTATGAAAACGGTAATCATTCTGATCAATAAAATGAAATTAACCCAAGCCAATGAACAATGATCTCAGGCTTGATAGAGGATTGACTGGCGACAGAACACTTAAAAGAGAAGAAGTAAAAGAAGACGATGCTATGAGATATGGTAGAAGTTCTGAAAGACAAAAAGTAAGAGAAAAGCATGATAGGAGATATGGTACAAGTTCTGAAAGAGAAAAAGTAACAGAAAAAGATGATATGAGATATGGTAAAAGTTCTTAAAGAGAAAAAGGAAAAGAAAAGGATGATAGGAGATATGGTAGATGTTTTAAAGAGAAGACGTCAAAAAAAAAAAAGGATGATAGAAGATTGATAGAAGTAAAAGTTCTGAAAGAGAAGAAGTAAGAAAAAAGGATGAATGATAGGAGATATGGTAGAAGTTCTTAAAGAGAAGAAGTAAGAGAAAATGATGATAGAAGATATGGTAGAAGTTCTTAAAGAGAAGAAGTAAGAGAAAATGATGATGGAAGATGTGATGGTTCTTAAGAGAAGAAATAAGAAAATGATGAGAAGTAGAAGATATGGTAGAAGTTCTTAAAGAAGAAGTAGAAAATGATGATAGAAGTAGAAGATATGGTAGAAGTTCTTAAAGAGAAGAAGTAAAGAAAAGGGTAATAGGAGATATTTACATTTTTGCAGAAAGAAATAAGAAAGCGATGATAGGAGATGAGGTGAAAGGTTTAAAGAAGAAGTAAGAAATAAAAAGGATGATAGGACATATGGTAGAACTTCTTAAGAGAAGAAATGAAAAATATGATAGGAGATAAGCAAACGATGATAGGAGATATGGTAGAAGTTCTTAAAGAGAAGAAGTAAAAGAAAAGGACGATAGAAGATATGGTAGAAGTTCTTAAGAGAAGAAGTAAGAAAATGATGATGGGAGATATGGTAGACGTACAGCTAAATTCAACTAAAATAAAACCATCAGTTTAAATCATCATCACGTTCAAGAAAAAACTGAAAGGTAAAATTAAACAACACAAACTAACTATTATTTTCCAATGGTCATAAGATCAGAAATGTGAATCATGAGCTTATGGCAGCTGATTCTGAGTAGCATGATTGTATTTTTAGCAAAAGTACAATTGAAGATAAATAATTTTAAAGAAACAGGGGAAGGGGGAGGGGAATAGATTCATAAATACAGCATTTTTCATGAAAATTTATATTTGTTTTGACTTTGTATTTCTTTTACTTTTTGGGTACTTTCTCAAGTTCCTGCTTTTAAACTGTTATATCTTTAAGTTCACATTATATAATATTAAAATTATATTTATGTTTTAGCAAAATTAATTGTACTTTGAACTGCTTACCCATATTGGGAGGATCAAATCATTTGATACGCTCTCTATGTGCTGAGGGTGAGCTGAAAGAAATCACAATGTCTTCCAATTTTGACAAAAATTAAAGTATGTTTCCCTTTGTTTTATTCTTTTTTATATTTTTTTATATATTTACAACAATTACTAGTAGAGATCAATGTAAATGATGGACGGTCTGATGGTGCGTTCTGCTCAGAATTCTCAGTCAACTGTTGTCATGTTATCCAAAATGACACTATACCTATTAATTTGATACTGATGTCAGATCTCAGATGTGGTATATACTATATCATATTCATATCACCTCAAGAGCTGTATAGGGACGTATTTTTGACCTAAACTTTATCTTTCACGTTATCGACTTACAAGGCCAATGGCCTCATACACAAACCTAGGGCCATAGGCTTTCACAACACAAGGCCAGATTACAAGCATCAACCTTTCAACTCAAAAGTCATAGACATTCAGTGAACAATTTCAAAACTTTAATCTGTCGAGTATGAAGGTCAGCAATTATCAACCCCTTAAGCTGCGGTTTTAGAGTGATAATGATGGAAACTGTCCTTGCACGGTAATTGGACTTGACTAAAAACAAAACCGAGGGAAAAGGGGGTATGAATGTCATGTCCTATCCGTCGTTATTTTTCAGCTTATCTCCTGTTCTGTATGCATATAAACGCATTTAGCTTCATAAAATAACTTGAGAATACGAAAAAAGAAAAAACAAAAGGCTGGGGCATGAAGGAGGAACAAACAAACAAATCAAAACTGATGCGATAAAGAGATTGAAAATGAAAATTAAGGGCATTCAAAAGAACAGATCCATCAATCATTCGGCTCGCTTGGTCCCAAGTAAAATAAAGCGTACAGCAGGTCAAAGGAAGTTTAACTACCCAGCACACCCTCACAAGTGAAAAACTTTATCACACGAAGCGAATGGGTCCTTTCTTTATAAAAATTTTTTATATATATAGCCTGTAGAGCCGATGAGAACACGTTGGGTATGGAAGTTCACAACTCATATAAACCTGATCAATCCAGTCATTCCACTTAAGTGCAGCAACAACAAAAATATGTTATGGAAACGCATTCACAAATAGATTATTTATACAACAATGACAGTGAAGTGGTAACTGAATCTCTAGCGAGGAACCGCCTAAACAATTATGTACAAATTAAATGTATATTATATTACAAAGACTTTTCACGTCAAAATTCACGATTTTGTAACAGTTGCTGTGACTGTTACGCCTTGGCTAGTCTTACGGAGGAAGGTATTTCTTTTTTTTTTTAACCCCCATCCCCAAGCCTGACAATGACACAGACACACACACACACACACACACACACTCTCTCTCTCTCTCTCTCTCTCTCTCTCTCTCTCTCTCTCTCTCTCTCTCTCTCTCTCTCTCTCTCTCTCTCTCTCTCTCTCTCTCTCTCTCTCTCTCTCTCTCTCCCTTCCTCCTCTCTCTCCTGTCTCCCTTTCTCTCTCTCTCCTCTCTCTCCTTCCTCCTCTCTCTCTCTCTCTCTCTCTCTCTCTCTCTCTCTTCTCTCTCTCTCTCTCTCTCTCTCTCTCTCTCTCTCTCTCTCTCTCTCTTAACTTAAGCAAATGTACATACAGTGCTGTTTCTACACACAGAAAGATACCGCAAAGAATGAGGTCAGACGCAAAATGAAGACGCTAACCGAAGAACACCTTAAGTCAACAGAATGACAATATCATAAGCCTTCACATAACAATATTTCTGTTTTTCCCCATAACCCCACCCCCAAGATTGACACACTCTCTCTCTCTCTCTCTCTCTCTCTCTCTCTCTCTCTCTCTCTCTCTCTCTCTCTCTCTCTCTCTCTCTCTCTCTCTCCTCTCTCTCTCTCTCTCCCTCTCTCTCCCTCTCTCTCTCTCTCTCTCTCTCTCTCTCTCTCTCTCTCTCTCTCTCTCTCTCTCTCTCTCTCTCTCTCTCTCTCTCTCTCTCTCTCTCTCTCTCTCTCTCTCTCTCTCCTCTCTCCCTCCCTCCCTCCCTCCCTCTCCAGACAGTGGACAGGTAATCACCTTTACGGAGATTAGGCACTCCCGCCCTCCATGAGTCTCCTGCTGCCTTGCAGGCGGGTCTTGGTTGGCTAAAGGCTAAGGAGTCAACCTGACAGAAAATAACCTGCTGTCTTGCGGGCTGTTTTTGAGTAACCAAAGGATAAAGGGAGTTAACCGTGAGAGAAAATAACAAGGCCCGGTAGGGGGCCTCAATGCGGCAGCCCACAGTGAGCCATCCCTGCTTATCCAAAACCAAAGTGATTTAAAGTAATATATACAATGATATACCCGGCTTGAACTTTCGAAGACGACTCCGGAAAAGAAAAAACGGACTGTGATTGTTGGAACATGTAATGTTAGGGCAATTAATGGAAAATAGTTAAAATTAGCAGAAGAAACGGAAAAATTCAAAGTAGACATTTTGGCTATTACAGAAACAAAGAAAAAAGACAAGAAATAGAAAATGTAGGACCAAATCATACTTTAATCTTCTCAGGAGTAGATGTCAAAGATAGAGCTAGAGCAGGAGTAGGCCTCCTCTAATGCATAAGGTATAGGTATATATATATATGTGTGTGTGTGTGTGTGTGTGTGTGTGTGTGTGTGTGTGTGCCAGGGTGTATGAATTGTTTATGGTTTTTCTTGTTTCTGTAACCGACGAAACGATGTGCCTATTTGGACAATAAAAAGTATTGAATTGAATTGAATTAAAACGTTTATTAAAAGGCAAGAAATGCTACTAGAAAGTTGGAAATTTATAAGCCCACGGCTATTAGAGGTAGATCTTAAACCAAAAGGAAGAGAAATTAAATTATTAATAGCTTATGGACCAAACGAAGATGCCACCAAAGAAGAAAAAGATAGCTTCGAAATTGATTTACAAATAGCTGCAGAGAATCTCAAAGCCAAACAGGAATTAATGGTTTTAGGAGATATAAACGCTAGAGTAGGCAACAATGAAGAAATGTCAGGAGTAATAGATAAAGAAGGAGAGACAACTTCTCCAAATGGAGAGACTAATTGCAGTTGTCCAATCCCAAATTCATAAAACGAATGAAAAGTTACCCCCAGATATAGAAGTATAATCCGTCATCAACATTTTTAAGAGGTGTAAACAAAACAAAGCACCTGGTCCAGATAAAATAACCTCGGACCTCCTAAAATGCTGTTGTGACCAGCTCGATGTGCCCTTCACTAAAATATTTCAAAATTCTCTGGATTATCAAATAGTGCCCGATCTATGGAAAACATCAATTATAATCCCGGTTCCAAAAAGAATCAACCTGAACAACTTAATGATTATCGCCCCGTCGCCCTAACATCCATCGTAATGAAATGTTTAGAAACCCTAATAAAAAACGAAATTCTACAGCACGTAAACGACAACGACATATTAAACAAGCACCAGTTTGCTTACCAACAGAAACTCAGCGTAGAGGATGCGCTTCTTACCGTGACAGATACTATCTCTAAACACCTTGACAAGTCACCATCAAACTATGCACGTGTCTTATACGTCGACTTTTCATCTGCATTCAACTCAATGAACACGGACATCCTGCTCAACAAATTACATCGTTTTAACCTATCTCGTTATTTGATTGATTGGTACGACAACTTCCTTCTAGAAAGACCCCAGTGTGTAAAAATGAGGTCAAATTGTTCTTCTACTAGAACTCTGTCAAACGGTTGCCCACAAGGATGTGTCAGCTCACCGTTACTGTACATTTTACATACAAACGACTGTGTCCCAAATAATGAAAAATGTGTGATTATCAAATACGCAGATAATACAGCAATTTTGGGCCTCCTGAATTACAATGAATCGGACGCTCACTACTTTGATCAAATCGAAAATTTCAAAAGTTGGTGTGTACAAAATGATCTGCAGCTCAATGCGTTAAAAACAAAAGAGCAAATTTTTAATTCAAAATGCATTACCAAAGATATAAAGCGAGTTGAAATACATTTCCAAGACGTTGCAATAATCGAAGAATTTAAGTATCTTGGTATTTTAATCAACAACTCTCTAACTTTTCAATATTCATGTAGAATATATTATTAAGAAAGCTTCACAGCGGTTGTACATTCTCAGAAAATTACGAGTCTTTGGTACAAGCAGCAGTACCATGAAACAAATATTTCAATCGTTATTGTTGAGTACCATAACTTTTGGCATTACTGTGTGGTATGGAGGGTGTGGTGTAAGGCAGAAAAATAAGTTACAAAGATTGGTAAAAGAATCAGGAAATATAGTCAATGAGAAATTGCAAAGCGTATAGCAGTGCTATAAAAAAAGCTGTAGAAAGAAAATCCCTTTCAATTATTGATGAAGTAAAACACCCTCTGAACAGTGAATTTATGTTACTTCCATCCGGCAGAAGATATATAGAATCTCGGTGTAGAACCAACCGACATAAAGCTACATTTGTCCCCTACAGCATAAAATATATCATTAATATCAACACTGTAATGTCGAAACAAGCAAATGAAGTAAAATTATAATTCAAAATATTTCCTATTGATCTAACATTTAGACTAGTAAATCTGATAAGACAATGCACATCTATTGTTGTTACTAAGTTGCCTCTCTGTAGAACATTGAAAATATTATAATATCATTATCATGGTTGTCTTGGTTGATGATGGAATGCTGGTAGAGAGAGAGAGAGAGAGAGAGAGAGAGAGAGAGAGAGAGAGAGAGAGAGAGAGAGAGAGAGAGAGAGAGAGAGAGAGAGAGATGGAGAAGATGGAGAGAGATGGAGAGAGGGAGGGAGAGCGAGAGAGAGAGAGAGAGAGAGAGAGAGAGAGAGAGAGAGAGAGAGAGAGAGAGAGAGAGAGAGAGAGAGAGAGAGAGAGAGAGAGACAGACAGACAGAGAGAGAGAGAGAGACAGACAGAGAGACAGAGAGACAGAGACAGACAGACAGACAGACAGACAGAGACAGACAGAGAGAGAGAGGGAGAGAGAGAGAGAGAGAGAGAGAGAGAGAGAGAGACAGAGAGAGAGAGAGAGAAAGAGAGAGAGAGAGAGAGAGAGAGACAGAGAGACAGACAGAGAGAGAGAGAGAGAGAGAGAGAGAGAGAGAGAGAGAGAGAGAGAGAGAGAGAGAGAGAGAGAGAGAGAGAGAGAGAGAGAGAGAGAGAGAGAGAGAGAGAGAGAGAGAGAAGAGAGGAAATGTAAATGCTCAAATTGTGTAATTATTTTCTGTATCTACTTTTACTTATATTATTATGATATTTTTGTCTGTTCATTTCATCATCTATTATAATGTTGGCAACTACTAGAAATATTACGAATGGTAGTACTACTTCTGCGACTACTATGTTCACCACTATTATTATGATTAACTTTTGTTGTTGTCATTGCTATCTTTGTTGTGTTTTACCATCGTCATTATTATGAATCTTAGTTCGCTTTCTTATGTGCATTGTGAAATGTAAAATGATTTTTGTGAACCTAACATGAATTGCCTGAAAAGGACAATAAAGATTTATTATTATTAAATAATTTTTGCTTAAAGAATGACATGAAAATAGCTAACACATTTTTTCCTCATAAAGATATCCACAAATATACAAGAGTAAATGAAAACAGATGTGAAAAGTCAATCATAGACTACATAGCAGCTCCCTTTTTACAGTACAATGGATGCAAGAGTAAACAGAGGAGCTGAAATATTTAGTGATCATCACCTAGTGATAGCCAAATTGAGATTATCAACTGAAGAAAACAATCAGAAAAGGAAAGAGAAGAAAGCTACTCAACTCAAAATAGAAGAACTAAATAAACCAATGGTAAAACAGATATAACAATCCAGGATAAAAAAAGATCTATCAGGGAAAGGCAGGTGGATCTGAAGGAAAGCACAATAGAAGAAAAGTGTCAGATGTATAAAGACACACTCATCAGTTGTACTGAAGAGGTGTGGTAGGAAACAAATTAAAGGAGATAGGAAAAGAACAGCATAGTGCAATGAGAATGTCAAGACTAAGATCAAAGAAAAGAAGGATGCCTGAAAGAAATATTTGCAAACAAAGAGACCAGAGGATAGGATAGATTACGTGAGTAAAAGAACTATCGCCAAATAGGAAGTAAGGAAAGCAAAACAGGAACCGTGGGAAGAGTTTGGACAAAGACTACAAGAAAGCTATCAAGGAAATCAAAAGCTGTTCTGGAGAGCAATGAAGAGCACGAGAAAGACCAAAGCATGCCCAATACGACAAATTAAGAACGCCAAAGGAGAAATAATGAAAGAAGACAGCAAAATCGTGGAAACATGGAGAAAGTATTTTCAACAATTACATAACCCCTCCAGAACATATGAAACAAGGAGTACATATCAATTATTAAGAGTAACAAGTACTCGAGATGAGACAGCTGAAGATGTAGATATCTCAATGGAAGAACTCCAAACAGCTATAAGAAAAGTGAAATTAGGAAAAGCTCCAGGAGCAGATCAAGTTCATCCAAAAATGATTAAAAACCAAAGAAGAGGGGCAGACAAACTACTACATGCAATATGTCAACAAGCATGGAAGTCCAAACAGGTACCAGACGACTGGAATAAGGGAAGAGTAGTACCAATACACAAGAAAGGATCAACTATGGAATGCTCAAACTATAGAGGGATATCACTACTTACCAGGAAAAGTGTATGCCAGGATTCTGGAAATGAGACTAAGGAAAAGAGTAGAGGATCAGATTGAAGAAAACCAAAATGGATTTAGACCAGGAAGAAGTGACAAAACCACATATTTACAATTAGACAAATAATAGAAACATTCCTTGAGAGAAACATTAAATTGCACCTGTGTTTGACATTGTGAGGAGGGACGAACTGTGGCCTTCCTTAAAAGAACACAACGTAGAGCAAAGTTCGATAGAAGCCATTAAAAGCTATTACAATAAACCAACATGTGCAGTGAGAGTAGCTGGAGAATTTGATGTAGATATATGAGTAAGACAGGGTTGTGTCCTAAGTCCTCTTTTGTTTGTCACATTTATGGATTCAGTCGCAAAGGCATCCTCAAAAATGAAGAAAATGAATGTAGGTATGTGGAAGCTCAAATCAGTAAGTGTATCAATGCTTTCATTTGCTGATGATTTAGTTCTGTTTTGAAAATCAGAAAGGCACCTCCAGTCAAATATCAACATAATTAATAATGAATTAAATAAAAGAGGAATGAGAGTAAATGCAAAGAAAACCAAAACAATGCTAATAGCTAGGGAAGCTAAAACACAAAATCTTAAATTAGGCAGGGAGAATTTAGAACAAGTTCAAAGCTACAATTACTTAGGAGTAATGATTAACTCAGAGGGAAAACTAAGAGAAGAAATTAGCCAGAGAATTCACAAGGCAAGTGCAATATATAACCATCTAGGAAAGACATTTATAGGTAAACAACAATTGTCAACAAAAACCAAAATAGCAGTATTCAACGCAGTTGTTTTTCCTACTCTCCTCTATGGCAGTGAAACCTGGACCTTAGACAGTAGGGAATACAGTAGAGTACAGGCAGCCGAAATGAAATATCTAAGAAGAGTAGTATGGACAAATAAAAGAGACAAAATCAGAAACACGACAATAAGAGATCAAACCAAAGCAGATAGCATAAAAACTAAGATAGAAATGAATCAACTGAGACGGTTTGGGTATGTTAACAGAATGAATGACAATAGAATAGCTAAATCAGTATACAGTGCTAAAACTCAGGGTAAAAGACCAAAAGGCAGACCTCAGAGAAAGTGGGAGAAGATATAAAAGAGGCATTAACGTAAAGAAATTTAACTTTCACGGATGGAAACAGAACATGTCAGGACAGGGCAGCTTGGAGAAAGATCATTTCGGGCATCTAAAACCCATACACCGGAAGGTAGAATGGGAGCTGATAAAGAAAGAAAGAAATACATGAACCAAAAAGTAAAACAAAATGAAAGAAAAAAATCACAATTACGTCGACATCTGTGCACACCTCTTTTTACTTTTATCATATCCCGGTTCAAATCGGCATAATAAAATTATAACATTAAACAGGCTATCTTCCAAGTGTGAGAATAGTGGGTTGTTTTCTTTGGGGGTTTTTTGTTTTTGTTTTTTGTTTTTTTGGGGTTTTTTTTTTTTTTGTTTTGTTTTTTTTTTGTTGTTGTTTTTTTTTTTTTTTGGGGGCATTTCTAGTCATCTGTTACGTTGAAATAAATGTATCCCGTCCACAATATGCGGTGATCTTAGGGTAAGTTAAGAAGAAACATCAGAATGAAAAATAACTGAAAGAGTGAAAGAATAAAAGAAGTACCGACAAGCAGCACCAGACAACTCTGTTCCCTCCGACTGGCACCACATATATTGATATAAATATTAATACATGTATCTGTCACGTGGCTAGTGGTGGTAGTGGTACCAACGACAAAATGGGTGATCATCCATCCAGCATCCTACCGAAGTCGGCAAATTAGTCGTTCACTGTTTGATGCTCAGCATCAGAGGGTAGAGAGAGTGTGTGATGGTTTGTAAGACAATCGTGATGATCGAGCTGTCATACATTACAAAGTACATGGGGGAGGGAGTCAAAGTCCACCAGCAAGGCTCAGACTCAGACGTACTATCAGTGCACATGTCCGTAATCGTACTAGATCTATTGTTGTCCTGAAACGACACAAGCATACTTTTCTTCGCTGTCATATCTCGCCTTCGTTAAAAACTGCAACTTGCACGGCAATGTGATATCGGTATTCTCGACCAATTAGATATATAATCATAATAGAAGAATTAAGGGATGTATCGGCACGTGTTTGATACTAATAAAAAGAAATGACGACCCACATAATTTTCGTCTGATTGAAATGCACCCTGCCCATCACGTGCGGCGGTGTCAATGTGAATAAAGACTAAGAGGACACGACTAGATGAACTATAACGAACTGATTGTAAGAGAAAGAGTGAAGGGACGGAAGTAGTACCTACCAGAAGTAGGACCCAACCACCCACGACGAATGAGAACAAAGCTGGCTGTCTGAGCGAATGCATGATTAGCAAACTAGGGGGACCTCTAAGTACAGCTCCCGCACATCACCACCACTACAAAATACAAGAATGGCACTGCTGTTACTCAAGTCTCTGTTAAAAGTGTTATGATATCATTTGATGTATACTTATCAGAATAAAGTGGTCGAACTCCGGCTGCCAATAGCATTCAGATTACTACTACTAGCTGCCTTTGGGATGTGTGGCGTGGCTCGCTCATGTTACATGTACATAGATGGATGCCTTAAGTAAAATCTCCTTGAAATAATATTATTTATACATTATTACCTAGTCTTTTATTTCAGGTGAGAGCCAGACCTCTTTCCCTTCTCCCTGTTCTTGATCTGGGTGAGAAAGTTTTCATCTAGGCCTTGAAATTTCTGCTTAAGTTACACGTTGTCGAATGATGCCCAATGTCATCCTATCCGTGTTTAATTTTAAAATACATTAACCCCCTCTTGATGTCACTCGTCAAATCTCATCAGATAACGTCTCGCTCGCGTTATCATTAATTGGTAACTGATTGTTATAATGTAGCCTATGCCTTGCTAATCTTACATAACAACAATGCCACACCAGTACCAACTGTGGTCACCATTCTGATCACAGCTGATTTTTGTTTTAGGTGTGGGTATGTGTGTGTGTGTGTGTGTGTGTGTGTGTGTGTCTGTGTGTGTGTGCGTGCGCGCGCATGTGTTGCTATATATGGGTTAGGTGTAAGGAGATGGGGTGGGGTGGATTTTGAGTTGCATATAAATTATTAATATGATATTCCTTTCACATAGGTATTGCTTCCACATTCATTGCACTCCGATTAATCGTATTTCCTTTTTATTTCATGTACTATGATGTTAAGTACATGTATATATTGTTGTTTGTTTTGTTTGGGGTTTGGTTTCTTTGTTGTTGGGTTTGGGGTGGGGTTTTTTGTGGGCAGGTTGCTTTAGTTTTGTTTTGGGATATTTGGGGGAGGGGGTATCTATTATTAATATGTATCTTCGGGATGCAGAAACATCTATGGTGGAGGACATGTCTACACCGTACAATCATAGAAGGTTGATCACATTCATGCAAACAGTATAGCAAATGTAACACATAGGTAAAATGGTACAAAACAGAGTCGAATTAGATCACAGGGAACGCATCACTTCAATGGTTAAAGACCAAATTAGTCTGACAACCTCTGACAGAGTGCTAGTTCTACATCACGGGGCAGACTACTCGACTATTCCACAAAATAACAGTTGAAATTGAAGGGAAGGACTGGAGTTGATATGCGCCTCGATCCTAGATTTGGTGACGATGAATTTTCTGCTGTGACCTCTTGTGTTTTTGTGGCACGTGTGATGAGTCTGGCAAGGAGACGTCTATCGTGTAGCTCATGATCATAAACATTGTTGTCATCTTGTTTCTGAACAAAGGACGAAACACTTGTATGAGGCAGGAACTCGTTAAATATACGCCTCGTTGTTCAGTTTTGCACCGCTTCAACTAGATTGACAAGATTCGTTTGATTCGAAAGCCACACTGCACTGGCATATTATTATTCCACTATGGGTCCGACTAGAGCTTTGTAGCAGTTTGATTGAGTAAGGATCGGGCATTGCTTTAGATTAAGCCAGATGAATGAGCTTAAATAAATGAATTAATTAATTAATCAATAAAATAAAATACGCTTCTGGCCGAATGAAAGCGTTTAACATTCCCAAAAGATTCGACATTAATGGACATATTAAATAAGGCAAAAGACATTCAATAGAATACTAAATCTTTAATCTAATTCTAACCATATAAGAGGTCGAGCGGTCAAGACTAAAGATGCAATAAACTAATCCTAAATATTTGAGAAACAAATGGGTTTTCAGTTCTTTCTTGAAATCTGCAATGTTAGCTGCTTACTTGACACAAACAGGTCAAATGCGGTTGACAGCTCTATCTCCAAATTGTTTCATCTTAGATTTTGAAATTTGGAGATGGTATTTTCCTGTTGATCTGAGTAGTCGTACTGGGCTGTGCTGGGTGACCAATTCTTGAATGTATGATGGCGAGCGTTTATTTAAAGCGTTAAAGCAAACCAAGGTCATCGTGTAGTAGATGCGGGCTTTGGTTATTCAATGAAAGTATTAAAAGTCAATGAAGAGCACGCATTAACGCATTTGATGTCGATCCATCATATTGACCAGTACCCAGTACCAACCATGCAGCTTGATTTTGCAGTCGTTGCAGCTTACTGAGTCGGACGCCTGGGAAAACCTGCCAGACGCGTTTTACAATAGTCTATGTGGGGCCGTATTAATTAGGGCGCAGATGACTGTGTTCAGTCTCCGTTAGTAGATAATGCTTTATTCTCGAGATGCGCAATATATCAAAGTTGACGGCTTTGGGAATCCCGTTGGTGTGTTTCTCCATTGTGAATGTGAGGCTGCAAACAACACCGAGATTTTTTCGCTGTTTTGGACAGGGTGATTTTCTTTCCGCCTTGGCCGTGATGTATGTGATGTGATTTTTTCCATTTTAGATCTTCGATATTTCAATGCCGGGATATTTTGCTGAATGAACCTGTTCCAGAAATTGTCCGTGTATGGAATATTTTACCATGATTGATTGTTCCTTATTCGTAAAACTGGGGACGTGGCATTTCGATACATATTAAATTTCAACTGTCATTTCATTCCCCATAGCTGCAGTCGAGCACGATCTTCTGTAAATATGTGTTAGTACAATATAGTGTCGTCAGCAAACAGGCGTTTATTGGCTCTAATGTTGTCTCATATGTCGTTTTGTATATCAGAAACAGTATTCGTCCTAATACTGATCCATAAGGGCCACCGGACGTCACGTTTCCAATTGTTGATATTTCTCCAACGACGACTTTTTGTGTTCTGTTGCTGAGGAATGATTTTATGCACTGTAGCGTGTCTGTTATTGATTTGAGTTTGCATAGGAACCGCTGGTGATGCATTTTGTCAAATGCGTTTGAGCAGTCCAACCGTATGGCATCAGTTTGCCTGCCTCTGTCAAGTTCAGTTGTGAGGTCCTGTATGATGGAGATCAGCTGAATTTCACACGATTGGCGTTTGCGGAAACCGTGCTGTGCATTCGTTATGATACTGTGTGCCTCAATGTGTTCAGGTATGGCAGCCCTGACATTTGACAATGTGTTCTAGGGTTTTGCAGCATATACAAGTGGGCGATATTGATCTATAGTTTGATGCGTTGTTTTTGCTTCCTTTTTTAAAGACAGGCTGCACGATCACGTGTTTCCATATTGATCTGCTTTCTTATCTTGTTTCTTTTTTCAGCCCTTTTTGCAGCCTATGCTCTTTTTTTCTTCTTGACAATCGTTTGAGATCAGTAGTAATCCATGGCTAGTGATAGGGTGGCTGGGGATCGGAGGTTGCGGTGTCGAAGACGTGGTGACCAGTGATACTAATAATAGATTTTTGTTTACGTTTGCTAGGGCGTTGGAGACGTTGACGTTCATAAGAGATACGGTTTGGTTGAGTCATAAAAACTTTGGGTGATTAAAACTCTAGCCATGAAACCGACTAGATCTATAATAAAGACGGTGGAATTTTTTAATTCACTCTAAAATCTTATTCGATTCACAAAGAAATCACTGTTGAAATTACACAAATTATATACCATAATGTACTCCTTGTTAAAATTCATCGGTTAGAAAACCAAAGTAAAAGATTGAGTGTATCCACTTGAAAAATAAAAAATCACAGAGCGCACACAACAGCAGCCAGTAACTAGTTAGGCCCAGTACGCATCTTTCATGAATATTGCTATTGAGGTGTAGCGGAGAAATGTAAACGGTCTGCGTAAACGGTCTGCCAATACTGTCATGTATGAGCTGGGGTTTTTTTCTTCTAACTTGTAAATCTATGATTTCAAACTAATCCTTATATTTGTGTCGTCTTGTTCAGTTGTGAATATTGCCCACACTCAGTAAAATAATCTCATTTAACAAATGTGCTGCGTGTTCACGATAAACACGTGCAAGAACCATGAATTCATCAGTTTGCGTAACAAAAGAAAGATACAATCGTTTCATTAACTTTCCAAAGACATGCCAGAAACGTCATCAAATTGTCAGTTTACCGATCACTTCGTACGATTGCGATGCCTTGCTTGACAGGAAGTGAGCGGAGATCAAGCCTGGAGAATGTCACGCGTTAATTCGTTAATACAACCATATCCTATGTTGCGAAAAAAATTTAATGTCCAATGAAACATCATTAGAGCCCTGGTGCAAGTAAAAGCCATCGGTTTGGTGAATGACAGATCGAAAAGTGGTCACCCTAAAGCAGGCCCGAGGACCACATGCGGCCCGTGTTCAAATGTCCACCGGCCTGCAGCCTCTGTCATATACATATAATCAATAACATGCGGTCCGACATCACTGTTGACCACAGTATAAAATACACGCGGACAAAAGAGCTAATTTATAATATTTTACCACAAGATGGCAGCAGGCCTGTGTAGCCTCACTTTCGCCATGTAACTCTTGTGTAAATATCTGCAACCCATATCTAAAGAGCTCCCATTCTTTTGGGAACAAAATTCGGAAAATTTTTGGCAAAAAAGCAACAACAAAAAGAACAACCGGGATGCCAGAACTATCTGATCCTGCTTGGCTGGCTTATTCTTAAATTTTATTTAATTGACATAACACAACACATGAACGCGCTGAACATGATAGTTCATTGGAAAAGTCCAGTGGTAACCAAAGTGCATTCACACATCAAAACCCTTGGGACT
>JAXRKP010000708.1:82500-170000 GCA_037039925.1 Doris montereyensis
GCTCTACTGATACTGATGGTACAGTTACAGTTGTGTTGATGTTACACCACTCTAGAGCTTAAATTCTGATCTAATTTTTTAGATCTGTCTAGATATATCTTAGGCCCCTAGATCTAGAGGAAATCTCCATATCAATATCTAGAAAGGCCAGCGCTATTCGCAAGTACGACGGAGAGAAGACTTTGCCACTTATCTGTTATTAATTTCAATGGTGAAGGAGCTCATCCCTAATTCAGTTCGTTATTAATGATGGATGGACTTTGCTACTATCCGTCATCAATGATGGACCTGAGCATGATCCCATTTAAATTTAAACATCTAATCTAGATCTAGGACCAGATGTTACGAGAGATCTAATGATGATTTTATGTTGTTATTATTTGACATTTTCACTATTTCCCCCTGGATGTGACAAATTACAGATGAACACGGTGGATGGGAACGATTCACCATTTTATCTAGATGAAATATGACAATAAGTGACAACTCCACTAATAAAGACAGAACAAACACGTGACGTTTGGGGTATAACCCTTCGTCAGACAACAAACGAGAAATATCTAGAATCTAGATCTACGTATGACAATAGATCTAGATATATTGCCAATTTTAAAAAAAGATAAATAACGTAAACAGAGAGATGTGGCAATGTGAACTATCTAAATAGTTGTGAATAATATGAAGGAGCTACTGTGGAGTGAAGTCAAAAGGCGAAATATGACAATAAGTGATAACTCCACTAATAAAGACAGAACAAACACGTGTTTGTTCTGTCTTTATTAGTGGAGTTGTCACTTATTGTCATATTTCACCTTTGACTTCACTCCACTGTGGCTCCTTTGCATTAGATCTAGATGTGACTTGTGAGATTTGATATAGATCTAGATCTCTCTCTCTCTCTCTCTCTCTTGTATGTGTGTGTGTGTCTCTCTCCTATCCTTCTTGGCAATACATCCGATACAAATGACAGAATAGCATTTCTTATCTCTCCCGTATTCATCAGTGTTGTGAATAGAGTCACTTCGATCTAGAAATTGGACTCTAAATCTAGATCTAGCTTCTAGATCTAGACTAGATCTATAGTCTTAGATTCCTAAGTAAATATCTGCTTGATTTCAGCAGAAAAAAAATAGATTTTCCCCGACCAGACTCCAGATAAAATTGAGGGGGGGGGGGGGGGGATTAGATATAATCTACATCATGGAGAATTTAAAGCTTTCTGATTTGCTTTAATTCTTATAGATCTTTAAATACAGATCTAGATCTAGATCCTCACCGGCAAAGGTGCTCGGAGCTAGGTCGACCGGCATGAAAATGAATAAACTGCATGCGATTTGACTTCCACACTTCCAGTGTGATTATTCGATCCACACATAAGAATAAGTCCAGAATCTATCGAGATTCTAGCATCTTAATATCACTTCATATATGAAATAGAATTTGATTTTGCACTAGATCCAGATCTAGATTGAAATCAATTTTATCCAAAAAGGTTCTTACCCAAGTTTGCTGTAGAGAATATGAAAGAACTTTTGAATACTGGTGACAAGGAATTTATGGGTTACCGTTAGGTTTTTTATTATCGGACCATGAACACTCAGATCGAACCATGTCCACGAAGGTCAAGGACACACTTTTGAGAGTACATTATTGAAGAGGGGAAACAGGGGAGAGAATACAAACAAAAAAGGATGAGTCGACCTAGCCATGAAAACCAACAGTGTTATCATGGTGCGTCTGATGGGTGAAATCATGTTCATGGTGTTCGATTTATAGGTCTAGTTCAGGTGTCAAAACAAAATTGACATTGAAACAACGCGAAGGTTTACCGTGAAGGAAATGACATTGACTAATATCAAAGCCCCATAGGAACAAAGGCAATGGACAAGAAAGCACCAGTACGGGGATTAGACGTTTCCGCCTTCCACGAGTCTCCTGCCACCTTGCAGGCGAGTCTTGGCTGACCGAAGGCTAAGGCAGTTAATCCTGACAGAAAACAACCTGCTGCCTTGCAGGCCGGTCTTGGTTGACAAAAGGCTACGGGAGTTAACCCTAGCACAAAATAACAACATACTGCCTTGCAGGCTGGTCTTGGTTGACCAAAGACTAATGAAATTAATCATGACCGAAAATAACAAGGTCCAGTAGGGGGCCTCAAGGTGGCAACACCACCATATACATAGTTAGTGGGCTAAGGATCTACTTATCCAAAACCAACTGATTCAAAGTGCTAGATATGATATATCCGGCTTGAACTTTCAAAGACGAACCTGAACATGAACAAGGACTGAAATTTTTGGAATGAATGTGTTGGAGCAATAAATCGAGAATAATTAGAAATAGCAGAAGAAAGGGAAAAAAATAAAGTAGACACTTTGGTCATTACAGAAACAAAGAAAAAAGGACAAGGGAAAAAATGTAGGACCAAATCATACTTTAATCTTCTCAGGGGTAGATGTTAAAGATAGAGCTAGAGCAGGAGTGGGCCTCCTAGTGCATAAAAGGCAAGAAAAACTACTAAAAAAATGGAAATTTATAAACTCACACTTATTACAGGTAAATGTTAAACAAAAAGAAAAACAAAACAAAATTATTAATAGCTTATGGATTAACCGAAAACACCTCCAAAGAGAAAATGATATATTCGAAAACGATTTACAAATACATACATATATTTTCAACCTCTAACAGGAACTAATAGTTTTATGAGATCTAAACGCTAGAGTAGGCAACAATGTAGAAACATCAGGAGGAGAAATAGGTAAAGAAGGAAAAGCAACATCATCTCCAAATAGAGAGAGACTAGTAGATTTTTGCCTAAATATGAAAGTAGCCAACACCTTTTTCCTCATGAAGATATCCACAAATATGTATAAGTAAATGAAGACAGAAGTGAAAAGTCAATCATAGACTACGTCATACTAGTTAAAGACAAACAGAGAGGCAAAGGGCATGTCGGGGAGTGAAGGCAATGAAATAAGACATTATGAAAGCACGCTCGGTTGGTAGGACGCTTTCTTTTTCATGACGAGGCGATGGGTGCCGACGCAGAGGTCGCGGGTTCGGTCCCCATGGTGACCAAGATTTTTTTTCTGCCTATTCCTTGTATGTCTCGTCTTCGTGTTCCTATGGGACTTTCATATTGTATTATGTCATTGCCTTCACTACATGATAGTTAGCAGCTCCTTTCTTTACAGTATAATGGATGCAAGAGTAAACCGAGGAGCTGAAATATTTAATGATCTTATATTATAGTGATTGCCAAAATGAGATTACTGACTGAAGAAAACAACCAGAAAAGGAAAGAGAAGAACTAAATAAACCAATAGTAAAACAGATATACCAATCTAGGATAAAAAGATTTATCATTGAAACTGAAAGGCAGATGGATGTGAATGATAGTGCAATAGAAAAAAAAATTGGCATATGCATAAAGAAACACTCCTCAGTTGTAATGAGGATGTCTGTGGTAGGGAAACAAATTAAAGGAGATAGGAAAAGAACAGCATGGTGGAATAAGAATGTCAAAACTAAGATCAAAGAAAAGAAGGATGCCTGGAAGAAATATTTGCAAACAAAGAGGCCAGAGGATAAGATAGATTACGTGAGTAAGAGAAGTATTGCCAATGAGGAAGTTAGGAAAGCAAAACAGGAACATTGGAAAGAGTTTGGACAAAGACTACAAGAAAGCTATCTAGGAAATCAAAAGGTGTTCTGGGGACAATGAAGAACATGAAAAACACCAAACCATGCCCAATACGACAAATTAAGAACGCCAAAGGAGAAATAATGAAAGAAGACAACGAAATCATGGAAACATGGAGAAAGTATTTTCAGCAATTTCATAATCCCTCCAGAACATATGAAACAAGGATCACTTATCAATTAGTAAGAGTAACAAGTAATCCAGATGAGACAACTGAAGATGTACATATCTCAATAGAAGAAATTCAAACAGCTATACGAAAAGTGAAATTAGGAAGAACTCCAGGAGTAGATCAAATTCATCCAGAAATTATTAAAAACCAAGGGAGAGAGGCAAACAAACTACTACATGCAACACGTCAACAAGCATGAAAATCAAAACAGGCGCCATACGACTGGGAAAAGGGAACAGTAGTACCAATACACAAGAAAGGATCAACTATGGAATGCTCAAACTATAGAGGGATATCACTACTTAGCGTACTAGGAAAAGTGTATGCCAGGATTCTGGAAATGAGACTAAGGAAAAGAGTAGAGGATCAGATTGAAGAACATCAATGTGGCCTTAGACCAGGAAGAAGTGCACAAGACCACATATTTACAATTAGACAAATAATAGAGACATTCCTTGAGAAAAACATTGACTTGCCCCTGTGTTTTATTGACTTAGAAAATGCATTTGACACTGTGATGAGGGACGAACTATGGCATACCTTAAAAGAACACAATGTAGAGCAAATGTAATAGAAGTGATTAAAGGTTTTTACAATAAACCAACATGTGCAGTGAGAATAGCTGGAATTGTATCTGAAGAGTTTCATGTAGATATAGAAATTAGGCAGGGCTGTTACCTGAGCCCTCTTTTATTTATGGTATTAATGTACCAGTATGGATTCAGTCACAAAGGCATCTTCTAAAATGTAGAAAAGGAATGTAGGTATGTGGAAACTCAAGTTAGTACATCTATCAATGCTTTCATTTGTTGATGACTTAGCTCTATTTCAAAATTCCGAAAGTAACCTTCAGTATAATATAAAGATGCTGAATGATGAATAAGATAAAAGAGGAATTAGAGTAAATGCAAAGAAAACAAAGACAATGCTAGTAACTAAGGATCTTGAACTGGGCACAGAGACGTTAGTACAAGTTAAAAATTACAATTGCAATGAAGTAATAATCAACTCAGAGAAAAAAATTAAGAAAAAAACGCGCCCAGGGAATCATAAAGGCAATGATAATATAACCATTTAGGAAAGGTATCTATAGATAAACAAGAATTGTCAACAAAAACCAAAATAGCATCATGCAGCACAGTTGGAAACCAGCCTTGAATGCAAGGAAGGCTACCCGATTTGTTCAAGCACTTCAGGTTTCAAACCACAATTTGGCATTTCGAAGAAATTCCATATGACGAAAGGTAGCTGTGATGGCATGCCCCATAGTACAGGTGGAATGGAAACTTCTACTATTGAAACAGTTAAAGATATGATCAAAATTTTCAAGAAACTCAGCTGTGGTAGACGCTTCTTGGGGGAGAGCTTTGAATCTGACCAGGGTTGATGTACCCGCTGCAAGGGTATGGCTAAGAACTTGTACTGCTAAGCTTACTCGAAGTTTAGCAAAATTGGGTAGGTCAATATATTTTTTGGGGTTAATTTAAGAGTCATCCGGATAGGCATGGAAGAGTCGTACTAGTCGAAGAAGGTTTTGACATGCTCCCATTTGACAGTTTTATCATTCATTGAATATCCATGGGCCTCAAAATTGTTTCTTATGTTTTTAATGAGATGTGGAGGATCGAAGAGGACACACGTCCTATTTCCATTAACAGTCAGGTAGGGGTTATTAGTAGACACATTCAGGTAGGGGTGAGTGGTAGACACAGTCAGGTAGGGGTGAGTGGTAGACACAGTCAGGTAGGGGTTATTAGTAGACACATTCAGCAGTCTCAGTACAGCTTGGTTGTTGCTTCCTTGATCGCAAATTAAAGCTTTCGGGCACAGTCCAATACGGATGAGACACGATATAGCTTCAATAATCAATTCCTTCAGTATCTGCGAGTTAATAACCCCTCTCGAAAGCATATAGGCAAATTGTTGCTTCCAATTGCTATAGAGACCCCTCGCCATAAAAACAAGAGGATGACTGGCTAGATATTTGGTCCTACCACTGTTTTCAAAATCTTCCAGGCCTTCAATTTGGTCGTGTACAATGTCCTCTTTATCGCCACTTCATCGAATCAAATTGAGCATGCTTTGTCAAGTGCGCTCATCGAACTTACTCTAATTTTCATTAATGAGAGAATCGACTCACAAAAACCGGGATAGACCGACATATTTCTTAAAGACAATTGAAGGGTTCTTGGTGACGGCAAAGTCAAAATTTGTTGCAACAGCTTATATGCTTTGCGACTTGCATGGAAAACGGAAGGCGCAAAGCTCTTGTCCTGTGGCTGCAAGATTTGACACGCGGATTTTAGTCAGAATGAATTGGACTGCGGTTTCTGGTAGATGCTTTTCCAAAACATGCTTTAAGGGTGTTTGATTTTGATCCGGTTGTTGTGGTTGTGTGATTTAAAAATTTTTCCTGAGTCGAGACGTTTTTACCCTTTCTTGATTGAGTTTTCTCATGATAGGTTGTACATTTCCTGTGGCATTTGAAGTAGCAGTCTCTGTTGATGTTGGAAGCGATCGAGATAACTGTGACGATGGTGCCTTGGGTACATTTTGTTGCCGAATCCTTTTCTTTGGAGGTGGTCTAGTGGATGACAATGGAGAGGTGGATATGGCACGTTGAAGATTGTATGGACTGCAGTTTTCCTGAGTCGTGTTCTCTGTCTGTTTGCTGAAGCGGGCGTAAAGCAAGATACTTCAAAATGTTCTGAGCAAAGAAAGTATGACTTCATCAAAGTATCAGTAGGCTTTTTCAATAGATCTGCCCTTCGTGTATTTATCACCCATTTTTTACACCTGTGGTATAATGAAAGACAAGCACAGATCCATCAAGAGTCTTTATATAACGGAAAATAACCGCCGCCCCCTCACCCTGTCTTTCTCTCTTGCTTTCTTTCCTTCTCTTTTATCATTCAAATAATAATTTTAGTTATCACATTAATTAATCAATCAATTATAATTATAATAAACTGATTTGATTATTAGATGAATCCATGTCAATTTCGCAATTCGCAGCAAAGAAACCAGAAGAAAGATGTGAAGTATTAATATGTTGCGTCGTATCGAAGAATGAACGAAGGGCTAAATGCCCCAAACTTCAAGGCTGAATCTCATAGAAACCAATAAAACTTCTGTGCTGAACGCTTAAGCGAAGCGATTTCATCAATAGATGAAGGAGATGATCTTGCAACAACGCTAAGGGAGCATGCTGCCATGTGGTACAAATCAGGTGGTGCAAGATTCAACAACACCAAACTTCAACGGTGATGAAAAAATGTGTCTGAAAGCTCCTCCTCTGGCACACTTCTTCATTCTGACAAAACTGGCCATGAAGCACAAACACGTAGACGTGCGTCTTCTTCATCCAGCGTAGGAATTTCGGCAATAGACACTAACACAGCGCAAGGTTTTTTTTTCTATGAAAAGGAGGAAGATGATAAAAATGAATTGCATTCTGTCATGGCTTTAGAGGTAAGCGACAAGGTAAAACGATTGCAGAGAAAACAAAAGACGCAAAGCTACTTGCAAAATTTACACATGGCGATATGGTTGCGCAAGAGACTCATATCATCGAAAATGCCTGCTAACTTTGCGTCATAAAGTAATGGAAAGGCATGCTATCGAACCGGATATAAACCAAGTGAAAACAAATGTTCTAGCAGAACTTGTCTCGTTTCTGGAGGAGGGCGCTTCGGAGGACACGCCAAGAATTTACAAACTTGCGTCACATCGGGAAAATGTTCAACCGTTTAAAAGAATATGGATCAATAGGGACTGAGAGAATACATACCACCCATTTGAAAGAAAGACTTTATGAAGACAGCTTTAGAGAAGGCAAGGCTGGTAGTGATGCAGTCAATATTATACACATACCAAAACTAATCCGGAGAGATATCACCAACCATGAAGTATTCTCTTTTGAAGAAACATTTTAAAACCCCACTGACAGTAGTGACCCCATTATCTGCTGGTGTTGAAAAGAAAATGATATTGATTAGAAGTAGTGCAGAAGATGATCTAAGCATTCGCCAGAAAGAGGCAGTGATGCTCTGTGTCAACTTATTATTTTTAACTCTGTACAGAGAGCAAGAGCAGAAACTGACAGCGCAGAGAAACAGAAATGATATTAGCAAGTACAAAGAAACGTCAACTCCTCTATACGTTGGATTAAAACTCCACAGCCAAACACGATCGAAAGGTTTAGTTGATATACTCGCTCACTTTAGACATATGTGTCTCATTCTCATATACGCGAGTTATGACTTTTTTTAATGGACACTGCCAATTCGTTATGCCCTGAGTATGAGTCCGGGGATTTTGTTTGTCCATCATCATTGCGGAAAACGTTTTTACAACTGCTGCTGTGGACAATATTGATTATAATCCATCATCCGCTACCACCAAAGATGTTTTTCATGGCATAGGGATGTCCTTATTTAACCATTCAACAGAAGAACAACCTAGCATCCCAAAGAAAACATTAAAAATTAGCCATTCATGCAAGAATGTAATGGATTTGCCAACAGATTTTACAGAAGTGATTAAGTGATGCATATTCCAAATAATGTGTTTAAGGGTCAAGTGCCTAGTGTTCACTAACCTATAATTTTTTAGTCACATTTTGCCGGCAGAGCACATGGTTACATCACGTAGTAGTGCAAGCTTCATCGGAAAACCTAACATTTGAAGCTTTCAATGCTGTTGCTACAGAAAATGAAGCAAGGAACATGTCGATAATCAGTATATTACCCATGTTGTATGACAGTGCCAATCATATCGCCACCGTGAAGCATTAAAGGGGGCGGGGGCGGGGGGGGGGGGGGGAGCGGCACCTGAAGTGATTTTTTTTGCTTTTGAGTTAAGGTTTTTGCTTTTAGTATGTACATGAGTTCCATACAAAATACAGTCATCCTATATCATTGAAAGGTTTTAGCGTCCTTGGTTGCCATAGAAACGGCCGCCATCTTGGATTTTGACTCAATTTTCATAATCTATCTCCTCCTTAGTTATGAATAAAATCACTCAAAACTTGTGCATATCGTCTTTTCCATTCAATATCTAAAGAGTGACGTCGGATTTTTCGATATTTTGGATATGTTTTTTTAATGAGTTTTTTTGAAAATACTATATATCGTGAATGTACAAAAACGGCGCTTTTTATTACAAAAATAATAATTTCTCAAAAAACTTTAACAATATATTAAAAAAACCGACGTCATTCTATTAACATTGACAAGAGGAACCTGTGTGTTAAATATAATACAAATCGTTCGATAAATGGCGGAGGAGATAGAATTTTAGTCTGGAAAATTACATTTAGAGAAAAAATACAGGTAAAAAAAATCAACAGAAAATAACACAAAACAAACGCTTCGGACGGGTTTCCCTTGTTGTAGCACCCCACTTCCTCTTTCGACAGTCTCTGGCATTGTTACTTATGTAAATAGGATTACAAATCTAGGTTTAGATGTGCACTGTTGTGAAAACAGACGTCGAAATGACCAGTTTTTTTGGGTTTTTTTCCCTCTATATCCTATGCTTGTGCGCGTGTTTACATACACACTGACGCGCAACACCTCTTAGTCTTATATCACACAGCGATAGGAGGTGTGTTATTGGCGTCGGCAAACGAGGTTAAATATCGTGTGCTGCCACATTTAGCGATTAACCGTCAATATACGGGTTTTTGCTGCCATTTTCTCAGTCAGTGTTAGGGTAATTTACGTCAAAATTTTGACTATTTTACCACCTTTGCCAACAAAAATTTTGTAAAAAACAATCATACGTCATATGGACAATTTTCTGCCATGAACTTGTAGATAAAAGATCGTTCTACCCGAATATGCAAAGAACAGAATGTCAACCTTTTGGTCCAAAACTCGCCAGTCCAGGTGTCCCCCCTCCTTAATAGAACTGTTGAATATCTCAACCCAGGACAGACACCAGCCATTGCCGTTGATCAACCATTATACGCTTGCCAAACAAGTTCAATGGACACGGTCATGAGAATAGGGAGTAAACAATATTGATATCTTTCTTGGTGGGTTGCATATAGAGATGGCTGTTCTTAAAATGGTTGGATCTGTTTGGCGGAAGTAGATGGACCGAGGCGATAACAAAATCTGGACGGTGTGGGCCTGGTACAGCAGGTTCAAAGTTGAAAGCTTCTCGTCTCAAGCGTTTCAGGCATGCGCATGAAGTTACCACCGCAGCTCGTTGTGGTCTCCAACAAGACGCATACCTTCAGGCAACTGACGATGAAACAATTAGAAACAACAAAGCCTTCGAAATATGGTGCAAGGAGTCAAAGGAATGTCGTGGAATAGTTTTTTAAGTACTAGTCATTGATCCTTGAAACTGAGCTTACGATCTTAAAATTCCTCAGATCAGTAAGAGAAGGTGATGTTGAATTATTTTTTTATATGTAGATTCACTTTATCAATTAACGCATTTGCTGTTTGCCATGGACCACACAAATTACACATGATGGCTGCAATTCTCTGTCAGCTATTAACTCAAAACAAATCCCCACTGAATGGGGCTGGATTCTCAATGACAATTGCCTTGCTCCATTCTGGACACCTATGCCTGAAGCATCCAAATCCTGCCAGTGTGCCAGGAACTAATCAAGTGCGGCTGTTGTAAAGTGTGTAAAACAACCTGTGGCTGCAGGAAAGCTGCATTACATTCCACAGAAATGTACTTTTGTATGTAACTAGGAAAACAAATAACATTTGTGTACCGCGATGTATAAAGTGTACATTTTTATGTGTTTGTTTATGCGCTCTTGTGTGTGTGTGTTGTGTGTTGTATGTTGTGTGTGTATGTTTATTTTTTTGTAGATACCGATGTTGAATAAGATATTTTGCCTTCTTATGTAATTAGGTGACATTCTTTGTAAATAAGAGTATGATTTTAAACAAATAACAACTACTTACCTTGGCTAGAAGACTAAAGCAATTTCTCTAGTGGTCATTATGGTTAATATTATTTAACCACGAATACGACACACGGTGTTTTCTCTTACGGTACACATGTTTTCCTCTTCACAATTTCAGTGTTAGTTAAAACGTAAAATATGATTAAATCTAACAAATTGTAACACCCAGCAGCAAACAATGGGATTTTTTTTTTTGTATTGGTCAATCTAATGGTCAGTTCAGGGCTTATTACTATCGTTTTGTCGTTTGATTGGGAAGTATAAGCAAACCCAAATACTTATATTTCAATATTCTGTTTAAATCTTGCCTATGTTTTCAATTGGTCAATTGGTCATTTAGCCGGACGTTCAGTAATACTGGTCATACGGTTATCAGTGTTTGCGCTTTCCAATGTTAAGTTATGATAAACCTGTTCTTCTATTACACACTGATTGAGATTGACATTCACATACGTTGTTCTCAAAATTTGGTCAGTCTAGGAAGTTTTTTCTATATACACAAAAAAAGGGGACATTTCACTAGTCAGCTTTGTCATTCACGATCAAACGGTCATCGTAGTCTAAGCATTTATCAATAATAAGTTATGATAAATAACTCTGACCTTCCATGAGACATTTATTTACGATCAGGAAGGTTCTTTTTTATATACAAATAAAGTGTACATTTCACTGGTCAGTTTTGGTCATTCACGGTCAAACGGTCATCATAGATTGTCAATAGTGAGCTATGATAACTTTGCTCCGCCTTCCATAAAACATTCATCGACGAGTATCCACGTTGTTCTCAGAATCTGGTCAGCCCAGAAAGTTTTTATTTATTAAAACATACAAATAAAGTGGACATTCCACTGGTCAATTTTGTAATTCACGGTCAAACGGTCATCATAGTCTTTGCGCTTGTCAATAATAAGTTATGATATAGCTTTACTCTGCCCTTCTATGAACCATTTATTGACGATTATACACGTTGTTCTCACAATTTGGTCAGCTCAGGAAGCTTGCTACTATACAAATATAGTGGATATTTCACTGGTCAGTTTTGATCATTCTCATTCCGGGTACTTCTCAGTAATCTCAGGGTGGTTCTATATCAACAATTATCTATATTGGTATTAGCTACAATATTGCCAAGTTTGGTGCTTTTACCACAATTTGCATAATTTTGCACTGACTCCACTATTATCGTATGAGACAAAGTCCAACCTGGTGCTGCATTATGCGAAGCGTGAACGACATCCCTGGACAGTTGTCGGTGTTTCTTGCGTACTTTTGGCCATGTAAATTATTATTTGAGTATCAAAATTATGTTTAATCATTTCAACCTCAGTGACTTTAGGCGTATCATATGACAGGTCCTTACAAACAAAATTATGCAAAACGGAGATCATCGTGGAACAAAGGCGTATCAAATGATACGCCTTTTTGTTTCCGATTCAAGGGGCGCAACATATAATACGCATGTGTTCTATTATGAAATGTCTTTAAATTCATGATACGCTCAAATTCTAAATTTAAATTTCAACTCTGTTTTTCAAGATATCAATTTGCTATTTTGACATCACATACATATGGCCAGTATACGTCTCTGGTTCATATGAGTGACAAAGGCGTATCATATGATACACCCCTGATCCATTATGCCCACGATATAGTCTAATGGTTCCTGACATTGACCCATAACTGATTGTCTGTTCATTCATTGTAAGGATAAAAAGACATGATATAGTCTAATGATTCTTACCTGGTAGGATCCGACGGCCCTCTTCGGCCTAGACCCACATCTCCCCGCGATCCAGCCTCGTTTTCGATTTGGGGACGCGGTTCGGCTTTACGGCAGTGCTAGTACTAGTCGTGCTGATTCTTTCCCCTCTTCGTTCTAGGGTTACAGCAATAATAATTAAGGGTTCCAGTTTGCCTGGCACGCGTGATAATATTATGTAACACATGGCATCAGCTGCTGTTCGCCAACAATGCTACATTTGCGGAGAAGAATAACCCAGAGATGAAAGTAGGCTCACAAATCCGACGTCACTTCCTGACAACCCTGATCTCTGATTCTAAACAGTGAACCAAAATGGCGACCATCATGTTGTTTCTCTATACGCTTTTAGTTTTATTTGCTTTTGTTCAATGCTTTGTACATGTACCAGGTAGCAATCGTCAGTCAACGTCATCAATTCATGGCCTGCGCTGATTTATGCCTTATTGTCCTTTGCACTAGAGGGTAAAAGAGGAGAGAGACAGAGAAGGGATATAAACGGAGAGAGAGAGAGAGAGAGAGAGAGGGGGAGGGAGAGAGAGTGAGAGAGAGAGAGAGAGGGGGAGGAGAGAGAGAGAAGAGAGAGAGAGAGGAGAGAGGAGAGAGAGAGAGAGAGAGAGGAAGACAGAGAGAAAAGAGAGAGACAGAGAGAAAAAGAGAGAGAGAGAGAGAGAGAGAGAGAGAGAGAGAGAGAGAGAGAGAGAGAGAGAGAGAGAGAGAGAGAGAGAGAGAGAGAGAGAGAGAGAGAGAGACAAGACACAGAGCACAACACACATTAGTGTAGAGAGATATCAGTATCACCGGTATCAGTATCCTGATCACAGCCCTAGACCAAGGGCGTCCACAGATGGCGGCAAGCCTGGAACTACCTATACAGAGTCAACGCGGGTGATTCGCGGAGGCCGGCCGGCCGGCTGCTTAGCACTAGAGCACAGCACTAGCATTATTGCAATTGCAGCATAGAATGTAGTAAGTTGGCCTTCTCTCTCCCCCTCTCTCTCTCTCTCTCTCTCTCTCTCCCTCTCTCTCTCTCTCTCTCTCTCTCTCTCTCTCTCTCTCTCTCTCTCTCTCTCTCTCTATCTATCTATCTATCTATATATAATATATATATATATATATATATATATATATATATATATATATATATATATATATCTTTCTCAACAGTCAGCTATACTGATTATACACAGTTAGTGTTTAATCTGCCCGCACACAAGATACACGAATAAAAGTAGTACAATTAGATTATTATGAATAGACATTCAACTTCAAAAGACAACTACTCTGCCATTCGCTCATTCGTCTCGTCTATTTCTATTCCGGAAGACTGCCGGCACACAAGATACACGAATAATAGTAGGCTAGTACAATTAGATTATTATGAATAGACATTCAACAGACAATCTACTCCGACATTCGTTCACTATGTCATGTGATGTAATGTAATAAAACCTTTATAAAGCGCACAATCCATAGCTCTAAGGCGCTGAAGAAATGTTAATTAGATCTATGTATAAACACAAATTAAAAAATATTGAAAAAGTAAAACTATAAAAAAGTAGTACAATATATTATTATGTATACAGTATAAATCATAAACAATTTGATGAAATAGACAGTAGAATAATAATGATAGTAGCAATAACAACAATAATAACAGCAACATTAAGAATATTATATAATATTAGTCATGATCATAGTAATATTGTAGTAAGAAATAATAATAATTTCTTCCGAAAAACGAATTATTTTTTACATTTCATTCATGTGTTTCCAATGCTCATCTTATCAAAGTAAAAACCCAACATTTCTACCACACACGTCTAGATAGTCTAATAAATGACGTTAGTACGCTATTATATACGTTAATCATTCTACGTTAGCAAGAAATGTGTATGTTTAATGTGTGTGTGGTAACAGATGAAAAAAAGGGAAAAAAAGAAAGCATAATATGATGAGTCAGTATAAACGGTCAATAGAGAAACAAAGATTATTCCTATGTCTAATTAGAACAAAATGAAACAAGAATAAGGGGAAGAACTGACATGATTGTCAAAAGAAATAATGATCATAACATACTTTAAACTATCTGAACTATACCAAATATTACCGAAAGTTTAAAAACAAACAAACAACATTTTTCCTCTGCCTGGAATCGCTTTTATCTAAAAAATATATTATAATATATATGACATTATTATATATAATATATATATATAATAAGGAATCAGGGCTGGTGATCATGATAACATTGTACTGTACAAGTTCAGTTGAGAGAAATCAAAGACGTTCTTTTAGTTTCACTTTATCTTGATGAGGATGAAAGCTTGGCTGTTGCCCTCTTTGTTATTTTTCTAATTATACTACTTTTATTCGTGTATCTTGTGTAGAACTTCAGTTTAAACATTAACTGTGTATAATCAGAAAAAATAGCTGACTTTTGAGAAAGATATATAGGGAAGAATATATATTATATATAGAAATAATATACATATACATATATAAATATATAATATACCATATATATTATTTAAAATTTTTATATATAAACATATAGCATATATATTATTTTTTATTTTACATAAATATATATATAATATATATATATATATATATATATATATATATATATATATAGAGAGAGAGAGAGAGAGAGAGAGAGAGAGAGAGAGAGAGAGAGAGAGGGGGGGGAGAGAAATCCAACTTACTACATTCAATGCTGCAATAATGCTAGTGCTGTGCTCTAGTGCTAAGCTTGGCCGGCAAGGCCTCCGTGAATCACCCGCGTTGACTCTCTGGCAGTCCCGGTATAGGTAGTTCAGGGTGCAGTGAAGGCATAGCAGTGTGACGAAGACCAACTATGAATTAGCCTACTATTATTATTATCAATAATATTATTATAAACTGACCTACTATTATTATTATTATTAATAATATTATTATGAACTGAGGCCTGTTTAGATCTGATACTGGATATATAGTATACATGTATATAATATTATAGATCTAGGTCAAATGTCGATTAATGACATTGAAATTGAAATGTAGATGATATAGATCTACATGACTGTATTATTTATATTTTATATTCTAGAATGTTGAAGTTGAAAAGAAAAGTTTAATGTAATTTAATGTAAATGATGCATCTGTATGTGGATTTTGATATTATGTTACAGTGTCTGAGTTTTTTGTGTGTATCTGTGTGTATGAGACAGGGAGAGAGAGAGAGAGAGAGAGAGAGAGAGAGAGAGAGAGAGAGAGAGAGAGAGAGAGAGAGAGAGAGAGAGAGACAAGAGACAAAGAGAGAGAGAGAGAGAGAGAGAGAGAGAGAGAGAGAGAGAGAGAGAGAGAGAGAGAGAGACAGACAGACAGACAGACAGACATACCTACTCCTTCTTAAACTTTCAGTGCATTTCATCCGGAACCACCACAGCAAATTAAACGTCCCTATCTCGTTTTGTCTACTGCATCCATTTTTGACCCATTAATGACATGCATTTCTTCTTTTCATATCCATGTATCTTCTCTTTAGTATTTCCATTTTTTTTCTTATCCCCCGGTATCTTCTTTTCCCAACATCCATGTGTCTTCTTTGCATGTGCCAAAACCCGAAAATACAACCCACGTCTTCGACCTGAGAATGCAAATTTGAAATAAATCAAAAGCAAAGAAATTATCCAAGACCCATGCGATGACATAGTTCAGAGTGATATGTGATGTGTGCACTTGTGCAAGAGACATAATTATGTTCTTCATTGTTATATTTGTAGTGACTTTGGTCTCTTATGACCACCTTGCTTTTTCTGCTCTTTCCACTTCTTGACGTGGTTAATAAAGAGCTCTGGAGCAAACTACATAGCTGGCTTTCTTCTCTGTGCCATCAATGTTCTATGCTGACCATTTTCACAACCTTTATAAATGTTTTATTGACTAATCTAAAACTTTTGAATATGTGTCAGTGTCATACTTGTACTAAAATTGATTTTATAACTGTGTAGAAGTGCCAGCTGTGCACACAAACTGTGACGCTACAGATTTACCTCCTATTGAAAATAGTTTGAAACAAAGCTGCTTACTATCACCTTATTTGTTGAATTCATTTACAACAAACAGAAATGTGAGGAACATTTAACGGATAGAATACATTTGAAAAAAGTACTTTGTAATCCGAATGACACAATGCTGTTATACCACACAAAAAATGATCTTACCAACACACGGTGATGATAAGTATTTATACTAAATACTTAGATCATGATAGTAATAAAAACATCAAAACAGATAATAGAAATAAAGGAAAATTATTTAAACAGGTTTGAAACTCAATAATGGAAGGCCAAGTACAGTTTTGTATCCAGGAGTGAGAAATAGGCTGGCTTTTACAGCACAGTAAACAAGTAAACACAAAAGACACACGATGGAAGTTGAATAGTGTAAGAAGAGCCAGCAAATATGCCTAATGACATGTGGTTGCGACATATGAACAGTGTATAAAGCTTCAACAAAAGTTATGAATGTTAATGGACTAAAATGCTGCTGCAAGGTACTGTGCGTTACTACACTGATAGAACATAACACAGACAGGGTGTGGCTTGAAAAGTTTATAAGGAGAGAAAAGCAGCAAGATGAAAAATATATATGAGAACCATAAAGGAGACACAATAAAGTTGTAAATACCATCGTGGAAGAAAGAATGGGTTAGTAAAGATTGATGGAACCAAGGAAAAAATGACAGAGGGACATACAAAAGATATTTTACAGATCAACACAACATTGTGGAGGCTTTTAGGAATAGCAGGTCTTGATGGTTTTGCAGATTATATACATACACGTAAGTAATCTTAGCTATTCTATTTTACATTATATTTGAACTCGCATCTTTATTCCTATGTCTTTTAATCTGAAGGTGAAATATGGGCAAAAATGCAAGCATTGTTATGATGACTGGGTTATGCCTTACAATATCCAACTCCTAAAGTGCGGTGTCTGTCATAAGAATCCCTGCATTTGCCGCTGCCAAGAATGTTTTAAACTTAAAAACAAGCCTTCTACATCTCAAATCCCTGATTCAGGTACTGTTTTCTTGTTGTTCAGACATCATCATAACCCATTAAATAGCTTGACTGTTTTTAAAACTTTTAAGTAATTTTAGATACTAATTGTATAACTGCACATGATGTTTTTTATTCTTTTAATAGTGAAGCATTTTTTAGAACAAAACTGACAATTTGTAAAACGTTGAATAGCACAATTGGAAAACGATTTTTGCATGCAATTATTAATTGCTTATAACATCCAAACATGAACATGTCTCTTGTAAATTAAAAAGATACGCACTAATCTTGGATTTAAACAAATAAACTCTAAAGGAATTTGACGACAGTTATAGATTAACTTACTTATTTGAAAAAAAAAAAAGGTTTAATATTATGCCTTATGTGAATCCTTTAAACTATAATATCTTACAATGAGCTTTAACTTTTTTTTTGTTATAGATTTTAAGGATTTGGCAGTTCTGGACAGTATTGCAAGTGCTCAGGGTCAAGGCAGAAAGACAACTTTAAACCAAGGATTGATCCCAAGAAACCTCATCAGAAAAAGTACTGTCAGGTGCCAAATGGGTCGATTCTGCTCTGATCACGGACAGTAACTAGCATTTTATTGCAAACGATTGAGGAATCCCCATATTTAATTTTTCATTCTATTTTAAAGCGTATGAGATGCCTGTCGATACTTTCCTTGTATCCTTAATGCAACACATATTGGAAAGATATACATAATCTATTTATATATATATATATATATATATATATATATATTCATATATATATGATATATATAATATTGTTTTCCTCATATTTATTGTCTACTTACAAAGTAATCACATGTTTTCTTACACTTTTGAAATTGATGATATGATATGGTATATTTTTCAATTTAGCTAACACGCTTTCTTTTCATGTCAAGGCGACTGGTTCCGGCGCAGAGGTCGAGGGTCAAGATGTTTTCTGTCTATTCCTTGTATTTGTCTCACTTTGTTAGTATGGAGCTTTAATATTATTTAATATCATTTCCGTCACTTTCGACATGCCAATTGCCACACTGTTTGTTTAAGAACATTCTACACTTTTGAAGAATGGAGTCTTGATTTACGCTTAAATTGTATTGGTGATTTCTAAAATACTGAGACGACGTTGTAAAATTGACTCTTCTTACTGTTTTAGTTTTGATAATAGGTTTCTACACATTTTCTAAATCTTGCCCCCATTATATCAATACAAAAAGGGTATAAAACTTGAAAAGATGGTTTTCATTCATGTGACTTTAAAATTGTATTCACTTTTGCTATTGATATTTCGAGTTTTTACACTTACTTGTCAACTTAACTTTTTTTCTTTCTTTTGGCTTTTTTTAAATATGTGTAAATGTCAACCAGGTTTAGAAAAGTGCAGCAAATAAATTTGAATTTGGAAAGGAACAACTGCATTCTTTCCATACATCACTGACAAAAAAATTAAAGAACATCGTTAGTTAGTTTAGTTTGTAATAGTAGCCTATTTACTTGAGTTTCTGATGCCATTAAATTTCTGCTTAGAATTTTATTCAGAATCCTTATAATTGTTAACAAAATAAATATAAAAATAAAGGCCAATAGGACACATAGAGTCGGAGCTTATCATGGCTTCTATAGCGTGAAGCTATGACTTCCTGTATAGGCTGCTAGATATTAGTATTACAGATTTTTACTTCCAAGCTTTTTGTTTTTGCTTTAAATTTGGATTTTTCTTTATTTTTTAGAAAGAGAAAAGAGAGCCTCCCTAATAAGGCAATTAGGTGGCCCTTGTTGGTATAGGGTAACTACTCGGTGCATATAAGATAGTTATACTATACTCGTTACGTGTGTTTTAAAATGGAAAAAACATGTCTGTTAAATTGTTAAATCTTACGATTAGTAGCCTAACTAAAGATACAATTTAAAATTTAATAAATCAATCAAGTAAAATTAAAAATTCAGTTATTATTGTCGAGCTACATTATCTCAATATCTTGTTTCATGCCATGTTTGTCATTGCGTGTTTATCCTGGATTGGCGAGGTTGGGACCAATATATCGATTTTCTGTTCTTTTCATATTCGGGTAGAGATATTTTTCTTGTTACAATGTATTTTGTAGGCGAGGGTAGGTAAAATAGTCATTATTTGACATCAATCACCCTAATACTACCTAAGAAGATGGCATTGAAAAAATGTGTCATGTGGCAGCGAATAGCCAAGTCTGGTAACATGGTACTGCATTCAGCTGGATGTCAATAGCTACTCAAACCCGCCTCAAAACGGGTGAGCGGGCACTGAAATCGTCAAATTCGATAAAACTTCACTGATTCAGAAAATACGAAAGTATTAAACCTACAATGATGAAACTGATCTCATTTAAACGGGATAAATGATTCTTTCATTTCATCATATATTCGTTTGTATGTGTGTGATATTTGAAAGGCCTTGAAGTCAGACAACCAATAATTACCATTATATATAGATTCTATGCATGAAAAGTATCAAGGAATGGAAGAATACATTTTGATGTATCGTCAAATATGACTCAACACGAATTTAGATGATGTGTTAAATGTTATTTTTCACTTCTCTTCCGGGAAAAAAAATTCCTTCAAGGTCATCACGGCCCCTAGAACTAAAAAGCCTATCCGGTTTATATAGCGAGAAGCAGAATATGTATTAATAATGACTTCCTGGAGATCATATCATCTAAAACTAAACTGACGTAGATGATTTTATTCCCAAGCCAGTGCTTGGATCCTGAAAGCACCTTTTCAAGCGTGGGAAATTGCATGTTTCATGTCGGGAAAATTTCCCAAGGAACACAACATCGGACTTGTCTTTTTGCCAGCTTAATACGAACCTGGGACTTCTGATAGTCCGGATTACAGAGACCCCCAGACCTTGTTATATTAATTTGTAAAAAGTACAGTATTTGAGCACTCCAGTCTAATCAATTCTATAGAAGTCTATTACTATTATTATGTCAGAGGCAAATCTCAAACAAGTGGTCCTCGGTTGAAAAATTATCAATTTTTGTTTAGTCCAGATCTGGTAAATCCAGGTGATCTAGAATAGATTCAATCCCAGTCGGAGTTTCGATAAAAGAGATTGGGACCTGAACACTATTATGATAGATTTAATTCTGTAACTTTGCAGTTCAGGAGAAAAAATCAGAACAAGATCATTTATCTACCGAGTTTAGTGGGTAAATTAAATTAAACCAAAATCTAAAACTAAACGATTAATATATTTTTTCCGTACAGTTATTTGACAAAGTAATTTTCAAATAACCTGCTTAAGTTATTTGCATAATATTCTTTAAACCTGAATCTGAATATTGGATTCATGATGACCATGAGCATGTGTTGTAAAATGCCCCAACTCCAACCTTAGACTGTGATTCAATTAAATACTTGATCTATATCTAGAGGTCTAGATATATAAATGAATTATCAAAAAGAAATGAGATTGAAATCGTAGAGATCTAGAAAGATTCAATCCATTTTATTTCAGGGGAGAAAATATTAATTTTATATTCTAATTCTGAAGAGCGCACAGCTACTGTAAATAACATTTATCTACGAGTTTAAATAGTATTTGATCAGTACTACTGCAAATAATCAAGGGCGATATTTTAAAGGGTGAGATAAAAAGTTGGGGCTTGGTTTTTTGAAGAAAGAAGTAAAATAAAGAAGTAGTAGATCTAGTAGTAGTGGAAGGAACGGAAGGATTTTCATCAAACAGCTGATATGATAGCCGGGTACCACTCAAAGGACATAATAAAAGGGTTTATTTTGAGGTTGATTTTTTTATTTGATTTACCCACTTTGGTGATCTCTGGCTTTTTTGGGAAGATTTTTAATTTTGCCCGGGCTGCCCTGTAAACAGCCAAGGGATCTTTAACGTGCACAGAGTGTTGTGCACATGGGACCTCCTTTTTATCATCCGTCTCCAAAGAGACTAGGTGTCGATCTACCTATCTGGACCAGGGGGTAGATTTTGCTCGAAAAGACTTGAGACAATTTTTCAACAGCTGGCGGGCTTGAACGTTTATTTTTGAAGGGTGAGATAAATGACACTAAATTGTTGGAAAAACTGTGTGGTAATAATAATAATAATGCAAAATTTATATAGCGCCCCTATCCATGAGAGTTATGCTTAGGTGCGCTTTACAAGAAACAAAAGACATGCATCTTATAATAGCTTACATAATGTACTCAATATTTAAGATTACTATAAAATCAAGACATCTACATGTATACACGAAAAATTGTTACAATTAAGATGAACAGTACCTAAATGACGATATGTGCTAATTACAAGATGGCCCTATGCACGCGTGCGCACACACACACACACACACACACATATATATACGTATACACACACACACATTGAAGGTGCCAACCCCTCACGCCCCATGATAGGTCGAAAAGTCAGTTTTAAAAGTCTCCGTGTATATAAAAATATAATAATAGTTAACAAAGTCAAACTAAGAGATCTAAGAATAATTTACATACATGACAGTGTTAAAGGTACCATACATCAATAAAACACCAAACCCTTAACACAGGTTTTAGAAAATGCCAATAAGTGAAGCGGAACAACTCTGTTTTTAAGTGATTATTTAAAGGAAGGAAGGGTTGTACAATTTTTAGTTTTAACTTACAAAGAATTTCATATAGCTGGGGCCGAAAAGGTGAAAGAACGTTCAAGAAATTTTGTCTTAGGGACGCTGCATTTTAGTTGCAAGATTGTGATGATCTAAGCGGACAATTGGGGTGGTGAACTTTAAGGAGATGATTTAGATAGTCCGGGGCAGTGTCATGAATGCAGTTGAAAGTGAGACATGCTATCTTATATACGATTCTCCTCTCTACGGGGAAGCCAATGTAGAGAGCACAAAAACGGGAGTAATGTGTTCAGACTTTTTGGTCTTAGTTACTATTCTTGCTACTTTATTTTGAAGTAATTGTAATCGATGAATAGAAGTTTTTGGCAACCCATAAAGAAGAGAATTACAGTAATCAAGATGACTTGTGACAAGGGCATGGATAAGCATTTTACATGTTTCTTGGTCTAATAGATTTCAGATACGAGAAATGCTTTTAAGGACACAATGGATTGTTTGACAAACTTTGGTTTAATGTGAACATGCATGTGTAAAAATTCATCAAAGAAGAAACCGAGATCGTAAATCGGACTGAGATTGAAACCAACCATGTAGCAAGAGGTAGCATTGGACTATGGATACATCAGGGATGAGGATCTTCCGGGTTTTCCTGGATTTCTGGGATTTTTGCACATTGGAACACCTCCATGATTTTGTGTCTCATTTTATACACACACACAAGCATTAGCCGTCTGGCAAAAAATTAGGTCCAACTCTAAGTCTAATTACGATGGATGTCCCAAACACGGAGAGTGAGTGAGTGAGTCACTGCGGTAGTGTATGCGTTATCGCCGTTCAGCGAAGAGAGACAGAGGAAAGGAGAGGGATTGAAAATAGTAGTACTAGTACTAGTGTATGCCTAGTAGTAGTAGTACCGGTAGTCGGAGTAGTACATCTACAAGTTTAGGGCTTGACTTGAACTAATGAAGTGAAACTGCTTTGATTTGAGCTTTTCTTTTCATATCTGAGACAATTCCAATGTGTGTGGATAGCGGGGATTACTGGTAGATTCTTCTTCTTTCCTTTTCTTCTTTTATTTCATCTTTAATCTTGTTATTTTCTCTCACCTGAGAATAATGCATACATGTAAGAGGAGGTCAAATTCAATAAAACAAACCAACAAGTCCAACTGACATCCATGCCCTTTACCAATCACGCCAGTAAAGGGAGATAACTCACACATGAGGAATTTTTTTAAAAGTACTATTTTTAGCTTGGATTAAGATTTGGCATTCCAAGAGAAGCAGGTCTGCATCTATTAATATTGCATTATAGGTAACCATTGTTGAGATAGATAGGGGGCGGGGGGACGTACTTGAAGAGAACATTAGAGAATATTGTAGTTGTAGTAAAATGTTCTGGAGGAAGTAAAGTGACTGTAAAGTAATTAAAAGAGCCATGGAAGAAAGTGAGTAAAGAAAATATGAAAAATATGATGGAAATTAGTGACTGCGATAAAAGAGGATGCTGAATGTTTGGTGAGAAGAGCGGAATTTGATTGTAAAGAATTGAAGATTTAAACAAAAAGAAGAGATGATTCAATGGTTTTCATCTGTTCTTGGGTTGTTGTTTTTTAAATTGGGTTTTTTGTGTGTGTGTGTGTGTTTGAGTAATTATTTGGTTAGATAGAGCCTATCAGGGGAGGGAATAGGCACACCTTTTTAATAACTGGGATCTGTAACTTGTACAACATGCACATGGCACCTGTGAAATTTTTTACTTATGTTTTATAGAATCAGAGCATGAAAAGTCTGCAAGACTATAAATAATGGCTTGAAATACTTTTGAAAAATAAACACATAGATAAATAAGTAGTTACCATACATGACTCCAAAACCCTGCCTTGCCAGTCCAGCAATTCACTACTACAGGATTATATATATATACGGATGTTTTTATATTGCGGCCCTTTTCTTTATATTTCTTACAATGTTATTTAAATGTAATACTCTTACGTAATATTATTTTGAAATTTTAAAGGGGTTGATAAAGTTCAGGTATTTTTTTAGAGCTTGTCCCCATCCCTGAGACATGTTGTTGCAGAAATGCGGGCATCTTGTTTATTATGAGCATCATTTGTAAACGTTTTACCATTCATTTTACCTAATTTGCATAAAAAGTGCGCAGTTTGTGCAAACTGATTGATTGACGTTGTGTAAATGACACTTATTTGTTGGAAAAGTTTGTAATGTGTGGTACAATATACTTAATAACTTACAAAGAAAAAGAGAAGACCAATGGCTGAAATTTTGTTAAAAGATAAAAAATCCCACAAAAGGAAAGTTTTTGTATTTTTTTCCCTTTGATATTTATGGATCCCTATCACGTGTGCAGTCTATTTAAAGTAACAAGTATTATTAAAAGAAAAAAATGTTTATCAACCATCCCTTAACCTGAAACAATTTCAATTCAATTCAATTCAATTCAATCATCTTTATTGATCCTTTAAAAGAAAGAAGGAAATTATACTTGTGTTATCACAATTTCCATTTGAAAAATAAAAGAATACATTAATGCATCTAAATTAAAAACAAATGTAACTTAAGTTAATCAGTAAATGTATAGATTTTAAGAAATACATATTTTTTAAAGATGCAATGGTGAGTAAATTGACAGTGCGGTGAAACAATATATATATACATAAAAAACAAAAAAACAAAACACTGATTGAGAAGATAGCACTGCCAAAGCTGGCAACATAGTGTTCGCCTCGCTACCAGCAAGTTGTTCGCCAACTTCGCCAAGCACTCAATGTCGTTAGTGAAGGAAGGCCTGTGTTGCCTGTCAGTGTTTTTGTAAACACGCATACAAGTATAGAAATAGAAGAGAAGAAAAAAATGAATTTATACTGGTCCTTTTTGACATCTGTTGTCACAACAGTACACATCTAAACCTAGATTTACAATCTTCTTTACATACATTAAGTAACAATGCCAGAGACTGTCGAAAACGTAAGGGGCTACCACAAGAAGGGCAACCCGTCTGAAGCATTTGTTTTGTGTCTTTTTCTTTATATTTCTTTACTTGCATTTTTTTCTCAAACATATTTTTTTCCCTCTAATTTTCTCTATATCCTCTGTCATTTACCAAACGATTTATGTTATATTTGGCACAGCTTCCACTTGTCAATGTTAATAGAATGACGTTTGTTGTTTTTCTTATATCTTGTAAACTTTTTTTTAGAAAATATTTCTCTTTGTAATTATAAATGCCATTTTGTATACAAAAAAAATTATTTGAAAAATTCATTACAAAAAAAATCCAAAATATCTTTTAAAAAAGATAGTGAATGAAAAAACAATCTGCACATGTCTTGAGTTATTTTATTCATAAATATAATTAAGTGAAGAGATAGATTTTGAAAATTGGGTCAGATTCCATCATTTCCATGGTAATCAAGAATGCTACAAACTTTTCAATGATCAATGATATAGGATGACTTTTTTTGACAGTTACTCATATATACGAAAAAGCAAACACTCACACTCAAAAAGCAAAAAAAAAATCACTGCAGTGGAAACTTTCGGTTGACATTCCTATTGCCAACTTCGACTGTAGTGGAAACTTGACGAGCTCCACTAAAAAGGCCGAATATAAATTAAAACGAAGTAAATGTAGAGTAGTTTGCCGTTCATCGTGATAGACTGCTGCTACTGCATGAATTTTTCAGTTAAAAATTTGCAGATTTAACCCAGATTTGACCTATTTTTCCGACTTATTTACACCGGCAACTTTCAAATCGTGGATTTTGATGATGAACACATTATGCACCGTCATGAATCTGATTCTGATGAGGATAGAGGTGTTGAAGAGCTTATATTGACTTTGACAGTGACAACGAAGTGTAAGGTTCTTCAGGAGAGAGCACACTTGAAGTAAAAGAGACCGTGGCACTGTTGATGCTAGTGCCTGGCACTGGGAATATTTGAAAATTAGAGACATATATGACACACAACCACAGACAACACAAGAATTGAAGACTTAAGTAGACAGGACAGCTCAGCAAAATAAAATTACAAATATTTTTGATTACTGTTTTCGTGTCATTTTGTGTATTTTTTTCTCAATATTTGCATTTTTTGTGTTTGTCATGATGCAACATGAATAATTGTATTTTTTTCACATTTATTGTCCAATTCTTCCTTTTTCTCTGTCTTCCTCACATTACAATACATTCTACAAATTATGATTAGACCATATATGCTTCACAATGGTGTATTTTGTGACCATAAACTGTCATTTTCACTGATATATAAACTAAAAACATAAATTGTCACAATCCAAGATGGCTGCCATGGTCACATGACATCGTTTGCATATTTTGAATATTTAATCTTGTAGCACAACCTATCATTAGTATGTCCTGAAAGTTTCATTGCATATCTATTGCAGTTTAGAAATGAGAATTTTTTTCTTATGAGTATGAGGATCTTGTAAGGATTTTTAGCCAAAATGAGTGGCAATGGCAAAGACATCCGGTGTAAAATGGGTGGCAACGTAAGGATTACATCACTATTTACTGAATTTATTGTTGTTTTTATTTGCAGGTGAAAGTAATGTTATCGACAAGATGTCAAACCAATCTGGTCTCTTCATGCCCCTCACAGGAAAAGAGGATGATTTGAGATTAGAGTATGCTCTTGATTTTATCTTAGTTTTGTGAAATAACAAACAGTGCAAAATACCTAGGAGTTACAAAAGACAATAAATTGTAATGGAAAGAACAACTTAGAGCACTATGGAGATTTCTAAAAAGCCTTTGACAAAGTAGATCACAATGGATTACTAATAAAATTGGATAGGTGTATGGTATTCAAACTTCTCTTCTTGAATCGATAAAATAATGGATTGATAGGTTCGCCCCATATTTTGATCGCATAGCTTTGTAATTTTATTGACCTACAGAGTTATTGTGAAATATGCAAATTAGATCACATATTTGATAACCTGCATCCTGTAGTCATCGGACTATTGGATTGGATATGTTCAAATCTAATTTGAGTTTAAAGTATCTGCTTAACATCCCAGTCCATGCAAAATATGATTAGTTTTAGTGGACCGGCAACAGAGCGTTTGGCGAACAAAGAGCGACCAACTCAGAATTGTATAGATCAAGTCAGGTTATTGTATAGCAATAGTAAGTAAAAAGTAAAGTTCCTTCCATGCCATTACAGCCCATAGAACCGGAGCTTATCCCAGCTATTATAGCATGAAGCGGAACAGGTAATAATATCTACCTCCTGGACAGGTCACTAGTCTGACACAGGTTTTTACTCCCAAGCTAGTGGTACCAATTCGACACCTGGGTCGATTGGGGAAAAAATGTATGTTAAGTGTCATTCTCAAGGAACACAACGTCAGACCTAGCTTTGCTAGGATTCGAACCCAGAACCTCACGATGCCTAGTCCGGCAGCCTGAACACTCGGCCACCAACGCCACCATAGTATAGTAATGCAGTCAGTTATATCCTATTATTTATTATCATAACCCATCCAATTTCAATGGATGGGCTTAGGGCAATGAAAAGGATTTCAGTTGTTATCTAAATACAATTTGTAGTCTAACTTATAGGCTATATCCCTGCACAATTGCAGACTCACTGACTTTACATCATTCATTACCCAGCAAGCCATTTCATTGAAAAGTCCTCAACTCCTTTGGAAGCATGTAGTAAAGCTGCCTTCATACTAGCACTCTGATCCTCTTCTGCCACACCCACCTGAGTCAAGTAAAGACAGAAGTGATGTATCTTTCCTAAGTATTGAACAATTGTGGAAATAACCTGGATTAGCCGAGGAATTGAGCAAGTGTTGTAGTGATTTGATTACAAACTCATAATGCCACTGATTGTACCACAATCTTTACTCCCACACCCCTCACCAACTCATAATGCCACTGATTGTAACACAATCCTCCCACACCCCCTCACCCTCCCTGTTTCTCCTTTACCCTATTGATTATTTTTGATTATTTATTGTGACTGTTTCAAACTTTCATGTAACTCTGATTCAATTTTTATGTCTTATAAGTTGTGTGAAAATAAAGTGAAAGATTTTTATTGTTTTGACAAAATCACTTAATTCATCACTCTGTTTGTAAAACTTTTCAGAGATAAATATGGCATGCTCCAACCAAACAAGAAGGAAGATGAAATGCCATGTCATAAAAGAGGGAAAATTTCTCAATCGAATATTGAAGATAATCCATCTGAATGGCTCCATTCTCAGTCAGGCAAGAACTATCCAAAAGTGATCAGTCGTGACCACAAACGATCACTTCATAAAACACAAAATCATGGGTGAGGATGGTCTTAAACACATACAGTGTCTTTTCACGCTTATATAAATGTTTATAACATTGTTGATGGAATTAATTACTGAGACAAAATTGTTGATGGAATTAATTCCTGGGACAATATGTATTTATCAGTCAAATTTATCAATTCTTTCTTACATTCTATTTTTAAAGGAACCTGAATTTGAGTCTGCCATGATCTTAGTCTCTGAAAGTGTTGTGTTTAGTAAGGTAATTACTTTTAATAGGAATTATGAGTGTATACTCAAAATGAAAGTAGTAGTCCATGCTAGTTGTTTTTAATACATTTTAAAACTTGTGTTAGGATTGATTGTCAATAATGTAATCTTAAGATGACAGAATATGTTTGTTTGCACAAGGAATTGACAAATTTGATTTTGAGTTAAAGGTCTACAAGGGTAAGAAATGTATCATGACCCAAAATGTAGTTCAACGAGATTTGCAAAGTTTATCCATTTCTAGATCACTTCCAAAAAAAGGTATAACTTGATTTCATGTCTAAAGGATATTATAAAAGTTTGATTTCAAGTGCAAAACCTGAAAAAAAGGGATAGAGGGGGCCATCCTTTAAACTCTACATTTGGTAGGGCATGACAGTTTTTCATTCAACACGAACCCTATCATCTGACATTCCAAAATTGTAAGCATTATCTCCCCTACATAGTGAAAAGTACAGTGGTGTTGGTTTAAGAACCCGTCGTCTGAGAACCCAGTCCACCTAGGAACTCGCAATTTCCGTGCAACACAATTTTTCTTATATAAATATAAAACTACCTCCTTAAGACCCTGCTAGTACAACTTGATCCGCATTAGTTTGGTCTAATTGGGAGCTGAGAATCATGAAAAAAATTCACACTCAATTTAATGGTTGATTGCTGATAACAAACATGTGATATGTTGCAATTTAATGATAGAAAGGCAGGTGGGAAATCTATTATATTGGTCCAGACACTAGTAGGTGTTGTAAACACGTTACACGGTTGTGCCATACGCTGAATGACCGACATGAGGAAGACTCCCCACCCATCCTATCCGTCTTTCCTGGCCACCTGTGACCATGCCTTAGCACATCAGGCACGACAGACGAAAGAAGATTATGTAACAGTCGCATGCTAAGGTCCGGATGCAATGCAATTGCGCGGCTTGCATTACAACATCAAAGATAGGTGACAGGCAGGGTAAGGACAACCCTCTTATTGTTGTGAGCTTTCTCGATTGTCGTTTTTCCTTTTTCTGATTGTGATGTCCTGAAACATGAATGACCAATCACATAGTGTTTTCAACGAGATAAAGAGAAGTGATGGAATTTGCACAACTCGCACTGCTGCACTGTTTTGTCATAGTCATAAACTTTCATTCATTTGCTTAGGCTCGCTGGAGGCTAGATCTATCTACCTACAAAGACTACACATTTTTTTTAAACATCATTTCATTTCAAGCATAACTTCAGACCATCATAATACCTACAACGAGGCAATTCACTTGATAATAAACAGAAACTTTAGATCTCTGCAGAATCTTCATAATTTTAAATTTTAAAGTTGAACAATTATTTAAATCACATGTTTCAGTTGCCTCCTTTTTTTTCAAAACACGCTTGTAGTCTTTTTGAAAATGCCTCACTGCATTTTATAGGTGTGAAATCTGATTGACACGAACAAGTTTTAAAACACCCACAATAGCATGCCCCTGCAGCTACCTTTTTGAAAGATGCATATCTTGACAGTCCCATGTTTCTTCAGCTGCAGAATTGTTTGATGCCTTTCCTGGATATTAGATCTTTGTTGGATATTCCCATGAGATGTGGTTTTCTTTCTCTTTTTTATCAGTCCCATTCTACCTTCCGGTGAATGGGTTGAGATGTTTGAAAAGATCTTTCTTCAGGCTACCCTGTCCTGACAATTTCTGTTTCTTTCTGTGAAGGTTAAGTTTCTTTTGTTTTAGTGCCTCTTTTATATCTTCTTGGGTTTTAGTCTTTCACTTTGGGTTTTAGCATTGTACATATACTAATTTAGCTATTCTCTTATCTTTCATTTTGTTTACATTCCCCAACCATCTGAGTTGATTTATTTCCATCTTACTTTCAATCTTATTGTTGTGTTTCTGATTTTCTCTTTTATAAAAATGGGCCTCATCACTAAACCATAGACTAGTGAGGAAATCCTCATTATCATCAATCATGGTCTGCAACCACCTGCACACATCGATGCACTGTTCTTTATTGATTTCCCTCAGACTGATTTTGACTTATGTGGTACGATCCCATAATATGCAGGCTTTAACCAGAAGGCACTGAAGCGTCGACCTAGATACGTCTAATTGAAGAGATCTTCTTCTCAAACTCAGAGATGTCTCGTTTCTACCTTCAATTGATTCACAAACCCATTGAATGTTGGTTAGGGACCTTTGTTTTGTTTCTATCTTCAATTGATTCACAGACCCATTGGATGTTGGTTAGGGACCTTTGTTTTGTTTCTATCTTCAATTGATTCACAGACCCATTGGATGTTGGTTAGGGACCGTTATCTTGTTTCTATCTTCAATTGATTCACATACCCATTGGATGTTGGTTAGGGACCGTTATCTTATTTCTATCTTCAATTGATTCACAGACCCATTGGATGTTGGTTAGGGACCGTTATCTTGTTTCTATCTTCAATCGATTCACAGACCCATTGGATGTTGGTTAGGGACCTTTGTTTTGTTTATATCTTCAATTGATTCACAGACCCATTGAATATTGGTTAGGGACATTTGTCTTATTTCACTCTTCCATTGATTCATGAACCCATTGGATGTTGATTAGGGACTTTGCAGAGCATGTACGCTTTGAGTGCAAGGGCCTCTGAGTGCTATTCTTGTTCTGTTTTTGAGTGGAACCTTCCTCTCTAAACCTTTGTATCCAAGCCAATATTGTTGGGCTAGACGAAAACTTTGCGTTCTCTCCAAGTGCTGTTTGAAATTTCCACAAAATTAGTGATGGGAAGTCATTTTTAGACTATCTTTCTTTTAATGTTTGACACAAAATGCCCTCTCTTGATCTGTAAACTAAGGTAGGATTGGAGACTATTGAAACAAAAGCAAAAATAATGAAGAAGATCTAGATTTCAATACCAGTAATGTAAACTTGAAGAAGAATAAAAACAAATTCAACTCCATTGATAATATTCGTTATTGATTTGGATTTTTTATTTATGACATATTGAGAGCTCAATTTAATTGTGAATGTAATCGAGTTGACATGGTGCACAAAGGGCAATAGGGTTGCCTTGGCAAAATGCTCACCAGCGACGTAATATTGGGTGCAGATGGTTGAGCTATATGTCAAAATAATTTGTTTGAATATTTGGTCTCCGGAATTGTTATTGCCTTGGGGGATGTAGGGGTGCGGCACTTAGACTGGCGAGTTTGAGACCAAAAGGTTGATTTTCTGTTCTTTGCATATTCAGGTAGAACAATCATTGATCTACAAGTTTATGGCAGAAAAATGTCCATATGACATATAATTTTTTTTTTACAAAATATTTTGTAGGCTAGGTAGGGTATGTAAAAATGATCAAAAGTTTTCGTAAATTTTCCTAATACTGACAGAGAAGATGGCAGTAAAAACCCGTATATTGGCGGTTAATCGCCAAATGTGGCAACACCGAGGGGACCTGATTTCTGCCGATGTCACTTCGGCCCATCACTGTGTGATGTAAGAGGCGTTGCACGTCAGTATGTATGTAAACACACTCACGAGCATAGGATATAGAGGAAAAAAAAAAAACTGGTCATTTTGACGTCTGTTTTCACAACAGTGCACATCTAAACCTAGATTTATAATCCTCTTTACATTAGTAACAATGCCAGAGACTGTTGAAAGAGTAAGGGGCTGCTACAACAAGGGGGAAACCCGTCTGAAACGTTTGTTTTGTGTTATTTTCTTTTGATTTTTTTACTTGCATTTTCTCGAAATGTAGTTTTTTTTCACATTAAAATTCTATCTCCTCCACCATTTACCAAACGATTTGTATTATTTTTAAAAATATATTGTAAACTTTTTGAGAATTTATTTTTTTTGTAATTGTAAAAAATGCCTTTTTTGTACATAAAAACGATATATAGATCTAGATCTAGTATTTTCAAAAATTCATGAGAAAAAAAAGGTAACTAAAATATTTAAAAAACCTGACGTCGCTCTTTAGATATTGAATGGAAAAGTAGACTTGCACAGGTTTTGAGTGGTTTTATTCATAACTAAGGGAGGAGATAGATTTTGAAAATTGGATCAAAATCCAAGACGACGGCCGTTTCTATGGCAACCAAGGACGCTACAAACTTTTCAATGATATAGGATGACTGTATTTTGACAGTTCCTCATGTACATACTAAAAGCAAGAACCTTAACTCAAAAGCAGAAAAAATCACTTCCCCCTCCCCCTCCCTTAAGTGCCTTAAGTGCTTTCCTTTCAGAAGTTACATTACCACAGAAAAAAAGGTGTTATGTTTGTTTTGGGACACCTTGTATTTTAATGCATAAACACTGACTTTTTTTTTTACATTTGGAGTCTAAGAGGTGGGACCTCGAGAGACATATAAAGCGTCCCAATAGTTGAAAAGTTTCTACGGCAAAGAACAGGGGATATAAACAAGATGATCATTGTGTAATGTTAATCGGTCAGACCTTTAGGCCTAGAGCTCAAACTCAACACAGGAGGGAGGAGAGTGCATAAGAAAGGGGAGACAATGAAACAATGTACTTTTCCTTAAAATTTCATTCCTCTTCTGTTTTCCTACTGATCACAAAATTAGGTATCCTAAATCACTTTCAATCCAGACAACCATTAGTCCTTTATCAGTGAGAATATGATTCTAATTTGCATCGCTTGTGGCGGTGCCTTTGACCTCGTCAAGATGTTCTAATGACAGTGACCAGTCTGCAAGCGTCGCAAGGCGATGTTGACTGTTGGTGTTAATCATTTTGTTCATCTAGTGGGTGTTTGGTGTCAGCACCAAAGAGCTTGACGTTGGCTTGATAGGGCCTAGCATAGATAAAAGGCCTACAACACGATGTACATGTTCCATATGAAGAGAAATATGGCATTGCTGACTTTAGTTTTTGCTTATTTGCATTGAGGTAAACCGACCATTTGGCCTTCCGGCAACATTCAAACCAGACTCTTAGCCAAACTGAAGTTTTTCAAAGCGGCCTTTATATCTTATAATTAAAAAGGGAAAAATCTGTTACACTCAAAAAGCTGTCTCTTACTCTAAGGTGGACTGGCCTCTTAGGCAGAGCGAGACGACTGATTTGATATCAAATATTTAAAGTAAATTGAGTTTACACGTGGTAGTGTTTCTATGCTGTAACAAAAGGCAATCTAGTGTAAAAAACAGTCAGGACAAACTGAGATCTTTATAGTCATTTTTCTCAAAAATGCATTTTCTTACATTGTCTTACAAAATCTGTAATTTCTCTTGAATATTGAAGATATAAAAAAAAAAAAAATACTGGCTCATTCAGAACGTAAATTACTATTTGAAACTACCTTTATCTCAATTTTGAAAATTACTGACGTAACCCCATTCTCAGGCACATACTAATGCGTTCTACTGATCTTATCTAGATCTATGTTTAAGCATTATTGGCTTGATTTGCGTACCAATTTAACGGAGTTGAATTTTAAATTATTCTTATGAAATCTACAGGTTGACCACAGCAACTCAGATGTCTAGTGAAACAACTTCATGCGTGGAGATACTTTCAAAACCAGGGCCTTCAGGTTTGACGGTGAAGTCCAAAATTGTAGAGAGAAAATGTCAGAAACGAAATGAAACATAATACTAGTGCTATGTGGACCCATTGTGAAGACAGTTTTCACAGTGAAGGTTAGTAATTTTTACTGGTATTTAAGAGGAGTGATTGACTCATTACAGATCAAATATAAATAAAGATACTTTGTAGTCAATGTGAAGAAAGGGGAAACCAATGGCTAGACTTAATAAGTGTGCTTTTTTTCTTTGCATATCATTTTCTTTCAACCAGGTAGATCATGTAGTTGCAAAAAAAGCGTTAACAATTCATATCTAAGTCAAAATAGAAGTACATACTGTGTTTTACTCCAAGATCTTAGTTAAAATTTTCTCCTTTTTCTTCTTCTTCTTTTTCTTCTTCTTCTTCTTCTTCTTCTTCTTCTTCTTCTTCTTCTTCTTCTTCTTCTTCTTCTTCTTCTTCTTCTTCTTCTTCTTCTTCTTCTTCTTCTTCTTCTTCTTCTTCTTCTTCTTCTTCTTCTTCTTCTTCTTTTTCTTCTTCTTCTTCTCCTTCTTCTTCTTCTTCTTCTTCTTCTTCTTCTTCTTCTTCTTCTTCTTCTTCTTCTTCTTCTTCTTCTTCTTCTTCTTCTTCTTCTTCTTCTTCCTTCTTCTTCTTCTTCTTCTTCTTCTTCTTCTTCTTCTGAGTGTGCGGTTGGAAGGTGCTATTGGTAGGTTCTACTCCTTTCCTTCCACTCTTTCACTTTCATTTCTTTTTTGTCTTGCTGTTTCCTCTTGATTCACCCTGAGATCACCACATATGGTGGATTGGGTAAGTTTGACTTAAACAAGTCTTCTTCTGTGGGCAATTGGCGGATGCTGCGCATTGGCTCTACTTCTTTCTTTTCACTCTTTTACTTATCTTTCATCTTGCTATCTCTTCTTAATTCACCATGAGATTACTGCATATGGTGGATAAGTTAAGTTTCAATGAAACACAATAACAAGTTTCTTCTTTTTTTCTCCCTCCTCTTCCTCTTTCTCCTTCTCCTCTTATTATTATAATAATAATTAATAATAATAATAATAATAATAATAATAATAATAATAATAATATTATTATTATTATTATTATTATTATTATTATTATTATGTGGTAGAAGTTTTGTCATTATTATTGTAATTTTGATCTTCATTGTTGTGTTAGTAATAATTAGTATGATATTTATGAAGATGATGATAATAAAAAATGGTTATTTTGTCATTGTAATTAGTAAGGCTTTTTTTGTTTTTTGTTTGAATTTTTCAAAATATTAGTATTACCTGGGTGATACCAATTACGATTATTAGATCGGGTCAGTATTTGATACCGAGGTTACGTAGGTGGGTGTGAACGGTACTATTCCAACTTTTTAATTATACAGTTCAAAGTGGCGGCTTAGGTGAATGAAAATTCTTCTCAAAGACAATGAAATTTTCAATGATTAATTGTCACCTTTGTTAGAAAACTTCCTGAAATGAAAATGATCTTGGGATCATTATGAAACTACATGCAAAATATGGTTACTCTTAGTAGCCTGGCGATAGAGCCTTTCGTGAACAAAGAATGACCAACTCAGAATTATATATATAGATTACTATTATTATTAGAAGTAGGAGTAGTAATAGTAATCATAAATCATGGAATTTCAAAACACAAAAGTCAAAAATGCGTGAATCTTTTTAAATTATCAATACAGAAATGGACATGACTCATTTTCCATCTAAAAGATTTCTTATATACCCTTAACGTGGGAAAATCAGAGCAAAAATAGCAGGTGTGCATTTCTTTTGGAAATGAGTATAGTTGTAGTAGTAGTTGTAGTAAGTAAAGGGAAGGACATTAAATAATATTAAAGCCCCATAGGAACAAAGGTAAGACAAGACAAATACAAAGAAAAAGACAGAAAAAATCTTGACCACCATTGGGGTTGAACCCGCAACCTTTTGTCTTGTCTTGTCTTTGTTCCTATGTGGCTTTAATGTTTTTTAATGTCATTTCCTTCACTTTCGACATGTCCCTTGCCTCACTGTTTGTTAGTAGTAGTAGAAATGGTGGTAGTAGTAATAGTAATATTATTATTATTATTATTATTATTATTATTATTATTATTATTATTATTATTATTATCATTATTATTATTATTATCATTATTATTATTATTATTATTATTATTATTATTATTATTATTATTATTATTATTATTATTATTATTATTGTTTTTATTTATTTAATACTATCATCAGGTTTTGCCTTGGAAGATACTGAGAGACCAAAATTTCAGATTCAACCTGCTGCAGCAAAAAGTTGCATTCAGATTGTCAGAGGACGGTGTTATTCCCAAGTTATGGTAAATTTATACTAGTCTTCAGCTATATATTTGAAGCCAGGAGTAACCTTTATTCATATCCTCTCAATCTACAAATTTCATCATGTTTAGCAACAATGAATTTGCATCACAACAGAATGTCATTCAAAGTTAAAGGGGTCAATTTTAGTCAAATTAGCAACATCAGCCGTTATCATTGGAACAATGTGTGTGAAAGAGGCTACCTCCACAAATTCTGTACACTCTAGAAAGAGAAATGACAAAAATTGACCGATTTCATTTTGTGAGTAAGCCTTTTCCCTTTTGAGAAACATGAGATTACCATTTATCAATGGAAAATTAATTTTCTCTTCTGCACCGTACAACCTGTATCATTGAGCCAGTTAGACGCTCTTGTTTTTATCTTTTCTTTCAACAATAAAATCTTAAAACAATCTTAAATTTCATTTTTATATAAGGTCGTAGACGTCACATTCACTGTTTTTATATGGTTTGCTGAAAAATGTCTATACATTCTATATTCTTTAAGGTTCCTGCAAGCATCAATCAGTACTTGAGACATTATCAAAGAGAGGGTATAAAATTCCTTTATCAGCATTACAGACAGAAGAAGGAGCAATTTTAGGCGATGACATGGGTCTTGGAAAAACAATTCAGGTAACCACACTCCATAGTGTCAAGTTAGCAATAATTTCTTTTGTGCCAAGCTAGCCACTACATTCCTTCAGTCAAGCTAGCCACTACTTTCTGTTGTATTGAGCTAGCCATTACTTTCTGTTTTATTGAGCTAGCTTTCTGTTTTATTGAGCTAGCCACTACTTTCTGTTTTATTGAGCTAGCCACTACTTTCTGTTGTATTGAGCTAGCCACTACTTTCTGTTGTATTGAGCTAGCCACTACTTTCTGTTGTATTAACATAGCCACTACTTTCTGTTGTATTAACATAGCCACTACTTTCTGTTGTATTAACATAGCCACTACTTTCTGTTGTAGCTAGCCACTACTTTCTGTTGTATTAGCCACTACTTTCTGTTGTATTGAGCTAGCCACTACTTTCTGTTTTATTGAGCTAGCCACTACTTTCTGTTGTATTGAGCTAGCCACTACTTTCTGTTGTATTAAGCTAGCCACTACTTTCTGTTGTATTAAGCTAGCCACTACTTTCTGTTGTATTGAGCTAGCCACTACTTTCTGTTTTATTGAGCTAGCCACTACTTTCTGTTTTATTGAGCTAGCCACTACTTTCTGTTTTATTGAGCTAGCCACTACTTTCTGTTTTATTGAGCTAGCCTACTTTCTGTTGTATTAAGCTAGCCACTACTTTCTGTTTTTATTGAGCTAGCCACTACTTTCTGTTGTATTGAGCTAGCCACTACTTTCTGTTTTATTGAGCTAGCCACTACTTTCTGTTGTATTGAGCTAGCCACTACTTTCTGTTTTATTGAGCTAGCCATTACTTTCTATTAAGCTAGCCACTACTTTCCATTGAGCTAGTCTGTTGTTTTGAGCTAGCCACTACTTTCCCTTATATTAAGCTAGCCACTACTTTCTATTGAGCTTGTGTCAAGCTAGCCACTACTTTCTGTTGTTTTTGCCTTGTGCTACCCACTATTATTCCTTTGAGCTACCCACTACTTTCTTTCTGTTCTTGAGCTAGCCACTACTTTGCCTTGTGTTCTAAGCTAGCCACTACTTTCTGTTGTATCGAGCTAGCCACTATTTTCTGTTGTGTCAAGCTAGCCACTACACTAATTTCCCTTGTGTCAAGCTACCCACTATTTTCCCTTGTGTCAAGCTACCCACTCCATTTCCCTTGTGTCAAGCTAGCCACTATTTTGCCTTGTGTTTCCAATTATTTTGTGTCAAGCTAGCCACTACTGTTGTATTTTCACCTTGTGTCAAGCTAGCCACTACTTTCTGTTCTATTTCCATTGTGTCAAACTAGTCACTATTTTCCATTTTGTCAAGCTACCCACTTTCCATTGTGCCAAGCTAGCCACTACTTTCCATTTTGTCAAGCTACCCACTATTTTCCCTTGTGTCAAGCAACTACTCCAGCCACTACTTTCCATTGTGTCAAGCTAGCCACTACTTTCCATTGTGTCAAGCTAGCCACTACTTTCCATTTTGTCAAGCTACCTACTATGTCAAGCTAGCCACTACTTTCCATTGTGTCAAGCTAGCCACTACTTTCCATTGTGTCAAGCTAGCCACTTTTCCATTGTGTCAAGCTAGCCACTACTTTCCATTGTGTCAAGCCTTTCCATTGTGTCAAGCTAGCCACTACTTTCCATTTTGTCAAGCTAGTCACTACTTTCCATTGTGTCAAGCTAGCCACTACTTTCCATTTTGTCAACTAGCCACTTTTCCATTGTGTCAAGCTAGCCACTACTTTCCATTGTGTCAAGCTAGCCACTACTTTGCCATTTTGTCAAGCTAGCCACTACTTTCCATTGTGTCAAGCTACCCACTACTTTACTTTCCATTGTGTCAAACTCTACTTTTCCACTACTTTCCATTGTGTCAAGCTAGCCACTACTTTCCCTTGTGTCAAGCTAGCCACTACTTTCCCTTGTGTCAAGCTAGCCACTACTTTCCATTTGTGTCAAACTAGCCAGCCACTACTTTCCCTTGTCAAGCTAGCCACTACTTTCCAAAGCTAGCCACTACTTTCCATTGTGTCAAGCTAGCCACTACTTTCCATTGTGTCAAGCTAGCCACTACTTTATTGTGTCAAGCTAGCCACTACTTTCCATTGTGTCAAGCTAGCCACTACTTTGCCTTGTGTCAAGCTAGCCACTACTTTCCATTGTGTCAAGCTAGCCACTACTTTGCCTTGTGTCAAGCTAGCCACTACTTTCCCTTTGTGTCAAGCTAGTCTCTACTTTGCCTTGTGTCAAGCTATCCTACTTTCCCCTTGTGTCAAGCTAGCCACTACTTTGCCTTGTGTCAAGCTAGCCACTACTTTCCCTTGTGTCAAGCTAGCCACTACTTTGCCTTGTGTCAAGCTAGCCACTACTTTGCCTTGTGTCAAGCTAGCCACTACTTTCCTTGTGTCAAACTAGCCACTACTTTGCCTTGTGTTAGCCACTACTTTCCATTGTGTCAAGCTAGCCACTACTTTGCCTTGTGTCAAGCTAGCCACTACTTTCCCTTGTGTCAAGCTAGCCACTACTTTGCCTTGTGTCAAACTAGCCACTACTTTGCCTTGTGTCAAGCTAGCAAACTTTCCATTGTGTCAAGCCACTACTATTTTGTTTTGTGTCAAGCTAGCCACTACTTTGCCTTGTGTCAAACTAGCCACTACTTTCCATTGTGTCAAGCTAGCCACTACTTTGCCTTGTGTCAAGCTAGCCACTACTTTCCCTTGTGTCAAGCTAGCCTACTTTGCCTTGTGTCAATCTAGTCTCTACTTTGTCTTGTGTCAAAGCTAGCCACTACTTTCCCTTGTGTCAAGCTAGCCACTACTTTCCCTTGTGTCAAACTAGCCACTACTTTGCCTTGTCCTAACCATGTGTTGTGTCAAGCTAGCCACTATTTTATTTTCAAGCCCTTTTTGTTGTCAAGCTAGCCACCACTTTAGCCACTACTTTTTGTGTCAAACGTTTTGTTGTATTGAGTTAGCCACTACCGTTGTACTTAGCCCCCTTTTTGTGTCGAGTTAAACATAGCTACCATTACTTTTTGTTGTATTGAGTTAGCCACTACCTTGTGTCAAGCTAGCCACTACTTTCCATATGTCAAGCTGCCACTACTTTTCAAAGCTAACCACTACTTTGTCTTGTGTCAAGCTAGCCACTACTTTGCCGTATGTCAAGCTAGCCACTACTTTCCAAGCTAGCCACTGCTTTTTGTGTCAGCTAGCTAGGAACTAGCCACTACTTGCCTTGTGTCAACTTTTACTAGCCACTACTTTGTCTTGTATCACTACTTGTTCAAGCCTAGAACTACTTTGCCTTGTGTCAAACTAGCCACTACTTTGCCTCATGTGTCAAAGCTATTTTCCCTTGTGTCAAACTAGCCACTACTTTCCCCTTGTGTCAAACTAGCCACCACTTTCCCCTTGTGTCAAACTAGCCACTACTTTTTCTTGTGTCAAACTAGCCACTACTTTCCTTATGTCGAATTAGCCACTACTTTCCCTTGTGTCAAGCTAGGAACTACTTTGCCTTGTGTCAAACTTTGTCTTGTATAGGAACTACTTTGCCTTGTGTCAAGCTAGCCACTACTTTTTCTTGTGTCTAAACTACTTTCCCTTGTGTCACAAACTACCACTTTCCCTTGTGTCAAACTAGCCACTACTTTTTCTTGTGTCAAGCTAGCCACTACTTTCCCTTGTGTCAAGCTAGAAACTTTTGCCTTGTGTCAAAACTACTTTCCCTTGTGTCAAGCTAAGAACTACTTTTTCTTGTGTCAAACTAGCCACTACTTTCCCTTGTGTCAAACTAGCCACTACTTTCTTGTGTCAAGCTAGGAACCTCCTGTGTCAAGGTAACCACTACTTTCCTTGTGTCAAACTAGCCACTACTTTTTGTTCTTGTGTCAAACTAGCCAATACTTTCTCTTGTGTCAAGCTAGCCACTACTTTCCCTTGTGTCAAACTAGCCACTAGTTCTGTCACTACTTTTCCCTTGTGTCAAGAAGCCACTAGCCACTACTTTTTCTTGTGTCAAGCTAGAACTACTTTTCCCTTGTGTCAAACTAGCCACTACTTTTTCTTGTGTCAAGCTAGCCACTACTTTCCCTTGTGTCAAGCTAGGAACTACTTTCTCTTGTGTCAAGTTAAGAACTCCTTTCCCTTGTGTCAAGCTAGGAACTACTTTCCCGTGTGTCAAGTTAAGAACTACTTTCCCTTGTGTCAAGCTGAGAACTACTTTCCCTTGTGTAAAGCAGCCACTTCTTTCCCATTATGCATCCAACTCGAGCTGGGCTTACTAATTTAGTAAGCTCACCTCGATCCAACTCCTCTGCAGATAGGAGGTATTCATAAATGAAAGGATTTAAAGGTTAATCGAAAGTGATAGTGAATCTGTACTATTTTGTAAATTTTGTCTCCACAAACTGGTATGATTGGAAACATGTACAAAAAACAGCCAACAAAATTTTAGTTATTTTTATCCACTTATTAATTACGTCCCCTCCAAGTTCATTGTCAACAAAACAAGTGAAGTGATGGTATCCATGCTTATTTCTTCAGGTGATTGGATTTCTAGCTGCATTACTTGGAAAGCAAGGCAATCATACAGATGCCATTGAAGCCCCTGCCAAAATTCATCAAACAGGTGAAAGATGAAAATAAAGATAGATTAAAGATTTCAACCATGCTCAAGTATCGGTATCATTTGCTTAATTGAATAATGACACTAAGAGACAACTCCACCAATAAAGACACAACAGTTTTGTCTTTATTGCTACAGTTGTCACTTATTGTCGTTTATCACTTTTGATTTCACTCCACTGTTGGCTCCTTTGTATTATCTTTTGCTTAGTGAGTCATTGTATCTTAACTTCAAAATTTTGCTGAGAATTATACTGTTACGTTGCCTATGGGCTCTTAGTTTTAGCATCTTGACAATGTCACTCACTGCATATAGTCAGTTCTTGCTCATATCTGAGTCAGTCAAGTGAAGAAAACACGGCTATGCCGTTTTTCTTGAAAAAGTTAAATGTCCTGCTGTTGCGTTTGCAACACTGTCCATCTGGCAAGATGCCTAGAAAATAAGAGATTTAATTGTGTGTATTATTATTATATATATACATCAAGGACTACTGTAAGAATTCTTACAGTAGTTCTTGATATACATATATATGTATATATATTTTTTATTTTTTTAGTGACAGGCCAATTTGGAAAATTTCTAGATCTTCAAATGTCTGAGCTAAGACAATAATCGAAGGGCATGCCTATGATCTGTTTTCGTGGCAACGAGTTGTGTGGACTACATGACATTATTATATGAAATGTATTTGTCCAAAGGTTTCTGATGAGGTGTCAGCTGGCCCGTCAGATGCATGTTTCACAATTTCTTATTCAGTGCGACGAGGCTTGTGCTTTCTGAATGTGCACACGCACATACAAAGTCTTTTGGTTTGACAATGACAGAAAGCAAAAGGTGTCGCGGCCATGTAAAAGACTTGTCTAGTCGGAGAGAGTGTAAATAGTTTTGTCAGTTTTGGGAAATTGATACTTAGGGCTTGCCTTCCCTTTTGTGGGCTTTCTTTTCAGTGTTAATGATGTTGTTGTAACTACTTGGGTTCTACTTTGATTTATTTTTCTCTTATGTTTAGCTGTTACGTGCCCTTGTCCTGCCTTTAAAATTGAACAACTGCTTCATATGGCACATCCTGGCCACACCAACCCATGATAGTGAAAATCACAAAACCTAAACGCCTGAAATCAGCAGTGAGAAGTCCATTAATTTTTAAATTGTAAATATAATACTACCAAAATACCAGTATCCTTTTGATATATTACAACTACCGTATTATCCCTATTAAGTGCACAGACCCTGATAAATGTACCCCACAGTTTTTGAGAAGAATGGAGCTTGAGTTTTAAAAATAAAAGTAAACAAATGGGTAGATGGATGGAAGAAGACACCACACTTCACACCTCCAATGTTCATATCAAATCCGCTAAAGCAACTCGTCAAACGAAATGAAAACTACCCAGCTCAATTGAAGACATGCGCTGGGCTTATAATAATTACCGGTATATCATAGGAATGAAGGCAAGCAAGAAAATAAAAATTCTTTCCTGCCCCGGCCGGCTTCGCCACCCACCGCCAGCAACAATATGAACTATATTGTGGAATCGAAGGTGCCTGTCAGCTTCACACCTTTCACCTAAACACAGCATACAATTAGCATGTCACATGTTTTACGATCTTTCAGCCTTAATGGGATTTACATGTGATGGAGTGGATTATAGAAGCTTGTGAGATTAGTAACAAATATTGCAAGTTTTGATGCATTTTGGTTTACACATGCGAGCATAACGTACATGTATTAGTATTACACTCACAATCTTACATGGCTCACACTGATTCTTCTCATCATGATACAATTACAATTAATATTAGAACGCAATAAGAGGAAGAGAAACTAAATAAGAATAACACAGGTTTAAGTAGAGTTCAAGATCTTTCTCCTACCATCCCCGTCCTGTCCCATGATTCCTCAAAGCAATTTTCAAACGATCAAGTCAGGAGGTGCGTCACACATGGCTGTATGTGAGTGTGTGACCATAAAAGAAGTAGAAACAAATAAATAAATAGTCGGAAAGATGGGCAATTCATGCAGATAAAAATGGGGAATTTGTTACAATACAGCACTGCATGCATGCATGTCAAACCAAACATTAAAAAAAAACCGAAGGTATTTTTAACGTATACAGAATTTTGTGATTTGCACATGGGACTTCCTTTTTTTTCGGCCGTCTCTGATGGGACTAGGTGTCGATCCACCTACCTGGACCAGGAGGGTAGATTTTACTCGAACAAACTCGAGAAAATTTCTCAACTGTTGGCAGGGTTTGAACCCATGACCTTTGGGTTGAGAGGCCGACACCTTCCCTCTGGACTACCGAGTCCACTCTTTGGCTCCATTTTTCTAAGCGCACCATGCACTTAATTGGGATGATATACAGTGTACTCTTTTTATCTTGGTCATTGTAATACAGTTCAATGCTACACAAATATTGGTCATTTAAGCTATAAATATCTGTCTTTCAGTCAACTAAAGAGGAAAATATTCTAGATCTTTTTTTATTCAATTAATATAAAGTTTTTGTTGTTTTATTGCCTGTTTTATTTGAAGTTGTCTGAAGAGATCAGGGATAGTCCTCCAAGAACGGCTGCCAATCCTTTCCTTATCATTGGTCCTAGTGCTGTGATGTTTAACTGGCTTGAAGAATTGTCTACATGGGGATACTTCACTGCAAGGTCTGAAGCAAATGTGTTTCGCTTTTAGACACGTGATGCCTTTTCAAAAGCCAAAACTTTTATCATTTATGCGTCAGTGGTATCTCTCTAGCCGATAGTGAAATGCAAAGGTTCATTTTATATCAGAACTTGAGATAGTTTAATTGAAACTTGTTGCAATACAAGGATATTTTGTCACAACAAAGTGTAATTAAATTTATGTTTTTTTTGGTCAAAATTTGTTAATGATTTTGCGTGTTTTCATCTGTAGCAACTAATTTCTTTTGCATACCTCATAAAGTGCATCATATATTAAGAAAAATAAGAGTTTTGTTTTTGGTAAGAATATAAAGAAAGAGTCGTTAATGCAACAATGTCGATATTATACTTATTCCGGGTATCAAAATTTGTGTTCGAAATTGTCCTGACCACACAATCATTTATCCATTCACTCTCTCAATCATCACTTCTTCTTGCAGTAGCTTTTATCTAAGTGGTACAAAAGGTTTTATATAAATGGTTTTCCATTTTTTAACTTCCCAGTACTGGTCCATTTTTTTTCAATTTTGATAAAAGCATGCAATGGGAGATACTTGTCAGTATGAAAGTTTTCCACGCAGCTTTATCCCTGGTTAGATTACCGGACTCTGGATCAAGACGTCCCAGATTTGAATCCTAGCAATGCTAAGTCTGACGTCATTTTCTTTGGAAAAGACACTTAATACGCATTTTTCCCATAGACCCAGGTCCAAGTGTGTATCAGCACCAGCTTGGGAGTTAAAGCCTGCAACAGACTGTCCAGGGGTGACTGATATCACCTATTCTGCTTCAGACTAGAGAAACGGGGTGGATGGTTGGCAAGTGCTGCTGGTAGGTCATACCTCTTGCCTTTTACTCTTTCACTTTTCTTTCATCTTGCTGTTTCCTCTTAATTCATCCTGATGTCACCAAAAGGTGGACAGGGTAAATTTCACTAAAAAACCCAAAGACAAACAGGGATACGTTCTGGCTATATGGTCTGTAATGGCCTCAAAGGAGCTTTACTAATTTTTTTCATCACAACATGCCATAGTCCTATGAGATTGTTTTTCAACATGAAATTTTCCACACATGTGTACTGGCATGCAAACGAATTGCTGCAGTGAAACTAAAAAACTATCACTTCTCACTTTTACATTTTCTTCAGAAAATTTCATGGTGATGATAAAGATTCTTGCCTATCTGACATCAAGAAAGGAAAGTTGGAAATTATTGTAACAACATTTGAAACATTTCGTGACAATGTTGTGAGTGAAAAGATCTTGCTTAGTTTATTTTCAATTATGGTTGTCAAATAAATTTAACTACTGTCTCATTCGTTTGTTTATTTCTTAATTACTTGACATTAGAAGATATAACAACAGATGTGATATCACAATATTGTTCACTGATGTGATACAATAATTGGCTCTTAAATTAATTGGTGAAAAGTCTTTATCTTCACTTTCAATGTATTTCTCACTCTTGAATATAAGTTTTTTCTTAAATATGTTGGACACTATGTATGCCTTGCTTTATGTAATTCCATATCACTAATTCTACTGTATTCATGTTTTTTCTGATTACATTTTGTTCATAGTCTTAGTGTAAAATGATCACATGAAATGAAATGCTGCTAACAAGTGTATCATGAAAGATGTGTTTCTTGATAGCAAAGTGTACATAACTCCTTGACGTGCCTTGCAAGTGTGATATGATTTGTCTCCAAGTCTGAAGGAGGTAAGAGGCTACTATATTGTTTTTCATCGTCTTCTCAGTGCAAGCTACAGAACATTGAGTGGGAGGCGGTCATAGTGGATGAGGTGCACAAAATAAAGGTATCTTTTTTTTGTACTAAAATTGCCATGGTTAACAAAGATGTAAAACATTTACTGTGTCATTGGTATTGAATACAGAAGAAGCAGTCTAGGAACCCGCCCCATGGGAGATCGAAAAATCAGGATGGTAGGTAGACCGGGATAGGAAGCAAATTTCATTGTTGGCTCTAATCATCCGTTGATACACAAAGAAAGGCTATGGCCATGCTTAAATCTAACTCTTACCCAACCTGTCTATCATGCATTAAACGTCTATATCAATTGATCGCAGGGGGCGGAAAATAATGTAGCCAATGGCCATCCATTCCTACCTTACAAGCACGCAACAAATCAATGAAAATTTCCTCATTCATCTACACCATATTGGTGGGGGCGTATCTTTGATTTGATTGCCTACAATCAACCTCAATTGTGTACATAACATACATTAGAGGGGGGGGGGGGAGGGTCTTGAACATGTTTATTGTTATTATTTACCACTACCATTGTACTCGGCATGTCTAAATTAGCTAAAAAAAAATTAAAAATTTTTTTTATCATATTGTTGGCATGGGAATCATCTTGGATTTTCATTGCAAAAATACCTACAACTTCAATTTAAATAGGCTATTTCAGTTTTGAACAAACTTGGCTGTTACTTTGCTCACACGTTATTCGGTTCAATATCTAGCTGCACCCATTAGCGATTTTTGATAAATTAAACGGTTTTGATTTTATGAATTTTTTAAAAAATGCATATAATGTAACCTTTTCAATTCTTGGCAAATTAAATCACAAAAGAATTTTATTTCAAAAATCTGAAGAGATATTGAGAATCACTCCTGGGTGAAATTTTGTATTGTTTTATAGATGCTATATACCAAAATTGCGGGCAATTGGACAATAAATCAAGAAGTACATCACAAATCACTGTCAAAAAGTAATATTTTGAGAAAATTGCATTTAAACAAGTTTTCTGTCATTTGAATGTTTTTTTGCATATAAACCTAGAAAAGAATAAACGTCATACAATCTTGAGAGGCTCTCAAAACTTCTTGTCGACCCTATTGCAACTGCTCTGGGTTTCTTATATTCATGTTGGATGGCATTTTTCTCAAAACAGATGCGCAGGATGTCTCCCGTAATTTGTGGCCAATCTTAGCTAATATTGAAAATAATTCATCACCTGGACGATTTTTGGATAGAGTACTTTGTGATGATTAAAATGAGCACCAACTTGTCATACTGTTGACAAAATTTCTGGCTTTTATGGTACAACCAATGTGTTGAAAGTTAGGCATTGTATAAAACGAAAGAATCGATGCAGATCTTTTTTATGGTTACAAAGTGAAGTAGTCCAATAAACGAGATTTGTTCAATTTGTGGTAAAAATGCCTTTATATTTGAAAGCTTTGAAAAAAGATGTTTGTCTAGACAATTTTGAAAAGTCTGTTAAAAATAGGGCTTTTAGCCAGTCCGGGTGGGTTGTAAATGGGCTAATTTATATATTTAAAAAAAAAAGTTTTCTGAAATAACAAGGGGGTATTAAATGATTGGGTTCTTAGACTGGCACTACTAGAAAAAGATACAGGAGCACTGAAAACTTTAACATGACCCTGATGTCTATTTGATAGAAAAGCTAAATCTTTTGCTTTCTGTTTTCTTTGGGGCTTTTTTCAGGGTACAAAAGCTCAGATCACCAAGGCCCTCCGTTTAATTAAAACTCCATGTCGCTATGGTTTAACTGGAACAGCTCTTCAGAACAACTTAAGCGAATTGTTCAGCATCTTAAATTGGTATGATCTTTGCTGTATTTGTTAATTTATGTATTGTCTATTTATGTTTCTCTTATTTAATGTAAACAATGTATATGTGTAATAATTAATTATCTTATTAATTGAGCAGTTTGCTTTGTGAATGATTAATTATTTATTTATTGATTTATACAATTTTATGTATTTTATGAATTTTTAATATCTTATTTATTTGGGATGAGGTGGCGGAGTGGTTAAAGGCATTGCATCGTGACCCAAAGGGACTGGCTTTCGAGACCCACTTGAGACATTTCTTTCTTTGTCCTGGGGCAAGAAAATTTACCCGATTTGCTCACTTGGACAACATGGGTGACTCCTGTTGCATTGAGCATAAACTCGATGATAGTCTATATTTTCATCTCTAATTTATTAAATTTATTTATTTATTTATCTATCTAATTGATAATTTATTCTCAAGATATATGTATAAATGTTTTAAATTTAGTTTAATGATACTTTTGCATGTTTTGTTTTAGGAAAGTTTTTGTTTTGCTTGTATGAGGTGCAGGGAGGGAGTTTGAGCCAAATACCTAAACCAAAACTCAATCCAGTACAATACGATGTTCAAGTGTTCTTTTTGTTATTTATTGTTGTTTTAGTTTTGTTCAGAGTTTTTGTTTAATGTTTTGTCATTTTTGGGTTGTATTTTGTTTTGTTTTTTTAGATTTTTGAGTTTGGATTTTTTTGTTTTCATAGGTGACGATTTCAATTATGAAAGGGTTAAAAGCAAAGTCAAGGTCCTGCCTACTATATTGTTTTACCTTTCTTCCCAGGGCCTGGCCAGGCATTTTAGGAACTCCTGAAGAGTTCAATAATCAATTTGTCCATGTGATAGAGGCAGGCCAAAAGTGTGATGCCACGAAAAGAGAATTAGCTGAAGCCAGAAAACGTGAGAACATTTACAACTGAGAGTTACTTATTTACTATAGGATAATTTTATTTCTTTGCACCATACTTTATAAAGTACACACTCTTTGACACATCTAATTTTGATTTAGAACATTAGTAGACAATAATGTTATTTGCAGTTCAAACACTAATTTTATGATAATAATAATTAATAATAATAATAATAATAATAATAATAATAATGATAATAATAAAAATAATAATAATAATAATGATAATAATAATAATAATCATCATCATCATCATCATCCTTATCGTCATCATTATCCCGCACTGAGAGATATTTTAGGTCTTTTCTTCCAAGTGCCGTACGAAAGTTTGACCATACCTTACTTCGAAAGCACAATGTCCTTTTCCTCACAATGTTTAAGAAATGTAAATTGATGGATGGTGAATGAATGATTTATGATAAGTAAATGAATGTATACATTGATGTATTCTTTTATTTTTCAAACGGACATTGTGATACCACAAGTATAATTTCCTTTTTTAAAGGAGCAATAAAAATGATTGAATTGAATTGTGAATTGAATTGTGAATTGTAAATCATCATCATCATCATCATCATCATGATCATAATAATAATAATAATCATCATCATCAATAATAATCATCATTATCATCATCATAGTAATAATAATAATAATAATAATAATAATAATAATAATAATAATGATAATTATAATGATAATGATAATAATAGCAGTATTAATGATAATAGTAATAATAGTAGTAATAATGATAATAATAGATAAATTTTATAAAGGGCCATACCTTGTGCAAAACAGGCTCAAAACGCAATCAGTGGCTATGCTGTTATGCAAGAGATGAAGTACAATTACATATACAGGGGCCATACTATTATGCAAGAGATGAAATACAATTATATATACAGGGGCCATACTGTTATGCAAGAGATGAAATACAATTATATATACAGGGGCCATACTGTTATGAAAGAGATGAAATACAGTTATATATACGGTGGCCATACTGTTATGCAAGAGATGAAATACAATTATATATACAGTGGCTATGCTGTTATGCAAGAGATGAAATACAATTATATATACAGTGGCCATACTGTTATGCAAGACATGAAATACAATTATATATACAGTGGCCATACTGTTATGAAAGAGATGAAATACAGTTATATATACAGGGCCATACTGTTATGCAAGAGATGAAATGCAATTATATATACAGTGGCCATGCTGTTATGCAGCGACGCGTTCATACAATACGATAAACTTATTTAAAATAAAGCGTTGTGATCACATATTGAAAAGGAAGGTTGATTTTGTCAACTATTTATTTGTTTGTTATTTATTTTAACGGATATAATTATTTACTTAATTTATTTAGTTTTCTTTGGGGTTTTTTTCTCTCTTGTTATTTTGCCTCTTTCTTTAAATCTTAAGGGAAAGACCAAAAAATCATTCATTTGATGTAAGATTATTGGTGATGAGTTTAAGAGATGGTAGAAATATACTGACATGATAACAATCAACACTCAGAAAGGGCAAAATTTACTAAAGTTAAGAGAACTGTAGAAAAGAAAGAGAATCTACTTATAACGGTATGGTATACTTTAAATGTTTTTTTTACCATACTCAAAGAATATGGGTTATTAGTAGGTACTCAAAACTTATTTTATTTTTTTCTCGAGAGTACACGGAAGTTGGAAAATTATATCTATACATTTGCCTTCTGAGATAGTGAAATAAAATCAAACCTCGATAAATTTTTATGTCATTGTAAGTATTGTTCATTTTTCTATTGTGCTTGTCCTAAATAATCCATTTCGAAAGTTGAAATGCCTTGTTTTTTGTTTGTTTCATAAAGACCAGTTTTGTGTTTTTTATGTCACATGGCCGCACTGTGACTTGGATATCTGCTGGCCTTTTATACCGTGGTAAAAATGTCCCTCAGTCACAAGTAGCTATTTGTGGTATCAAAATAAACAGATTTGAAGACCCTTTATAGTAGTGTTAATCGGCTATAAATTTTAAGGGAGAAAAAATGATTGAAGTTTAAAATTCTCGAAAATTAAAAATTTTGTTGTATTTTCAAGGACAGATATGTATTGTGAGATAGATGAATAATATTTCTCGAGCACCCTAAAATTGCATTACATTGAAAACTGTGGTATGCTTTATGTGAGCTATACAAAGGACCACACCTCCAACTTACTATTACTCTGAAAGCCTAGTAAACAATAATAATAATAATAATATGGCTAGCGAGAATGACTGTGCCCGAGGCAATTTTAAACATATTTCAATTAATAAATACAGAAACAAAAGACAAAAATCTTGTTTTCAAGAACTTAATAAGTAAATAAAGATTATGAAAGATTTAGATATTTTAGATTTTAAGTGAGGTCATATAAGATTCAATTCTCATTCTAAATTCATAGCTCTAGATCTAGGTCTTGGTCTAGTTTTACAAATGACCATCCGCAGCTATTTATAGATCTAGATCTAGTTGAGACTGATTTATTATGATTGGGAAATTATGCAAATAAGGACAAAAATGAGTCATAATAAATATTTATTAATTTCTAGCGGTAAACATGACAATTATGAAAGGTACTCCAAATTATGCATCACAATGTAAAGGTGTATTGATTGAAACCATTCAGTGTTTGACAGACCTGTGACATGGTTACCTAATGGAATGGTCCAGTGGAAGTTTGCAATGAACAGATTTGATCATATAATATTGTTATAATAGTAACATATTGTATTCATAAATTAGTCTAACGAGGAGGGTAAGATTGAGAAAAAAGAGATAAAACAACCGGGAGGTGTTCATGGTGATTTAAAGTTAAACCTCCTTCTCCGTCCGTTTTAAATGAGAAGACAAGTATCGTTAGAAGTGAAAGTCTAATGCAGTCACAGAACTTAGTGCTGTTCTAAATCAAATCATACAAGTTTGAAATGATTACTCTCTTATTCTTGCACTAACAAACTAGATATATTGTTGTATTCATACATATATAGAGATGGGTATTTAAAAGCCTCCATTGAAACAAAATGAATTAATGACATTTCCCATCTTGCATGAAAAGATTGAAAACCCATGAATGTAATTTAGGAACCTAATTTTAAGTTACATTTATATAAATGTCTTTTCTGACCTTCTACTTGTTAAAAGTATTAAAATATATGTCTTGGAACAAAAAATTTACAACTGTTGAATACAAAAGTTTTGACAAATTTTTCAAATTGTGTTTAATTTTTTTCAATTAATTCAGATCTTCCGTGATATATATTTTTAGCTAGTTATTGTTTACAAAAATGCTGCTTTTAAATAAACACTTTAAAACCCCCCATAACCTTCATTAAATATGTTGCAGCGAGATGGTTTTAGAGTATCAGTGTACTGCAATAAACAAATTATGTCCAATGGTGTATTACCTGAGATACTAGGATAATTTGGATTTTGAGTACCTATTAATATTATTATTATTACTGTGTATCCATACCATGAAACAGCCAGATTACCATTCTGTTGTAGAGAAAGTTGCAGCTGTGGCTGTTCTTAGTTCCATTTTTTTTCTCCAATATGAATGGGGCTTACAAAGAGGACATGGGGTGGGGAACGAGAGAGAAGACTACGAAATTATAGTCACCTCCGTGGACTCTTTATTTCTATTTCCAGAAAAAGACAAGTTTGCACAGATACGTCGGCACGTCATGTTGAGACGAACTAAGGATTTACTTGCAGATCAGCTGCCAACCAAAGGTGTCAGTTTTGTTATTTTTGCCTTGTTGTAGGGTTGGACGGAAGGGGAGGGGGGGGGGTAGAAGGAGGAGAGACCCATGCATGTTCATACATATTCAAATCCAACAATGTCAAAGTGGTGCTGTACAAATGATTTAGGAACCCAATTTACCTGTAAAATATGATTAAACAAAGGAAGAAAAAAGGAAGATGTTGCATTGAAAAGAGGAATAAAATGAGATGAATATCAAAGCGAGACAGATCGCATGGTCTCTGATTGGGTAATTTTGGCTTTCATATATATTGTTAAACTTTGAAGATATGCAAGAACCAAGTTTATAGAGAACTTTTTAGGGAGAAGCCATTGGGTTTAAAGTAAAGCGTGTAATTTAAGCAGGACAAAAGTTTGAATAAAACTTATTTTAACTAACCACGGTTCTTGAGCAGATATTCTCTGTATTAGTGACTCGATTCTTTGGGGGATGGGGGGAGGGGGGGGAGAAAACTCTTTTATTGCATTACTGGATGGAGCAGTTCATTCCCTTGACATTCATACCATAACAAAGGCTCAGTATCGATTCTTTCGTTTTATATGATTTTTTTAGCCTAACCTTCAACAAATCGGCTGTAGCATAAAAGCCAGAAGTTTTGTCTTAAGTTTATCAAGTTGGTACTCACTTTAATTACCACAAAGTACACTATCTAAAGAACCTACCTTTGATGAACTATTGTCAATATTATTTAAAATCGGTCGAATATTACGAAAAACATTCTGCGCACCTGTTATAAGAAAAATGTCATCCCGACATGAGTATAAGGGATCTGGAGCAGTTGAAATAGGATCAACATGAAATAGTTGATAGTCTCTCACAATTGTATGATGTTTCAAAGTATTATTTTATTCTTTTATAAATTTATATGCGAGAAAACATTAAAATAACGTAAAAAATTGTTAAAAATGCGATTTTCTCAAAATTTACTTTTTGACAGTGATATGCGATCTACTTTTTTATTTATTGTCCAATTGCCCCCAAATTTGGTATGTTACATCTATAAAATAAATGAAAGTTTTGTCCAGTAGCTTTTTTTAATATCTCTTCAAACTTTTGCAAAACTTTTTTTTTTGTGATTAAATTTGCCAAAAATTGGGAAGGTTGCTATATGCATTTTCAAAAAATTCATAAAATGAAAACCGTTTCATTTATCCAAAAAAGCTACTGGCTGAGGCTAGATATTGAACCAAATAACGTGTGTGCAAAGTTATAGCCAATTTTTCGTATAATTGAAAAAGCCTATTTGAAATGAAGTTGTTATTTTTGCAATGAAAATCCCATGTCAACCGGATGAAAAAAAAAATAAAAATCTTTTTCAGCTAATTTAGACATGCCAAGTATAATGAATGGTAGTGGTTAAAATTGTCTATATCAAATAGTTTTAAAAACATGCTCAGAAGGTGCCATCCCATATGAGTATAGTATTGTCCAAACCCATACACAGTTTTGTTCCTTGTATGTAAATTAATATGTGTACCAAACATACAAGATTGATGCAGTTTTTTACATTTTGAAAATTGATCTTATTTGGGCAACAAAAATCCAATGAGGCATGATTTCCATGGCAACAGTTGATTTAAAAACAAGATTTTATTGTACTGATGTTGACACATAGAACTCATATATGAAAGTCATAGTTACCTTGCTTTAACAATTTTCAAAATTACCATCAGAACCTGCTCCTCACTTTAAGCTTCTTCTATTTGATAGACATCAGTTGAAACTTAAGAGTCATGTTCACATCAGAACCAGAAAAGAGAGTTGCTTGAAGAGAAAGTTCAAGCCATTCAGGTTATTTATGAAGTCAATAGAAGGCCTCATGGGATATGCAATATAGGGTTCCTTTATTTATCACATCACAATTTAGGCCAATCACATAGTTGTTTTTGCTTTCATGAGAGTGGTCCATAAAGATGAGAAGGCAGTTACAGGATGATGATGATCTAACAAATTCAGTTCTCTTTCGTACATCCTCCCCATCCAAACATACAGCCCCCCCCTCCCCTCTCCCCCATCTCCCCTCCTCCCCCATCTCCCCCTCCCGCCTCTCCCTCCCACCTTTGGTGCAAGTTTTCTCCAACGTGAAATTGATTTTGCTTAAATGCCCATTAATTTACTGTCATGCCATTGCCAATGAGAAGGTCTTTAGGAGGAATCTGTTGTGTGATGATATATTCTCAAGTTTTAAGATTTCTCTTCTCTTAAAATTGTGTTGTTACATAGAGGCTTTTTAAAATTTCAAAAACAAAAAAGGTTAAAAAGTTTGATGTCCGTCTTACATGAGGTTCACAATACATTTTTAGATTTAAATGAATCATAAAGAAAAGGCGTCCCTTTGCTGTCAGGGAATTCTGCATGTATAAGTTTAGAAAGATCCTTTATAGCTGCTTTTTGCATAATAGAAGTATTATAAGGGTTGACATACAGTAATGTAGATTTGTTCACTCAACTTTAAACTTAGTTTTTTTTGTATTTAGGATCACAGAGAAAAAGAATGTCTGTCTTTTTGCACCTCTGTTACCTTTATGTTTATATATATATATCATTTCTTTTGTGTGTTTTCGTTCTGTTTTTGACAGAGGATCTTGTCATTATGTGTCGCCTGACTGACCTCCAGACATCCGTTTACAAGGCAATTATTGCACACCCACACATGATGCTGATTTTACAAGCTGAGGATCCGTGTGATTGTGGCAGGAAAAAAATCACGTGCATCTTGTTGCTATAAAGTATGTTTGAGTCCTTGTTGCTATAAAGTATGTTTTTACTTAAGCCTTTTTAGCTAGAAAGTATGTTTTTACTTTGAGGCCTTGTTGCTATAAAGTATGTTTTTACTGTGTCCTTGTTTCTATAAAGTATGTTTTACTGTGTGTCCTTCTTGCTATAAAGTATGTTTTTACTTTGAGTCCTTGTTGCTATAAAGTATGTTTTTACTTAAGTCCTTTTAGCTAGAAAGTATGCTTTTACTTTGAGGCCTTCTTGCTGTAAAGTATGTTTTTACTGTGTCCTTGTTGCTATAAAGTATGATTTTACTGAAGTTTTTTAGCTAGAAAGTATGGTTTTACTTTGAGTCCTTGTTGCTATAAAGTATGCTTTTCTTTGAGTATTTGTTATAAAATATGCTTTTATTTTGAGTCCTTGAAGTTATAAAATATGCATTTACTTTGTCTTTGTAAACTGCAGTATTATTTAATTTGGGAGATGAGGGTTGGATTTTCATTATTTTTTTTATTTTACCAATTTTGTTTGTTTTGTCTGTTTGCAGGGAGGAGGGGGGTAGTGAGAAACAGGGATAGGAATAGAGACAGATACAGAGAAATAGACAGAGACAGACATAGAGAGAAAATTTAAAAAAGGGGGAAGGGGATTGTTTTATGGGTGGAATATATTGTGTTAGTTCACCTTGTCTCAGTTGTGATATTTGTTTCTAAAACAACATGTCCAATTTAAAAATTACCTGTTATTCTTTCCATAATAATAAAGGATGTCTGAATTGCTTCAGGATCATTATAGTTGTTATCTTCATTTCCATGAGATGACATCTTACTAAGATAAAGTAAAAATGTGATGTAAGGTGGCTGTCTTACAAATTTGTCTCTGCTTATTATTCAAAGCTAGTATGGAACATACTTGCCCACAGAGCCAGGGCTTACCTAAGTTTCTGTTACATTTTATGTGACATACGTGATGTGAAGCATACTGCCAGTCCCATAGAGTTTTGCCATTATAATTTTGAAGTACAGTTAATTGATTGATGTAAAGTACCCCATTTGATAGAACTGGGGTGGTCGGAGGATGGCCTTTAAAAAAAAAAACTAATTTCATTTGCTTTATATATTTGGGGTTTTATTAATGTAATCTTTCTCTTTCTACATATCTCTCAGTATGCTGAAGACGGAACAAAACGTGGGCTTTATGTCTGTCATACATGCACCTCCTTTTTAAAAGCTGCAAATCACTGTGCATTGCTTATTCCGGATAACAACATGGCTCACAAAATGCAATTCAAACGAGCTCGTGAAGTATGTGAATATGCTTTTAAAGATTACCCTCAGTTTTTGGAGCAAACCAGAACAGCTGCTTTTTTGACGTTGTCAGATCTAAGATACTGTGGAAAGATGAAGGTTTGTTCAGGCATGCCATAATATGATTTCCTGTGCATAGCAATGGAAGGTGTCATAAATATTCATGTAGTTTACTTAACTCTATTGTATATATAGGTTGTGATTTAATACAAATTTATATATAGAGAGATTTAATGGTACTCAACAATGAAAATAAAATAGACATGCAACATATTGGGTCTAACCCTTCATCAGACAAAATAGCAAAATGGACAAATGTTTATTAACTCTTTGAGTGCCAATCGCCTAGTATCGGTGCTTCCGCTAGGTGATTCTATGCCAAATGCTGATGTAACAGTTGAAGGCCTTTCTTCGCAGTTTTTGTTTCGTAGACTAGTACTCCGGGCAGTGGACAGGTGAGCACCTGTACGGGGAGTAGATGATTCCGCCCTCCACGAGTCTCCTGCTGCCTTGCATGCTGGTCTTGAATGACCAAAGGCTAAGGGAGTTAACCCTGACAGAAAACAACCTGCCGCCTTGCAGGCCGGTCTTGACTGACCAAAGGCTAAGAGACTCAACCCTGACAGAAAATAACAATCTGCTGCCTTGCATGCTGGTCTTGAATGATCAAAGGCTAAGGGAGTTAACCCTGACAGAAAATAACAAGGCCTGGTAGGGGGCCTCAAGGTGGCAGCCCCACCATCTACCTAGGGTACAGTGGGCTAATCCCCTGCTTATCTGAAACCTAACTGATGCAGAGAAATAAATATAATATACCCGGCTTGACCTTTCAACGACGAAAATGGAAACGAACACGGACTGTGATTTTTGGAACATGAAACTTTAAGGCAATAAATGGAAAAGAGTTAGAATTAGTTGAAGAAATGGAAAATTTCAAAGTAGACATTTTGGCTATTACAGAAACAAAGAAAAAGGACAAGGAATAGAAAATGTAGGACCAAATAATATTTTAATCTTCTCAGGAGTAGATGTCAAAGATAGAGCTAGAGCAGGAGTAGGTCTCCTAGTGCATACAAGGCATGAAAAGCTACTAGAAAGTTGGAAATTTATAAGCCCACGGCTATTAGAAGTAAATATTAAACCAAAAGGAAGAGAAATTAAATTATTAATAGCTTATGGACCAAACGAAGACGCCACTAAAGAAAAAAAAGATACCTTTCGATTTACAAAACTGCAGAGAATTTACAAATAGCTGCAGAAAACGCTAGAGTAGACAACAATATAGAAACATTGGGTGGAGTAATAGGTAAAGAAGGAGAGACAACAACTTCTCCAAATGGAGAGAGACTAATAGATTTTTTGCCTAAAGAATAACATGAAAATAGCCAACACCTTTTTTCCTTATAAAGATAGCCACAAATATACAAGAGTAAATGAAGACAGGTGTGAAAAGTCAACGATAGACTACATAATAGTTAGCAGCTCCTTTTTTTACAGTACATTGGATGCAAGAGTAAACAGAGGAGCAGAAATATTTAGTGATCATCACCTAGTGATTGCCAAAATGAGATTACTGACTGAAGAAAACAAACAGAAAAGGAAAGAGAAGAAAGCTACTAAACTCAAAATAGAGGAACTAAATAAACCAGTAGTAAAACAGATATACCAATCTAGGATAAAAAGATTTATCAGTGAAATACAAATGGATCTGAATGATAGCACAATAGAAGAAAAGTGGCAAATGTATAAAGAAACACTCCTCAGTTGTACTGAAGAGGTCTGTGGTAGGAAACAAATTAAAGGAGATGGGAAAAGAACAGCATGGTGGAATGAGAATGTCAAAACTAAGATCAAAGAAAAGAAGGATGCCTGGAAGAAATACTTGCAAACAAAGAGACCAGAGGATAGGATAGATTACGTGAATTAAAGAACTATCGCCAAAGAGGAAGTTAGGAAAGCAAAACAGGAAAACATTTGGACAAAGACTTCAAAAAAGCTATCAAGGAAATCAAAAGCTGTTGTAGGGGGCAATGAAGAGCATGAGAAAGACCAAAGCATGCCCAATACGACAAATTAAGAACGCCAAAGGAGAAATAATGAAAGAAGACAGCGAAATCATGGAAACATGGAGAAAGCATTTTCACCAATTTCATAATCCCTCCAGAACATATGAAACAAGGAGTATAGATCAATTAGTAAGAGTAACAAGTAATCCAGAGGAGACAGCTGAAGATGTAGATATATCAATGGAAGAAATCCAAACAGCTATAAGAAAAGTGAAATTAGGAAAAGCCCCAGGAGCAGATCAAGTTTATCCAGAAATAATTAAAAACCAAGGTAGAGAGGCAGACAAACTACTACATACATGCAATATGCCAACAAGCATGGAAGTCCAAACAGGGTTCCAGACGACTGGAAAAAGGGAACGGTAGTACCAATACATAAGAAAGGATCAACTATGGAATGCTCAAACTATAGAGGGATATCACTACTTAGTGATCCAGGAAAAGTATATGCCAGGAAATGGAAATGAGATTAGAGAATCAGATTGAAGAGCATCGAAGTGGATTTAGACCAGGAAGAAGTGTACAAGACCACATATTTACAATTAGACAAAATAATAGAAAAATTTCTTGAGAGAAACATTGAACTGTGAGGAGGGGCAGTCATTCCTTAAAAGAACACAATGTAGAGCAAAATTTAATAGAAGCCATTAAAAGTTTTTACAATAAACCAACATGTGCAGTGAGAGAAGCTGGAAACATATCTTCAGAATTTGATGTTGATATAGGAGTAAGACAGGGTTGTGTACCTAAGTCCTCTTTTGTTTATCACATTTATGGATTCAGTCGCAAAGGCATCCTCAAAAATGAAAAAATGAATGTAGGTATGTGGAAGCTCAAACTAGTAAATGTATCAATGCTTTCATTTGCCAATGATTTAGTTCTGTTTGGAAAATCAGAAAGTGACCTTCAGTTGAATATCAACATTATGAACAAGGAACTAAATAAAAAAGGAATGAAAGTAAATGCAAAGAAAACCAAAACAATGCTAGTAACTAGGGAAGCTAAAACACAAAATCTTAAATTGGGCAGGAGAATTTAGAACAAGTTCAAAGCTACAATTACCTAGGAGTAATGATTAACTCCGAGGGAAAACTAAGAGAAGAAATCAGCCAGAGAATCTAAAAGGCAAGTGCAATATATAACCATCTAGGAAAGGCATTTGTAGGTAAGCAAGAATTGTCAACAAAAACCAAAATGGCAGTATACAACACAGTTTATTGTCCTACTCTCCTCTATGGCAGCAAAACCTGGACCTTAGACAGTAGAGAATACAGTAGAGTACAGGCAGCTACAACGAAATATCTAAGAAGAGTAGTAGGGAAAACTAAAAGAGACAAAATCAGAAACACCACAATAAGAGATCAAAGCAAAGCAGATGACATAAAAAATAAGATAGAAACAAATCAATTGAGATGGTTTAGGCATGTAAACAGAATGAATGACAATAAAATAGCTAAATCAGTATACAGTGCTAAAGCCCAAGGTAAAAGACCAAAAGGCAGACCTTGGAGAAAGTGGGAAGAAGATATAAAAGAGGCATTGAAGCATAGAAATTTAACTTCCACGGAAGGAAACAGAAAGTGCCAGGACAGGGCATCCTGGAGAAAGATCATCTGGCATTTGAACCCATACACCGAAAGGTAGAATGGGAACTGATAAAGAAAGAAAGAAAGACTAGTACTGCTAAAATTGTGAGGAAACACCCACTAGGCCTGGGCGAGCCTTGAGAATTACTCGATCGCTCATGATCATGGTTTCCTGATCAAAGATTAGGTGCTCAAATAGTGATCATAGACTCGTGTTGATCACTGATCATAGCTTCGAGCAAATTCACATGTCAATACCTTCAACACATTAGTCTCCGACTACATTAATTCCTAATAATCCCAGTTTAAAAGTGAAACTAACTGCCACCTATCAATACTTTCATTTAGAAAGTCATCCCGATGGTTTGTAGCGTCAAGCAAATGTGTCTGTCGATACCATCAACACACCAATTTTCGACTACATTTACATTCATTCCAATCCCAAACTGAAAGTAAAAAAAGCTACCACTGATACCACTATCTTGTAAATGCCTGCTCAATTCCTCCTGGCTGTGAACAGTGATCAGCCATGGGACGGAACGAGATTGAGAGAGCAGGCCTGGAGTGAGAGAGGCTCGGCTCCGTTTCTTTGAAAGTCATGGCTCACTCGTTCGTCGGTTGGGATGGAGAAAAAGGGCGGGCGGTGCCAGGGCATCGTTTCAACCATTTCTAAAACTAGCTATGTAATATTGAGCAATAAGGACCATTTAATAGGGACTAATTCCTGGTCAGGACCTCTAAGTCGGTGCCTGGACGTTTACCCCACCCGCCCATCCTCATTGACGCTTGTCGCAGTGTTTCTCCGCTGTTGGTCCCAGTCCAGTCCCAGTCACAACCTCTCTCTCTGTTTCTCCCTCACCACGTTCGTTTGGCTACTGTGTGGTGATCATGAAGCATTATGCATTGAAACTATGACCATGTGCGTAAGTTGTGACCATGATCATAACTGTGATCACCGACGGATCGTGCGCATAACTGTGACCATGATCAAAGTTCTGAGCGCTCGATCACAGTGATCAAGGTTGCTTGATTGTTAGCTGCTCATAATCAAGGGGAAAGTGATCAAAGCCCAAGCCTAACACCCACAACCGTTATATCAGTGTTTGGCATAGAACAACCTACCGGAAGCTCCGATACATCGGCGATTAGCAGTTAACGCTAGCAAAGTTAGTTGTATGCTTTTGAAATATATCACTTTTTACTTGGGATAGAATTAATTAGCAGTCAATGCTTAGCAAAGTTGTATGCTTTTGAAACATATCGCTCTTACTGGGGACATAATTAATTTGGCATGGCGCAATAAATATGTTGGCACTCAAAGAGTTAAGCCATTGAACAAACTAGGAGCTGAAGAGGTGTGTCATGGTGAGACAAAGACCTAGAGGAGAGAGATAATGGGTCAAGTAGGATTTATATTGAATTGATATTGGGTTGCAGAGCTGTTTATTGTTTGTATCAAATAACTAAAGATAAAAAGATAAAGATGGATTCATAGTCTGTATCCCCGCACAAGTGCAGGCTTACCGACTGTACATCATTTATCCCCCAGCAAACCATTTCGTTTTAAGACCTTCTCAACTCCCTAGGGGAGCATACAGTACACAAGCCTGTTAGGCTGCTTTGTAACTAACACTGACAAGATCATTCTCTACCCATAGCTAGGTAATCATTCACACCTGAGTCAAGTGAGGAAAGTAGAGTAAAGTCCCTTTCCTAAGAGTGCAACGTTGTGAAAAAAAGCCACCTGTGCCAGCCATGGGGTTTGAACCAGTGGCGTGACTACAAGTTAATAATATTAATACTACGGTTTAGCTGCAAATAGGGAGAGGCATGAGAAGGAATGGGAGGTGGTTGGAAAGAGGAGATAATTTTGTTGATTTTAAGAGCATTGAATCTGTCGTTAGAAATTCCTTGAAAAGGTTTAAGATCTTTTTTTAAAATTTGTATAATATTGTTTTTCTATGGTTTTATGGCCGAAAAATGACAGAGTTGTTTGAAAACACTATTATCATGTACACAATAGCTTTTTATTTTTGTTTACAGCTTTTATTTTTTATGAAATGTCTCTAAATCACAGATTTTGCATGGACTTTTGACACTATTTGCTGCTGCCCATGATAAAGTGCTTGTTTTTTCATACTCTACAAGAGTAAGTTGATATCTGTTTGTTATTGGGTTATTTTTTTGTTGGTTTTGTTTTGGGTTTTTGGGTTATTGTTATATTTTTTATTCTGGGGGTTTTATTTTCATGGGAGGGGGATTTATATGGCATTTGTTTTGTTTTTGTTTAGTTTTTTTTAAGCAGGAAATGGAGATCTTTTTTGTGGTTGTTTATTTGATTGTTTTCAGTGTTTTTAGTATATAATTAAAGGAACAGCCTTTCAGTCACATAAGTATGATTCTGTTTTACTCATCTTTTTCCATTTGACAGTTCACATAATTACTATCCCACTCAGACTTTAAGGGTTTTGTCACCGGTCTGAATCTCTAATGAAACAGCTAGCTTAGTTATTTTTTTATTTTTCTGGTCTCTCATTGTTATTTTCAAAAACCATGAATTATCAATAGTAAAGCAATATTTAAGAAAATGGCTTCTCTAGTGTCTTCTCTTATATATATATATATATATGTTTTTATTATGTATGTAATATATTTGTTATATATACAATAAAGGAGACCCTAAACAATTACCTTTACATAAAAATCTATACTTACACACACACATCTACACACACATACATACACACATACATACACACACACACACACACACATATATATATATATATATATATATATATATATATATATATATATATATATATATATATATATATATATATATATATATATATATATATATGTGTGTGTGTGTGTGTGTGTGTGTGTATATAGATAGATAAATGTGTCATCTATACTCAATGCTCTACATTTATTGTTGACCATCTCACTCCTACCTTTGTCATCATTCTAGCTGCTGGACATCATAGAACACTATGTGATGAGTAAATGTCACACTTATAGACGCATTGACGGAAAACAAGTGGTCAAAAGCGTCTAGATATTGTTCATCAATTCAACGGTGATCCTGACATATTTTTATGCCTCATATCTACAAAGTAAGTCTTTGTAGAGCTGATTTTGTTTTAAAAAATTGCTTGCTTAGAAAGGAGTTCCTTCAAGACGCTTATGGCTGATAGTACTTACTTACTTACTGCCCTTTACATCACGTGGCAACAAAACTTTTCCACTCCTGTCTGTTTTGAGCCATCTTTGATGGTGTTCTATGTTGCTTTCCAGGCCTTCACTTCTCCTTCTACAGTTCTGCGTCATGTGATCTTTGGTCTACCTCGCTTTATTCTGCCTCCAGGTGTCCAATGCAATGTTGTTTTTGTGATGCTCTTTTGATCTCTTCTGCATATGTGCCCTATCCACCTCCAACTTTTTCTCATAAGTGCATTTTCCATTTTTTTCTTGTTTACATTGTTCTTCATTTATTATTTTAACGGGCCAAAAATTCTATTGATTCTTCGTAGGCTTTGATTATGAAAGACAGAATATAACTTGTTTACAGCATTGTCTGTCATTCTTTAGCATTCTGAGCCATACTGTAGTGTGGCAAGAAGACAGCTTTCATATAATTTCAATTTGGTTTTACGGCTATATATTTGTGATTTCCATATATTGTTGAGCATTTTAAATGTGTTTCTGGCTTTGTTGAGCCAATTCTGGATATCCATATTTGCCCCTCCATCATTGATAACAATGCATCCTAAGTAAGTGAAGTCATATGTTGTTGGAAGATCTTTTAGGTCAGCTTGTATTGGTGCAGGGTTCACACACTGAAGGTCATTAGTTCAGATTTCTATTGGCTAATCTGTAGGGCTATCTGTTGAGCAAAATAACTGAGGCGAGAAGCTTTCTATTGCATATGTTGGTGGGCGTGAGATAGCAGTGCCAGATCATCGGCAAATCCAAGTCTTCCAGTGTTGAGAAGAGAGTCCATCTTATGCCTCTATCTTTACGTGCTGTAGTTCGTCGCATCACCCAGTCGATGGCAAGATTGAATCGGAGTGCTGACATTACACAGCAGTATCTCACGCCTGTCTTAACTTCAAAACTATGGTTGCTGTTTCCCATCTTGTAAGTGAAGTTGGATTAAAAACTCTTGATTATAAGAACAATTTCTTGAGGATCCCTTACATTCTTGCTATTTGCCATAAGCTCTCCCTATGTATGGCTCATCCGCAGTGTATCCCGGTTTCTATTGCATGAAATGAAACTCTGCAGTGTTTCATTTTGTCTGCTTAGTTTTTTTTTAAAAAAAGAGAAGTGTATTTTTATTGACCATCTATCCCTGCACAGTAAAATTATGTATCTGAAAAGTCATTGTAACATCCTCCAAATCAGCCTATTTCTTGGAGAATATTGTAATCATTTTAAATTATCGGCCTTATTTTGTTGCAGAACTTCAAAAGAACAAAAACCAAACATAACATTTCAAGGTTTCTGTGTGAACAAAATTGATGACAATGATCAAAAATGTCGTTCACTTTGTGCTCATTATTGTTACAACTGCTGAGAAGGAGAAAATTTGAGATTCTTGACAATAATACATTCTTGTCCACAGAGCCGGAGGTTTGGGTTTGAATCTTACCGGAGCTAACAGAGTCATAATATTTGACCCCAACTGGAATCCTAGTCATGACTTACAGGCTCAGGACAGGTAGGCCAGTGGTAGCTTTGGGAAAACAAATAATTACAAATCATTGTAAGGTTTTGGTTGATTTTGAATAGTTCAATGTGTAACCTGAAATGTGGGTCATAATAGCAAACGTAGCCTTTGTTGGCAATTGGCGGGGGCTACTGGTAGGTCCTATTTTTTTTTGCTTCTTTTTTATCTTACTGTTTCCTCTTAGTTCACCCTGAGATCACCACAATACTGGACAAGGGCAAATTTCAATTAAAAAAAACAAGGAAAAGCAAACATAGTTTAAAATAATTTCACTGATTGGCATGTTTCCATTCGTATCTCTATCTTTACTTACTTAATCTTAGATGTTGTTTTTTATGTTTTGAATGAAATCTTATTCTGTAATTTGTGTATTGTTTTATCATATTTCTTTTAGATTTTTCTGAATCAGAGCTCATAATGCTCTGGAAACTCCTAGAATCTCCTAGAAAAGAACATACCTCCTTAAGTCTTTTTAGAAACTCCTAGTTTTTAAAAAATTTTCTGCCAGAAAATCCTATAATTTCAAGTCATTGCTGACTTAACCCAACATTCTCTTTGCTTTTAAGTCTTTTATTGAGATTTTTGCTTCCATACCTAGACTTTCATAAAAAAGTTTTATAATTAAGGACTATTACTTTAGTGTAATTTATATAACTTTAAAGATACATTTTTAAGTAGGAAAAGATCCTGCCCGAGTTTTTGGAAAACACTTTTAAAAAATGGGTAATCTTAATGCTAATCTCTTAAGTTTTCTCTTTTACGGTGCGGCATGGTATACAAGTGCTGGTGTGGCTGGTAGGTCTTACTTCTTTCCCTTCACTTTTGACTTATCTTTTATCTTATCATCGCATACGGTGGACGGGTGAATTTCAATGAAACAAACTTTTTGTTGTATTCTGTTTTTATCACAGGGCTTTCCGTATTGGGCAAACCAAATGTAAAAGTGTTTAGGTTCATCACAGCTGGAACCATTGAGGAAAATATTTACTTGAGGCAAATTTACAAGCAGGTAATACTGCTTTCATCACACTTTCTTCTGATTGTTTTGAGTTTTTGTGGGTATTTTGTTGCTTTTGTTAGATTGCTTATTTAGGTTTTTTAAAACTTATTACTCTCATTAAAAATTTCTCCTTTTTTTTCATGTTCTTATTCTTTTATATAACATTTATAGTAGAAACACAATCAGCTTCTTAGAACTGAGTACTTAGTTTACGTTTTTCCTTTTGTAGTTGTACAGTAAATGTTAGACCCCTTTTACATGCTCAGTTACAGGAGACAAATTCAGGACTTTAGTCATACCCTCAATCCATCCTTAAGACTGGGTTTGCTGTTACACGCAAGGACAAACTGAAAGCAAATCGAACCATAAAGGAAAAGAACAACCACACCTAAAAGCATCTAATTCCACATCTGTTACCTTACAGCCAAGACTACTTGATCTATTTCATGATTTTTTATACAATATCCCTATTTGCATGGAGATCAAACTGGGCAAATTTTAACGAGTCATTCATATCCTTCTCTTAACTCGTTGTGGTCGCTAGATAAATATATGTCTCATAAGTCGCGTCAGAGGCATGTGTCCGACAATGTTTATAATAGGTTTATTCGAGTAGATGCAGTAAGACACTGCAGAAATACTGACATTATGAACAATTAAAGATTTTCCTTCTGGGTATTTCTCTTAGTTTGCGATAATAGTCTTTTTTTGCTGTTTTCCGATTCAATTTTTAGATGCATTTACTTGTTATCAGTTAGTGCGCTGTAAAACAAATTAAATTTTTCAACAACAAAAATGTTTTAGTAAGTAAGCGGTCCCTTGAAGATTATTACAGCCCAAAAAAGCCGGATGTTATCCTGATTTCTGTAGCATGAATCGAAATAGATGATAATAATCATCTCCTGACAGGGCGCTCGTCTGATGAAGGTTCTTACTCTCAAGCTAGTGCTTGTACCCATTTGCACCTAGGTCAATTGGGGAACATATGTGTTAAGTGTCATTCCCAAGGAACACGATGTAGGATCTAGCTTTGCTAGGATTTGAACCCGGGACCTCATGATCGCAAGCCTGGCAGCCTAACTGATTAGCTACCAACACCACCACATTTTTTTTATGGGAAACGGTAGATTTTCATATATTTACATCATTGTAAAGCTGAAAATTTCCTCTACCATAAACTAAAAGACATCTTCTTTATCATCATAAATAAAAATGTAACACTTGATTGGAAATGTGTCAAAATCATGCGGCACAGGGTTATTATGTGGTCCACTATTTTCCATCAACACCATAGAATGATAACGTTCAATGAACAGAATGATGCAATCATGAAAGAACTTTTATTTTTTTCAAATGAAAGCAATAAAATTGGTCACTTTTGAGCAATTTTGCTCATTTTGCTTTTTCATTTCATTTTGCTTTCAAATTAAAGCTAAAATTCTTTTGAAATTAAAGCAATAAAATTGGTCATTTTTGAGCAATTTTGCTCATTTTGCTTTCAAATTAAAGCAATAAAATTGGTCACTTTTGAGCAATTTTACTCATTTTGCTTTCAAATTAAAGCAATAAAATTGGCCACTTTTGAGCAATTTTGCTCATTTTGCTTTCAAATTAAAGCAATAAAATTGGTCACTTTTGAGCAATTTTGCTCATTTTGCTTTCCACTGCTAGGATGTCTTTTTGATAAGTTTTTAAACATGCGATTAATGGCTGGTGAAGAAAACATCAAAGAAGTGTCCCCTGTCTACGACTTTCTGTTGCTTTCTATATCACCTACTTTTTGTGGAGTCTGAATAGAGCAAGCCACCCATTTCACGGCTGGATTGACAGGAGGGCCAGAAAGAAAGAAAAAAACGTGCCAGGACTGTAGAGCTTTGCAGTCAGATGTTCTACAAATTGATCTTCCAGGCTCTACTTCACTTACTAGTTGTAAGAAGCGTTGTAACGCAATCATAGTGTTGTGAGTTTGTAATCACGACGACACTAGTTCAAACCCCATGGCTGACTCAGGTGTTTCTTCACAAAGTTGTACTCTTAGGAAAGGGATTCCTCTCTGCTTTGCTCACTTGATTCAGTCGTGAATGAGTACTCAGCTATAGGTAGAGAAAGACCTTTTCAGAGTGTTAGTACGAAGCGCCTAACTGGCTTCTGTGCTGTATGCTCCCCAGAGAATGGAGAAAAACTTTGAATGAAAGGGGCTGTTCTCGGGGATAAATAATGTACAGATAAGCCTGTGCTTGTGCGGAGACACAGACTATAAATCCATGTTTATCTTCAGTTATTTGATAAAAAAATAAGCAGCTAAAAGCTCTGCAAACCAATATCAATGATTTCTTCATCATTTTTCTGTTAGTGTTTTAAAATAGATTCTAGTACTATGAGCAGGGTCAATGCTTTTTGTGAAAACTATTGTTTAGTCATGTTCTTGTGTCTCCTCAGCAACTTGATGAGGTTGCCGTCAGCAATAAAAATGCCAGACGTTTCTTCCAAGGTATCCAGGAGACAAGCTAAATCAGGGCGAGCTCTTTGGGATAAGGAACATGTTTTCTTTGAGAACAGGAAACACATGCCTCACAATGGATATCCTACAGGTACAGTCATGGACACTGAAGCATACGATTTGCTTTTTGTGTCCCTCCTTCCTTTGGTACAATTCCTCGTGGATGCCATATTTCATGAATTTTTATCTTTTAAAAATTGTCTGTCTTCCATGTAAAGGTCAATGAGTTTTTTAAAATCCATATTTTGCTGCAAACGTAATGTAAGCATGCAAATCACTAGTTTTAGGAGTTGTCTTTTTGTAGTCTTCTCTCCCAATTCAACTGATGTGTTTTAACGGCTTATTACACAGTAGTGGCATTGATGACCGAGTGGTTAGGCTGCCAGACTGGGGATAATGAGGTCCGGGGTTCGAATCCTAGTAAAGCTAGACTTGACATTGTGCCTCTTGTGAAAAACATTTAACACGCATTTTGCCCACTCAATCCAGGTGCAAATGGGTACAAGCACTAGCTTGGGAGTAAAACCTGTGTCAAACTAGTGTCCTGTCCAGGAGGTGATTATTATCACCTGTTCCGCTTCATGTTATTGAAACCAGGATAAGCTCAGGTTCTGTGATCTGTAATGCCCTTGAAGAAACTTCACTTTTACTACATATTACACAGCAAAACTGGCACCTGTGTTATTGATTGTAGTGTGATCCTGGAGGTGCGACTGGATGGGCTGCTTGTCAAAGGTCAGACTGTTATAGATACACATGTAATAAGTTTGCAATGTACCCTTTTTTTCTTTCATCCTGTCACACCTGAGAACTGCTGTGCCATTCCCTTATAACAAATGAGCACAAAAAAACAGAACCCTTAGAAGGTTGTCTAAATTGCGCAAAAGATGTCAGGTTTTCGTCAAGTCTTATTTACACAGCAAATTTCACAATTATTCGATTTATGTAACTCACAACACTTCAAAAGCCGACTCACCCTTGTTTTGCATAGAAATGGTTGCCATTTTGAGCACATTCTTCAAAATAGTGTAAAAAGAATGTTTGTTTGATTTTGTAGTCGTATATAAGATGATATATCGTTCCTAATAAAATTGATTTTGTCACATCATTGGGTTAATTTTTAACGGGTTTACTACTGTTGAGTTCAGAATCAGAGACAATGTTATCTTTACCTTGGGTTTTTTCTTGACCCGGTACTAAATGATCTTGTTATTTTTTATTGTTTATTTCCCTTTACTTAAACAAAATTAAATTGATGCAATGACCCGCAATGCAAGAGCTTTCTCATTAAAGTGTAGAGACATAATTGAAAATTGCATTAGCTGGATTGATCAGTTTCTTTATTTGCTTATTCTAGACAGTGATCACAAACTGAACTGAAAAGAAAATTGATGTGATGTTACTCTTTTCATGAGGAGTGAAAAACTAAAGTTTATTAAATATTAACTTTAAAACAAACAAAAAATTAAAGCAAATAGGACATTTCTTATGGATATAATACAGACCTCTCTGAGTACATAAAAATCTGACAGTAGACATGGTATGGAAGGTATGAAATGAGTTGATGAATCAGCAAACAAAAAAGAAAGTCACGGCTCAGCACTGTAAGTAACTTCTCTCGCGCATGTTTGTCCTAATTCCTAGAATTCTTAAGAGATGAGAGCACCAAACACCACGCAGCCCATACAATGAACCATACTAAGTGTATTCATGAATTTAGATATTATTGATAATGCTCTTGCAGTATTTTTCTTATATAATGAAAAGAAAAGGATAAGCAAGGAAAATAAATAAAAGCGAAATAAAAAGTCACCTTATGATATATTCTCGCTTGCAATCAAAGTGATTGTGGTGATACACATTATATTTGCATGATTCACACATAATTTTAACTTTAACCTTGAACATGGCATTTGAAAAATAACCATAGCATTATCATTGTTGTGTAACAGAGAAATAATCGTTTGGAGAAGGGCCTGGAAAGTTATGATATTACCAGCTATGTTCCTCCAGAAAGGGATGAGAACAAGTCTCTGCTGGAAAATGACGAAGACGGATGTGAGGAATCGGTCGAAAGTGAAAGTGAGGAAGATAACTTTTTGGAAAGTCTACTGGGCAATGATGGTAAGTGTTGTTTGACTATTGCTGTCTTAGCTCACAACTATAATGTCCTAACTACACATAAACTGGTTTTGAGAAAGAAAGTCTCTCAAGTTCTCAACTGGAAATAGAATCTGGACTTGGACAAAATGCAACTGAGGTTTGTGACAAATGAAGACCGAATGTGGTCACAATTTAAAAACAATTTTGAGACAGGGCATTTGAGGAAGTGAATCTGATATAGTTAACTCTGGTAAATCGCAACTCGGATAAGCGCAATTGCTGCTTAATTGCAACTGTTTCTAGGAAACGGAATAAATTCCTTATAAAAGTCATTGGTTAATCACAACCTACTTTGCATAATTGCAACCCCGGGTGACACCTTGTCTCAGATTTTTGGTCGGCTTTTTTCTGATTTTACTTTTTGTTAAAGAATACTTGCATGTCTATGTTGTTTTTACCTAACAAACGCAACAATACAATAGCCTTACACTGATTAGGGATCTAGGAAACAGTAAAAGGCACAATTAGCATTGCTTAGAAACAACTCAGACAGCATAGTATCTTACGGTATAATAAGTTACAAATGACTTGCCCCAGCGAATAAATCGAATGGGTAGCCGACGACCGACCATTCATATCAAAGGGAGTGGCATCACTTATCACGTGCTGCACAAATTGTAGTTTACTACACAGCTAGCTCAACATAACCAATGCATCAGTTTGAAGACATACAACTTTGACAAAGATGAGAATGTTCATGATGGTGCCAAATCCATGAAACTTGGAGGGCTAAGTTAATCGATGTCACTGTCAAAAAAAAAAGTGTGTGTTAATACTGCAATAGACATATCTAGTCGTCAAGTAGTGAAACTGGGCCCACTTGGTGTGAAATCCGGTTTTATCGCAACTGTCGGATATTCACAACAATTTTTCCAATCCCATCGTGTTGCGATTAATTGGAGTCAACTGTAACTCCAAAATGGTCAAATGTGTAGTAAGGACAATATGATTCTGAGTGGACGTATCCTTGTCACTGTCAGTAGTGTGTGTTATGTATCCTTGTCACTGTCACTGTCAGTCAGTAGTGTGTGTTATGTATCCTTGTCACTGTCAGTAGTGTGTGTTATGTATCTTGTTTGTCATTGTAGTAGTGTGTGTTATATCCTTGTCATCCTTGTCACTGTCACTGTCAGTGTGTGTTATGTATCCTTGTCACTGTCAGTAGTTGTGTTATGTATCCTTGTCACTGTAGTAGTGTGTGTTATCCTTGTCATCTTTGTCATGTATCCTTGTCACTGTCAGTGTGTGTCATGTATCCTTGTCACTGTCAGTAGTGTGTATGTATCCTTGTCATGTAGTGTTATGTATCCTTGTCACTGTCAGTAGTGTGTGTTATGTATCCTTGTCACTGTCAGTAGTGTGTGTTATGTATCCTTGTCACTGTCAGTATCCTTGTGTGTGTTATGTATCCTTGTCACTGTCAGTAGCATGTGTCCATGTATCATTGGTCACTGTCAGTAGTGTGTTATGTATCACTTGTCACTGTCAGTAGTGTGTCATGTATCCTTGTCACTGTCATCCTTGTCAGCATCCTTGTCACTGTCAGTAGTGTGTGTTATGTATCCTTGTCACTGTCAGTAGTGTGTTATGTATCCTTGTCACTGTCAGTAGTGTGTGTTATGTATCTTTGTCACTGTCAGTAGTGTGTGTCATGTATCCTTGTCACTGTCTGTCAGTATCCTTGTGTGTGTTATGTATCCTTGTCACTGTCAGTAGTGTGTGTTATGTATCCTTGTCACTGTCAGTAGTAGTGTCTGTTATGTATCTTTGTCATCCTGTCACTGTCAGTAGTGTGTGTCATGTATCCTTGTCACTGTCAGTAGTGTGTTATATATTTTTGTCACTGTCAGTAGTGTATGTTATGTATCTTTGTCACTGTCAGTAGTGTGTTATGTATCAGTAGTGTGTGTTATGTTTGTCACTGTCAGTAGTGTGTTATGTATCCTTGTCACTGTCAGTATGTATGTATCCTTGTCACTGTCAGTAGTTGGTGTAATGTATCCTTGTCATCAGTAGTGTGTCATGTATCCTTGTCACTGTCAGTAGTGTGTGTTATGTATCCTTGTCACTGTCAGTAGTGTGTGTTATGTATCCTTGTCACTGTCAGTAGTGTGTGTTATGTATCCTTGTCACTGTCAGTAGTGTGTGTAATCCTTGTCACTGTCAGTAGTGTGTGTTATGTATCCTTGTCACTGTCACTAGTGTGTGTCATGTATCTTTGTCACTGTCAGTAGTGTGTCACTGTCAGTAAGTAGTGTGTTATTATCCTTATCCTTGTTATGTGTCACTTGTCAGTAGTAGTGTGTGTTATGTATCCTTGTCACTATCAGTAGTGTGTGTTATGTATCCTTGTCACTGTCAGTAGCATGTATCCTTGTCACTGTCAGTAGTGTGTGTTATGTATCCTTGTCACTGTCAGTAGTGTGTCATGTATCCTTGTCACTGTCAGTAGTGTGTGTTATGTATCCTTGTCACTGTCAGTAGTGTGTGTTATGTATCCTTGTCACTGTCAGTAGTGTGTTATGTATCCTTTACTGTATCTTTATCACTGTCAGAAGTGTGTGTCATGTATCCTTGTCACTGTCAGTAGTGTGTCATGTATCCTTGTCACTGTCAGTAGTGTGTCAGTAGTTGGTTATGTATCCTTGTCACTGTCAGTAGTGTATCCTTGTGTTATGTATCTTTGTCATCCTTGTCACTGTCAGTGTGTGTTATGTATCCTTGTCACTGTCAGTAGTGTTATGTATCCTTGTCACTGTTAGTGTGTGTTATGTATCCTTGTCACTGTCAGTAGTGTGTGTTATGTATCCTTGTCACTGTCAGTAGTGTGTCATGTATCCTTGTCACTGTCAGTAGTGTGTGTCATGTATCCTTGTCACTGTCAGTAGTGTGTGTTATGTATCCTTGTCACTGTCAGTAGTGTGTGTATTTGTATCCTTGTCACTGTCAGTAGTGTGTGTTATCCTTGTCATCCTTGTCACTGTCAGTAGTGTGTGTTATGTATCCTTGTCACTGTCAGTAGTGTGTGTCATGTATCCTTGTCACTGTCAGTAGTGTGTGTTATGTATCCTTGTCACTGTCAGTAGTGTGTGTTAGTATCCTTGTCACTGTGTGTCATGTATCCTTGTCACTGTCAGTAGTGTGTTATGTATCCTTGTCACTGTCAGTAGTGTGTGTTATGTATCCTTGTCACTGTCAGTAGTGTGCCATGTATCCTTGTCACTGTCAGTAGTGTGTGTCATGTATCCTTGTCACTGTCAGTAGTGTGTGTTATGTATCCTTGTCACTGTCAGTAGTGTGTGTCATGTATCCTTGTCACTGTCAGTAGTGTGTGTTATGTATCCTTGTCACTGTCAGTAGTATGTCATATCATGATGTAACATAAAAATGATTGGAAATGAACCCATCCTTGTCAGTCAGTAGTGTGTGTCATGGGTGGAGTTGCCATGTATCCTTGTCACTGTCAGTAGTATGTCATATCATAATGTACACTGCTTTTTAAAAGATCTTTTTTAAAAATAAATTCTGTATAACAATGAAGAGATCTGTATAATCAGTACTAAGCACTTTAGGCATAAGTCGATGTTTTACTATAATTTTTGTGCCTGCTTGAATCCTTGTGCTGTCACTTTCATGGTGAATCAATCAAGCCCCTCACCCCCTTTTTTTTTGTGTGTTCATTGTATGTGACCTTGGAATGAATGGGTGGTAAGTCCAATTTTTTCCCAAAATCAAATTAACACACCAGGGACTATATTGTGTGTGTTCTTCCTTCAAACAAGGTATCAAGGGTGATAGACCCTTAGTTAGGCTCATTTTAGGGGTGTACAAGGTTGTATTTGCAAAGACACGTTCTGTTTTTGGAATCTTTAATAACCGGTTTTCCCGAAACTAACCAACCTAGATTTATGACACTGTCATTACCAAGGCCGCAATAGCTATAATAATAGTTCAAAGCAGATGAAATAATCAAGAAGGGAAAAAAAAGAGAATCAGCAAGACTTCTCTACCCGTAGATACACTTGTTTTTAAAGATATTTTCAGACAGGCCCGAATATCTGTCTTCCTTGATCCTTTACTTTTTCAAAACTCTTGTTTAGACATACTCCTTTTTATAAACAAATGACTTGTTTCTCTCTGTTTACAGATAAGATTTTCCAAGCGGACAACAATCTGGAATCGCCAGCCCTCAAAGAGAGACAGCATTCAAAATATGCAAACTTCAATTTACTACCACCATCAAATGACATGGAAATTTCTACCACAGACGACAGCAGAAACAGTGAAGAGGAAGAGTTTTCTCTCATTCCATCCCTGTACCCCAGATCACCAGGAAGAATGAGAAATGATTTCACTGTTGAAGATATCACATTCTCCAAATCAGCGATGAACACAGTGCCAGAAAGCTGTGGTTCAGATGTGACGTACCCCAGATACAGAGGGACGGCCTCTCACTCAGGGAATAAGTGTAGCGCTCTTTCATTGATTTTTTCAGACAGTGAGAGTGATGATATGGAAATTGGTGGCAATCAGATAGAGAAAAGACAAAATGCTCAGAACCATAAGAAAAAGGGTTCAACAATTCCTATGGGAGTGTCAACAGTGATCAAAAGAGAACTTTGCTGAAACCTGTACAGTCTAAGGCCTCAAAGAGAACAGATCGTACAGAGCAGCAAGACAAGAGAAAATGGCTGCCAGATCTGGTGCCACTGTGGGGGAATCTGTTAATGCTGTGCTCGGTGGGTTAATTTCTTTTAAAGATTTTATTTCAATGCAATTTTATAAGGATTTCTTGTAAAGATGCCAATTGAAGTCACTTTAACATTCAGTGAGTTAGCTGTTTTTCTTTATTGCTTCTTCCTTGTAGGATGCCATGCAATATCCTTTACCTATTTTTAACTCAATGTTAAATGCAGGTGTACCAATTTCAGTGATTAATCGTTATGTTACCATAATGCTATACTGTTAAAAAAGCTAAAGAGCCACAGTAGAGTGAAGTCAAAAATGAAAAAAACAATAAGTAACAACTCCACCAGAGAAGACAGAACAAATATGTGGTATTTAACACACAAAGTACATGTCTACACACTCTTCACCATTGTACAGTTGGATGTCAGATGGAAGAACAGAAAATGAGATGAAAAGAGAGTGGACAGGAGAAGAAATCAAGGAAGGGAGGATGTTAGTATAGTAATTAGAATGAGCTGAAGGGGGAAGGAAAGGAAGGGTTTAAAGTGAAAGGTAAAAGTAAGAAAAAAAAAAAGAACAGAGAGTGGTAGTGACAGAGAAAGAAAAGAGTGAGGTGTGATATAGAAAGGACAAGGGAGTAAAAAAACTAGGAGAAAAGATACTACATATAAAAGATGGTAAAATATATATTATAGTAATTAGTAATGTAAATCCCATGCTCAGAATTGAACGTAGAGTAATCAGGAATAGAGTCCTGATTTTTCTAGGCATATGACATAATGTAGTAGGCTGCTATTGATTTCCACACAGCCTTGACTTTCATCGTCAAGTCTGAAAAGACATAACTACCCATTTTGCTGCTGGGTCGACAGGAGTGCCAGAAAAAATTGCTTGTAATGGGCATTAAGCATTGGCCTCCCAGGTGGTAGTCAGACGTTCTATCAACTGAGCTACTGACACTAGTTTTCTAAAGATATGAAAAGTATACAAATAATTAAAACTAAAATGAAGATCATTAGAAAAGGCAAGAGTTCCCGAAACGTCACATGTTTTTTCTGTCTTTGGTAAATTTGTCATCTATTACGCTCGTTATAAAAGCAGCCATGTGACAGTCATATTTCAATGGTTTTGCGGGCGGTTGGCGGCTGTTGCTGGTAGGTCCTATTTCTTTCCTTTCTTTTCACTCATCTTTCATCTTGTTCTTTCCTGTTGTTTCACCCTGAGATCACCGCAATGGAACAAACAAGCAAAATCAATGGTTTTGTAATGAGAGGATCACATTTTGCATTTTAAGAGCTGAAAATGAATATAGCTTCACTCGTCTTACATTGAACATATGAATGTTTTGCCTTGTGGGCAGTTGGTGAACGATATTGGTATGTCCTACTTCTTTCCTTTCAACTGTCTTTCACATGTTCTTCACTTTGCTGTTTCCTCTTAATTCACTGTGACATCACTGCTTGTGGTAGATGAAGAAAAGTGCAATGAAATGAACTAAGAAGCTGGCCATACTTTTTCCCAAATTTGTGTGTATCATGTATGCAGTAAAATGCCTGTCTTGCCGTGTTGGAGTTTATCAAAAGCAGAATCCTGTGTGCATTATAAATCTTTACAATGAGGATTATTTTAGTATAGGTTTTTTGGCACAGTTTTCATTTATAATTTTCTTTTTTCATTTGCCTCATCACACTCTCTCTTTACTGGAGTGCTTTTCTTCTATAAAATTGTTTGTATTTAGAAAAAAGGGATCTTTGGGTACCTTTCTCCATAAAATTTCTTCTTTTTTTCCCAATGAAATCAGAGGCTCATGGGGTCCTTCACACTCACCTCAACCCTCAAGTTGTTGGTTCCAGCCGTGCCGAGGATCACATGACTCATTGTGCTATGAAGGAAGTATTTGACTTGCACAAAAACTCACAAGACCCAGCCATTCAGTGTGAACCTTTGCCAGCGGTAAAATAATTGTTATTACTTTTAACATGAATGCAACATACCAATATGGATGAAATATCAAAGCCACATTGCTTCAGCCATGACATGAATCATAAGTGTCTTAAAGGAGTTTATCTGCGTCTTTTTCTACATCTGTTGGAAGCGATTATCTTTGGGTTCAGTTAGAAATTCTGTGGATTCTTATATGTACACAAAATGTATGCACCCAAGTTGTTTGTCTTTCCAGACTAGAAGCTAGAGCCAACCTACTAAGAGACAGTGAAGTAATCTTATAATGCCTGTGCCAAACTTCAAACCCCCAAAGCTCTGGTTTAGAAGACAGGCATCATACTGCAGGACTACATTTTTCTCAACTAGGAGAACCTGCAATTGCCAGTTTCTTTACTATGGTCCCAATGATGGTCATGACACGTTGCTTTGAATGAAATGAAAGTATGATGAATAACTTCATCAGCAATAATTCTAAAAGTTTCAAAACATGTTCTGTAAAATAGTAAAAGGACATATCCTGTTCTTGACATTTCTCAAACATTGATTGTCACCTGCACAAACTGTACCCTAGTACAGTAAGGTTGTGGAATGGACTGCCAACAGAAATAATACTCAGCAATAGCACTGAGGTTTATAAACAGAATTGGATTAATATTTTTGGGTTAATTAAAATGTGCTCGCTGACACTACTGACAGTCATACTCAAGGCTTGAGTTGGTCAGCTATTATGAAGGAGAAGAAGAACTTAGTCAAGATACTGCCAAATTTGACTTTATGAATGCAGGCTTACAAAATGATAGAACTGAAAATGTAATCTTTAATGTCATCACTTGAAATGTGAATGGATATTGTATAATCATCATTTGAAAGTGCTTCCTTCTCTCATTTGAAATCGGGAGCGTAAAATTTTCTATTATCATTTGAAAGGGTAAAAAATTCTCTATTGTCATTTGAAAGGCTAGAAATTTTCTATTGTCATTTGAAACAGTAGAAATTTTCTATTGTCATTTGAAAGGGTAGAAATTTTCTATTGTCCTTTGTCATTGAAAGCGTAGAAATTCTCTATTGTCCTTTGAAAGGGTAGAAATTCTCTATTGTCATTTGGAAGGATAGAAATTTTCTATTGTCATTTGGTAGAAATTTTCTATTGTCATTTGAAAGGGTAGAAATTTTCTATTGTCTTTTGGAAGGGTAGAAATTTTCTATTGTCATTTGGAAGGGTAGCTAGAAGTTTTCTATTGTCATTTGAAACGGTAGAAATTTTCTATTGTCATTTGGAAGAGTAGAAGTTTTCTATTGTCATTTGAAACGGTAGAAATTTTCTATTGTCATTTGGAAGAGTAGAAGTTTTCTATTGTCATTTGAAAGGGTAGAAGTTTTCTATTATCCTTTGAAAGGGTAGAAAGAGTAGCAGCAAAGCTAGGTCCGATGTTGTGTTCCTTGGGAAAGACACTTAACACACATTTTTGCACTCTACCCAGGTGCAAATGGGCACAAGCATTAGCTTGGAAGTAAAACTTGCATCAGGCTAGCATCCTGTTCCGTTTCCACGTTATTAAAACCGAGATAAGCTCTGGCTCTATCTATGAGCCGTAACGGCCTTGAAGGAATTTTTATTTACTTTATGTATCTGGTAGCTAGTGCTACATGGGGTGGATAAAAAGTTTGTTAATGATCCATGTCCCCATTCAAAGGGCTGTTTTGGCCAAATTCAAAACTACTTACCAAATCTTGACGAACGAAGTAAATAACCTCAATTCTTGTTCTTGCTCTTAGATCCGATTTGACTTCTTGTTTATGATTATAGTAAAGCATTTGTTTCATGTCAATGAGGAATTGAGATGGAACAATCATATTCAAAGCAAGTATGTAAGTGAAGTAAGGTAACATTCTGGTCCTAAGAAAGCTTGTCTTGCGATTATATTTATGCCATTACTTTTGCTTTGATAAAGTGTTGTGCTAAAGACTCAATTTTGTTGATTACCGGGCATTTACCAGTTAACCATTGGCTGTCGTCGCAATGCTAGTAACTTCCTGTTCTATTTTTAATTCTAGCAAAGCAGCAGTAGTAAGAAGGCAAGCAAGAGAAAAGGTGCCAGGAAACCAGCTAGAGATCACAATTCAGTGCAAAGTGTCAAATCTGGCTCAACCAAGATTTTACTTGGCCAGACACCGCCAGGAGTTCAAAGGTGTGTTGAGATTTTTGTAAACACAAGCTGAAATAATACACCTGTCACTATATTCTCCTCCTGATGAGAATCTTTTCAATGGCATGATTGTAAGAATTACTTTTTTTCTTTCTGAAGAAATGGGAATTCGACAGTTTCATCAGATTCAGTAACAAATTATTATGCCTTTTAAATTCAACTTTTTCATACTTTTCTCCAGTGTAATCTTTTTGCATTCACATTCACCACTTTACTCATAAGGTTTTGTCAGGCATTCCCTTTTTTCAATGATTTTTAAAAAAAAAATTGAATTTTGCTTTTGTTTACCTTCAGACAACAGTGGGCTGAGTTGTGCAGGTTCAAGGGATCGGACCCATTAGATCTGGCTGAAAAACTAGTCACTTCCACACCCAAGGAAAGATTGACACTATTGCAAAGTTTCTATTCTCATCTTCACAGCAATCTCACAGAGGTGCTGAAAGATCTTTGCAAGTGAAAATCACTGGTAAGTATTGAATTATATTGAACTTTGCCAATAAAGCTGTGCCTATTGATACTGGTTAGTGGTGTCAGTGGCCAAGTGGTTAGGTTTGAGTCCGCAAGTCTGTTTTTACCTTGAAATGTATGTACATTAGGGTTTACTGCAGTTTTTTTTAGAAAATACTAAGATAACAGCAAAGATTCAGTGAGATTGGGGTGAAAAGCCAGACATACCATTCCGAGTTCACAAAACTGCCGGCACGCTTCACCAGAAAGGCCAGCGATATTGGAGTTCATTTCTTATTTACCTTAAAGGTTCCAGTGAGATTATCAATTATGGACCGTCGTGCAAGATAGAATTTGTTAGCACGGTCAGAGTCTGTATTTTGATTTGAAAAGGTTGACAGCTATGCATATTTAAAATATATTGTTTTATTTTTATCCAGCATATTGCAATATGTCTCCCTTAAACATAATGGATCTGAAAACATAGACAAAGATACTTTATATAAAAATTACCCTGTGTCACCTTTATTGTTAATTAAGTTTTGCCCTGAAAGCATTACCACCTTAGATGCTTCGGCTTCTATCTTTTTTGTATAGAGTCAATAATGTGACAAATATCAATAGAAAGGAAATCTCAAACTTTACAATGGGATTAAGGAAGGAGGAAATAACAGTGACAGAGAATGGTTTAGGTTTTCATGGTAGTGGCTTCACATAGGCCAATTGTTTTTATGAAGAGATGGATGAAAGGAAAACCTAGAAGAATCAGAGTATGCCAACTGAGGCAGAGCATAGTGTGTTACTGATAAACAACTGCATCTGGGTCAAGTAGGGAATTGTCTGGCGTTCGTGGCCTAGTGGCTAAGTTGCCAGGCTCTGGATCATGAGGTCCTAGGTTTGAATCATAGCAATGTTGTGTTCCTTGGAAAAGATATTTAACAAGCATTTTCCTCACTCCACCCAACTGCAAAGGGGTATCAACAACAGCTAGGGAGTAAAAACCTGCGACAGATTTGCGTCCTGTTAAGGAGGTAATTATTATCACCTGTTCTGCTTCACGCTATAGAAACTGGGATAAATTCCGGTCTATGGGCCATAAGGAATTTTAGGGAACAAGTTGGGAATCACATGTCAGTGTTTTTACCAAGGAACACAATACCGGATCTAAAATTGCCAGATTTCAAACTAAGACCTCATAATCCAAAATCTGACCGTCTAACCATTAGTCTATGGATGCCACAAATCATTTAATATCTATTGCATTACAGGTTGGTTTTTTGTGTGTGATTCAAATCACTCTATGCTTAGGATGCCATACTTTACACTTGTCTGTAAGCCACAGATAATGTCAGATCTATCATTTGTCTAGTATAATCTATATTTTCTTGCATTCTCACATTTATTGTCGCCAGATCCGTCAGTTGATGATGCCAAACATGATATGAACGAGAGCCCATCAAAGCCAAAGAGAGCCTCTAAATCAAAAACATCCTCAGACGATATGGGAGTTCCAAGGGCAAAGAGCTGTAGCAGATCAAACAGGTACAGCAATGATCAACTTGCTAAACAGAACTACAGGAGAAATGCCAGGAAGAGAAGACAGTTATCTCCATGTTTGTTTACAGGATCGACATTGGAATCTCAGGACTCGCTGACAGCAATTTCCCCCAATAGAACCACCGTCTTCAGAGGATCAAGACTCTGAAGGCTTTTCACCTGTGCCTCCCTCCAAGGGCAAAAGAAGAGACACAAAACTGAAATCCCCTGTCCCAAAATCAACAACGCGTCTTCGCCAAAAAGCATCAAATGAACTAGCAAGAAGGAAACTATTTTGCAAAAGCCGTGGAAGAGGCCTTCAGTTTAGTGATAGTGATTCCAGCGATGATGGAGTTAATAACACAACTGCAGTGAAGGTTTCCACCTTGCAGACGGATACTGGAGCCCGTACCTCAGGCTTTGGACAAGATGGAGAGGATGTCTCAACATTGCTGATGGAGATGGCTGGGGAACAGTATTATAGACAACTTGATGATAAACCCAGTAGCTACAAAGATAAACGTGTGAGAGGGAAATTAGAGAGAGCCAAATTCTGGTGGCAACAAACTGTGTGTTCATCCCACAGAAAGTTCTCCACAGCCAAGTCACAGTTCACCACTTCACTCAACTGCTGAGGTTCCTCGGGATTCCACAAATTCCAAATGCAACAAAGAGGACAAAACACAAATTTTAAGTAAAGAAATGAATCCTTTAAGTCCTCAAAAGAGACGGAATTATGTTTCACTTCTTGATAACATATTTTCCTCATCTTCGCTAGAAAAACAAAAAAAGGTCATTCAAAAACCTCCAAGTCCAAGCCTGCAGGAAACTATTCAAATCTCTGAAAATCAACCTCTGCTCCAAAGAGCTCAACAAAGATCCATGGATCTGCCAGTACCAAAACGTCTACCTCTGGATCGCCCGTTAAATTAGTTCCGTGGAATTGTGAGACATCTTCATACGATGTACCGCTTTTGAGGCTGACGTTCCGACAAGTGTTACAAAGGAGAACCAAGCAATGCAGATCATGAGAGTTTACACATTTTTGACAGTTTGTTCAAGATGAGCACTCTAAGGGAAGAAACAGATGGTGAGAAAAGCTCAAAACGTAAAAAGAAAGGGAGTAGCTCTACATCTAGGGAAACCACTCACAAAATTATGAAATGTAACATAGACCTTAATGATGACTCTCAAAGCCTCTTTTTCATGACATGATGAAGGATGAGTGTATTGATTTCCATTTTATTTGTTTTCCTTCTTTCCTTCAGTCAGTAGGCTCAAGGGAATAGAAGCTTAAAATCAAGTCCAGTGAGGGCAGTGATTTTCCCTTCTCTTTTTTCTCTTCTTACTTCCTTATGCATTGGAATGTTATTGCCCATTTGAAGTCAGTTAATGACTACAGAGAGATAGACAGAAAGAGGAGGGAGGGGGAGGAGAGGAGGGAGAGGGAGGGAGAGAGAGGGAGAGAGAGAGAGAGAGAGAGAGAGAGAGAGAGAGAGAGAGAGAGAGAGAGAGAGAGAGAGAGAGAGAGAGAGAGGTAGGGAGGGAGGGAGGGAGAGAGAGAGAGAGAGAGAGAGAGAAGAGAGAGAGAGAGAGAGAGAGAGAGAGAGAGAGAGAGAGAGCGCGAGAGAGAGAGAGAGAGAGAGCAAACAGGTGGTGTGTAAAGAACAGCAGGTTAGTTTGGTTGGAAGTGCATTTTCTTTTCATGGTGAGACGATGGTCGCAGGTCCCCATGGTGGCCAAGATTTTTTTCCTGTCTATTCCTTGTGTTCTTTGTCTCATCTTTGTTCTTATGTATGTTAATTTCTGTCATAATCGTTCACTTTGGACAAGTCCTTTGCCTCATTGCTTGTTTGTCTTTACACCTACCTACAGATGGTGGAAAGGTGAGGTTTGGCAGGACTAGTCATACCCTTTTGTAAGTTTGTTTTTATTGCATCAGGAATTAATCTTTGTTATGATAAAAAACAAATAAGTTTTTATTCCTATGCTATACAAGTGGCGTCGATAGCAGTGGTTAGGCTGCTGGACTTGGGATTATAAGGTTTCTGCAAAGCTAGGTCCAACGTTGTGTTCCTTGGGAAAGACACTTAACACGCGTTTTCCCACTCAACCCAGGTGCAAATGATTACAATCACTAGCTTGCGAGTGAAAACATGAGTCAGAGTAGCGTCCTGTCCAGGAGGTAATTATCTGGGATAAGCTCTGGTTTTATGGGCCGTGCTTGCCTTGAAGTTGAAGACATTTTTTATCACTTTATACTATACAATAAATACGATTCACTGAAAAAATACCAACATAAATAAATACTGAAGCCTACAATTCACAGCAACTTTCTTGTCATTTGATTGAAATGAAAGACTTTGAATCAATGTTGATTCTACATTTCATGGCATCCAAACAATCTTTTCGTGATTGATATTCTTTAACAGTAAAAAAAACTGTACCTAAGGCAACATATCCACTTGAGTTTTTTGCCACTCCCAGATCTAACTGGTAGGCAAAGTAGCTAGTAGCCGTTACCCACAGTGAGATGATGTCGAGTTTTGCCTTGCCTGTATGTGTTGAAAAATCGAGTGGACACTCCCTAAAGATTTGAAATGTATTATTTTTCTATGAAGATTTGCCTTTAACTCTCACATTGGGTATTCGTATGTATACACAGATTGATGATGTGAAATTATGTTCATTCATTATGTACATGTAAAAATTCTTTTATATTCAAATGGATTAAAGTTTAAAACCAAATACATGCTTCCTGACTCTTACTTGTGTACTTTCAATTTAAGGAGATTTATGATATTCTTTCTAACCCTGAACTTTTGGAGATTTATTTCATATCAAAATGTGTGTATTATTGAGGCGTAGCTGAACCGTAGTGTTGTCAGCTGGTAATCACGACGGACGACACTGGTTCAAGCCCCACAGCTAGCATAGGTGAGGTTTTTTTTCACAACGTTGTACCCTTAAGAAAGGTACTTCACTTTACTTTCCTCACTTGACTCAGATGTGAATGAGTACCCTAGCTATAGGTAGAGAAAGATCTTGTCAGAGTGTTAGTATGAAAAACCTAACAGTTAACAGACTTGTGTACTGTATGCTACCACCAAGAGATGAGGACTTTGAATAAAATGGTCTGCTGGGGAATAAATTCATGATGTAGTCAATGAGCCTGCACTTGTGCGGGGATACGGACTATAAATCTATCTGTATCTTTACATGTATACACGTACAATGAAACTGGAGAGAAATCAACTCACTTGTCGTCAATTCTCGGTTGTGATCAATTCCCACGCCAGTAACCTTTAAAAAAATTATTATTTCATTGTGTATCAACCTCCGGATTACATCAACTCCATTGAGATTAGAACCAGCTTAAACTCAACTCCTTTGAGATTAGAACCAGCTTAAAATCAATTTCTTTGAGATTAAAACCAGCTTAAAATCAACCCCGACAACTAAATCACATGGCTAAGAAGAAGCTCCATCGTAAAAAAACAAAGCATTTTATAAAAATTAGTATAGTAGTAATTTTACATCCAACAGCTAGTCTAGACTAGGGAAATGTAGAATAGCACATGCCCCATAGAAGGCCTATTATTTTGTAGATATAGCGTATTATTGACTACAAAGTATTGAGTACTGGGAAGAGATGGTGTATGTAATGAATTGTTACACATAATAGACTAGGACCTCATTCTTCAGATATGGGTTAAGTCCCCTGGACTCGGTTAACATCAGCCCCTCTTGTGATCAACTATTTCTCACGGTCCCGAGGTGTTAAGTGTTTCTTTACCTTCACATTGGAGCTCCTCATCTCACTCCTGTCTCTCATTCTGTTTGTCTGTCTCTCTGCCTGTATGTATGTCTGTTTCCTTGTCCATCTGTCTCTGTGTTTGTCTGTCTGTCTGTGTGTTTGTCTGTCTCTCTGTCTCTCTGTCTCTGTCTCTGTCTCTGTCTCTGTCTCTGTCTCTGTCTCTGTCTCTCTCTCTCTCTCTCTCTCTCTCTCTCTCTCTCTCTCTCTCTCTCTCTCTCTCTCTCTCTCTCTCTCTCTCTCTCTCTCTCTCTCTCTCTCTCTCTGTCTCTCTGTCTCTCCCTCCCTCCCTCTCTGTCTCTGTCTCTCTCTCTCTCTCTCTCTCTCTCTCCCTCTCCCTCTCTCTCTCTCTCTCTCTCTCTCTCTCTCTCTCTCTCTCTCTCTCTCTCTCTCTCTCTCTCTCTCTCTCTCTCTCTCTCTCTCTCTCTGCGTCTGTGCCTGTGTCTCTTATCCACATTACTCACTCCCTGTGCTCAAAATGTCAGTGCATGCTTGAGAAATATGTGGGTTTTTTTCAGAGTATCACACGAGTTCTGAAAATATGCATTTTTAAGTGTTATTCTAGAGAAGGCTGGAAACATCACGTGACTTTCCAGAGGACGCTTGACTTTTGCCTATTTTTTAAAAACAGAATTTTCTAATTAATTAAAAAACTAATTAAGATTTCAGACCTGGAATTTTGCCAGAAGTTGAACATCGCCAGTCTCTACTGAATTCAAAAACAAAAACATTTTCGCGCCAAAACGATTTTTATGGGTTTTTTCAGAGTACGACAGTAAAGAGATGTCAATCGTCTCGTTCATTTGACGGAAGTCTGGCGTCAACATCAAACTTCAAAGAGTATGACACTGGCTAGGAGTAGGAGTGGTCAGCAGAGATTCTAGTACATGCATTGTTGTATCAGTTAGGCCTACTTAGCAACAACACCATTGATTTCGCCACTAATGTAAAACAAAAAACCCAACCCAACCTTTCCATGTCACACCAAGTCAAGTACGTAGAGAGATAAAGATAATTGGTAAAATTCGTCACATCTAGTTCCTATTGATATTAACATAGCAACGTTGTTAATCAACTCCCTGCTCCCGTCATGATTGGATTAGTATAATTCTTTAATGGCTAACGCATCGAAAGAAAACTTAAGAGTAAGAGGTCTTCAAGTTGTCCAGGGTAATGCTGATAGACCAGTGATATCCCCATCTACATCAAAGACCTTTAGAGTTAGAGTATTATTATATACCCTGACAAGAAACCTAAGATCAAAGACCCTTAGAATATTATTATATACCTGACAAGAAATCTAAGATCAAAGACCCTTAGAATATTATTATATACCCTGACAAAAACCTAAGATCAAAGACCATTAGAATATTATTATATACCCTGACAAGAAACCTAAGATCAAAGACCATTAGAATATTATTATATCTGAAAGAAACCTAAGATCAAAGACCCTTAGAATATACCCTGATAAGAAACCTAAGATCAAAGACCCTTAGAATATTATTATATACCCTGACAAGAAATCTTAGATCAAAGACCCTTAGAATATTATTATATACCCTGACAAGAAACCTAAGATCAAAGACCCTTAGAATATTATTATATACCCTGACAAGTAACCTAAGATCAAAGACCATTAGAATATGATTATATACCCTGACAAGAAACCTAAGATCAAAGACCCTTAGAATATTGTTATATACCCTGATAAGAAACCTAAGATCAAATACCGGCAAACTCTCTTAGCATTAGTAGCAAATCTAAAATAGCTCGCAAAATCGGTGAACAATAATTTCGTC
>JAXRKP010000708.1:172500-187500 GCA_037039925.1 Doris montereyensis
CTGAAGGTTTTGAGAAGTGAAAAAATGGCCTCTTAGGCGGACTGAAGGTTTTTAAAGTGGAAAAAGCGGCCTGTTAGGTGGACTGAAGGTTTTTAAGTGGAAAAAGTGGCCTGTTAGGTGGACTGAAGGTAAGTGGAAAAAGTGGCCTGTTAGGTGGACTGAAGTTTTAAAAGTGGAAAAAGCGGCCTGTTAGGTGGACTGAAGGTTTTTCAAAGTGGAAAAAGCGGCCTGTTAGGTAGACTGAAGGTTTTTGAAGTGGAAAAAATGGCCTGTTAGGTAGACTGAAGGTTTTAAGCGGAAGTGGAAAAAGCGGCCTGTTAGGGTGGACTGGAAGGTAAGTGGAAAAAGCGGCCTGTTAGGTGGACTGAAGGAAAATAAAAAGTGGAAAAAGAGTGGCCTGTTAGGTGGACTGAAGGTTTTTGAAGTGGAAAAAGCGGCCTGTTAGGTGGACTGAACGTTTTAAAAGGGGGAAAAAGCGGCTTAGGCGGACTGAAGGTTTCAAAGCGGAAAATGCAACCTCTTAATCGAACTGAAGGTTTTCGAAACGGAAAAAATGGCCTCTTAGGAGAGGACTGAAGGTTTTGAAGAACTAAAACCGGAAACAGCGGCTTCAAAGGACAAGAACTTGAAGGTTTTAGAAGCGGTATAAAAAGAATGGTCATGTAGTATCATAATTACCAAGACGGACTAGGGTTTTTTTTGAAGTAGTGTAAAAAAGTTGGTTTATACCATTGTCTTTAGGCGGAGATCACTGTTATTCCCTCTACCTGACTCACAATGATTCACTACAACATACGTGAAAATAAAAACCCATGCCAAAGGCCTTACTTGGACCAGTCTAACAATTATAACCGTTGACAATTTCTTACCAGAAATAAACATATTTTTATACTGTATTGCCATAATCAATGCTTCAAGATGCGAATACGGCTGGAACACGTTAAGTTTAAGGTCATAGACCGGAAAAAGAAAAAATAAAAAAAAGCTGGGAGTTGGGGAGGGGGAGGAGGCATGACGAAATATATCAAGGACGTTTTGACTGGGGATTTGGAACTAAAACCAAACATAACAACGGCCCACAAAGGACAACGAACTTGTGGGCATTCAGTCATGGAGAATGGATCAGATCCAACAACAATACTAATACTACGAATAGTAATGCATGTACATGTAGTATACACCATAATTACCAAGACGCTTGCTGTCAGCTATTCGGCTGTGCGCTTTGTTTTTAGCTTCTGCTGTAAGTAGTGTAAATGTAAGATGGTTTATACCATTGTCTTTTGCATCAGTTTCTTACTCACAATGTTTGTTGCTGGCATCGAGTTTTCCTACTGTAACCTTTCGATTTCATTCAATTAGCAATGCATCTTCAGTAAAAGTAAACTACATAGAGCTGGAACATGATGGGACTTGATTATGAACACGTATTCTGTCTTTGATTCAATAATTTATAGTTAAATATTATGCTACTGGATAGACTTTGTATCTCAACTCTTGTCTGTAAATTATGATTATATAATGTTAGGATCCATAATAAACATATTTTTTATTTATCTATATGTATGTCTGTCTATCGATTATTTGATTTGACGTATTACAGTAAATTTTCCTTCTTTCTTCTTTCTTTCTTTCTTTCTTCTTTCTTTCTTCTTCTTCTTCTTCTTTTTCTTTCTTTCTTTCTTTCTTCTTTCTCTCTCTCTCTCTCTCCCTCCCTCTTCTCTTCTTCTTCTCTCTCTCTCTCTCTCTCTCTCTCTCTCTTCTCTCTCTCTCTCTCTCTAGATAGATAGATAGATAGATAGATAGATAGATAGATAGATATATAGATAGATAGATAGATAGTTAGTAATCGGTAGATAGATGAGATTTTGGATAGATAGATAGAACAGTACTGTTCCAACTTTTTATTTATAAAATCGAAAGAGAGAGAGAGAGAGAGAGAGAGAGAGAGAGAGAGAGAGAGAGAGAGAGAGAGAGAGAGAGAGAGAGAGAGAGAGAGAGAGAGAGAGAGAGAGAGAGAGAGAGAGAGAGAGAGAGAGAGAGAGAGAGAGAGAGAAATAGATATAAAATGGCTTTTGGCTAGAGCGAATGAGAAAGTTCTACTTACTCAAAAGATGGTGGAACGATGACATTTTCGTCATTTTAGAAAATGTCTGGATAGACTTTGGTCTTCTACCATGATAGAGAAATTACTCAAATGAAAATTTGATTTTGAGTTATAATAATGAGAACAAGGGATCATATATTTATTTATTTATAAAAGATAAAATGGCGGCTAGAGCGAATGAAAGTTCTACTAAAAGATGGTGGAACGATGACATTTTGTCATTTAAATGTGATAGAGAAATTACTCAAATGTGCATATAATAATATCATGTATAGAGTGTGTGTGTGGGTGTGTGTGTGTGTGTGGGTGTGTGTGTGTGTGTGTGTGTGTGTGGGTGTGTGTGTGGGTGTGTGTGTTTGAGTAAGTGAGTATAAATGTTTCTGGATTAAACCGAAATAGAAACGTGTTCTGTACAATTATGTTCTCCATTTGTATTAATTTGTGTATATGATTTATTCGCCCATTTATTCATTTTGTTTTAATTTTATTCACTAAATTTTCTTACATTCTTTTGAGTACTGTTGGGAGGCTGTAATATAATGCATAATATACAATAATGTTTGGCATTGTGACTGCATGCAGCTCTGAGTCTAGATTATTTCGAACGGAATTTGTATGACAGTCATCACAACACAACAAAACTGTTAAATGTATAAATCTACTACAACTAAACACCCCTGTGTTCCTTATTCCAGAAACAAACCTTGTTTAGATCCAACCTATCGTTTTTGATTTGATTTGATTTGATTTGATTTACCCACGTCCACAACGAAGGTTATCTCGGGGTTTTTGGTGGCATTTTTAATTTTGTTCGGAATGCCTTGTAAACAGCCCAGTGATCTTTAATGTGCACAGAGCGTTGTGATCTGTATACGGACCTCCTCTTTATCGTTCATCTCTGGTGGGACTAGGTGTCGATCCACCTGCCTGGACCAGGGAGTTGGGGGGGGGGGGTGGGCTAGTTTTTACCGAAAAACTCGAGTATATTTTTCAACTGTCGGCGAGCTTGAACCCACGACCTTTGGGTTGAGAGGCAGACACCTTGCCTTGAACTACCGAGTCTCCTCTAACCTTTCAAAATGCAAGTAGCGTAATATACACCTGTGAAATGACATCTTCTGACGAATGACAATGCCCCGCCCACGATTCTTACTCATGGCGTTGAAGTCTAAAACTAGGTTACTAACTATGACGGTGTCTGTCTGACTGACTGGCCGACCGCGGCACTCCTCAACTCTGGGGAACAAAAGAGAGTCAGCCGTTGGGCCATGCACAATTAATAAGACACATCGAAAATTCTTTGGTTGCTTCTTACCCATTGATGGGAAGCAATTTTATAGTTATAGCCTTGGGGATATCGAGTGCGTGGGGCGGATTTGGGACTGCATATACGACCAACAATTGTTGTGGTCGCAGCAGCAACAGCCGATTGGTTTGCACAGAGAGTTTAATTCTGATCTCTTTATTTCATACAACTACTAAGGTGACCTTTCGTTGACCTGATGTTCTGAATATTTAATCACTACTCCGATGCAGTTGATGGTGGTCTTAGGAACGATTCACTTTGCTGTCAGAGGAGTTAGTGTATTTGACGACTGTACATCACTCTATTGCTTTTAACGGCACGTCTTCAATTTTAAAGTGGGTGCAATTTGGTGCAAAACGATACGGTTAGACGAGTAGAACATCAAGTTATTGTGTTTACGGTATGGTTGAATCTGTTATTGTTAATTGTCCCAGTTGGACAAGTACCATTGATACGGTCACGCACGAGAGTATTCCATTTCTTCCAACCAGTCCCAGAACTAGAATTTCGGTCACTCCTGAGATTCCATACAATCAGTCGAACCTGGGACTTGGACCAGCAAATCAACACGAGTCATGGAGGGAAGACAAGATGTCTGGAGAGACTTTTACAGATAGAGTTTAAGAAGAAAGATAACTCAAATTAAAAACGGCCTAAAAAACCCACCCTTGTTTGTTATTCTAGTTGTAGAAAAATGCATCTACTCCAAATCCAAACTTAATACCAGGCGAGTCAAAAACTTACGCAATGCATTCCCTACTGAAATTAAGTTTGCACCAAATGATCTCATACTTGGCATCGGCCTAATGGTACTTGTTATGTACTCAAATCCATATTGTTAAAGTTTTGTTTCTTATAATTGTTGGGAGAATGAAAATATAATTATTTCAAAATGGTTACCCTTTGAAATCCGTCAGAAACCAAGAACTTTTGATTTGAGTTGATTTGAATTAGCCACATCCACAATTAAGGTGATCTCAAGGTTTTGGTAGCATTTTTAAAAAAATTGCCCGGACTTGTAAACAGCCAATGTATCTTTAAGGTGAACAGAGTGTTGTGATCTGCACATGGACCTCCTCTTTATTGTCCGTCTCCGATGGGGCTAGGTGTCGATCCACCTACCTGGACCAGATGTTTTTCTTGGCGGGGGAGATATTAGTCGAGAAAGAATTTCAACCGTCGGCGGAGCTTGAACCCACGACCTTTGGGTTGAGAGGCCGACACCTTGCCCCTGGACTACTGAGTCCCCGAAACAAAGAGCAGAGCAGTGATTGAAATTCTTGTTTCTGAAGGATAAAATTCCCAAACAAGCGACTTCAAAATGTTCTTAAAGATCAAGCTGTAGACTATACAGTGAGCAAGTGGCATGTCGAAAGTGGTGGATAATGACATTAAATAATATCATAGCCCCATAGGAACAAATAAGAGACAAATACAAGGAATACACAGAAAACAAATCTTTGGCCACCATAAAAAAAAAGTGCTACCAATCAAGCTAACTATTCCCCTTAAAAGAGGAGGATTTAAAAGGCGTAGTAGCTAGGTTTTGGTGTCGCATTTTCTTTTAATGGTGACGCGATAGATGCCGATACAGAGGTCGTGGGTTTATTGCTCATGGTGGCCAAAGAGTTTTCTTTGTCCTTCTTGTATTTGCCTCGTCTTTGCTCGTGTGGAACTGTAGATTGATGTCATAATCCTTTATTCTGTAGACTATAGATCTAGTAATGTTTACACTACAGGTGTGCGTGACATCTTACCAATAGCTCTAAAGACGAAGAAAGACAAACTGTAAGACAAGGAGCATGCCGAATATAGTGACTAAGGACATGACATAAGGCTAACACCTGTAGGAACAAATCCAATAAAATACAAAGGAATAGACAAACAAATATCTTTGGACATTAATATAATCGAATCCATTACGTCCGTGTCAGCACCCATTCTTTCAGGAGGGAGGGAGGGAGGGGGGAACGAGAGAGAGAGAGAGAGAGAGAGAGAGAGAGAGAGAGAGAGAGAGAGAGAGAGAGAGAGAGAGAGAGAGAGAGAGAGAGAGAGAGAGAGAGAGAGAGAGAGAGAGAGAGAGAGAGAGAGAGAGAGAGAGAGAGAGAGAGAGAGAGAGAGAGTAAAATACCTATAGGCGCAACCTGCAATGCACCTCCGTGTAAATCAAGAGTTTAGAACTAGGAAGGTTATTATTGGTCAATTCTAATCTCCAAACAATGGAAGGAAAACATAGACGACTGCTAGCCATTGATTATTGTTATCATCGTGCTGCATCGGGCGGTTAGTTCTGTTTGCTATTTTTTTCCTATGAAAAATCGTGATGGAACACGCACATGTATGGATTAGATCGTCGATAACTTGAACTGGACTGAACTCTAGATAACTAGCGCGGTACGCTTGAGATGACTATTTATATGAGTATCATAATCGATTAAGATGTCATTTTGAAATACATGAATCTTGCTCAACATTTAAAAAGGAAAAGATACAATAAAAATTATACACACTCGAAGATCACTGTCATCAAGGCAAAAGTAAAGCAACTGTATTAAAAAAAATATGTATATGAATAGATTTATTACAAAGGTAGACATATGACAATACGTGACAACTCCACTAATAAAGACAGGACAAACACGTGACGTTTCGGGTATAACCCTTCGTCAGACGACAAAGGTAGATAAAGTGAGATAGATATATATATATATTGTCCAGAAAGGCACATATCGCTATCATTCTCCCATTATTTTCATTTAGGGTGAGCCTGAATAGGCCTCGCTACCTAGTGTCCATCGTGCTGTTGGGTCAACAAGGGCGAGGGGGGATGGGCAGTAAAAATTGCAAGAGCAAAAAACACCAGGATAATACAATTTCATTACATAACACATAGCAATCTAATTTCCATATGAGGAAAGGATGTTCGGGTTTTGCCTCTGTTTACGTTTGTTTCGCTGTTACCACTTTCAGTGGAGTTTCATTTTGATTATATTTGTATATGTTTTGTTTGATTTCATATTTTGAATTGTGTTCTTTACTTATAGTGTCCTAACCTTATTATATTATACTTACTTAAATTAATACACCTATACAAATAGACTGTGAATTAACTCAAATGACTAAAATTTGTATTAGCTGATTCGTAAACACCTTTTTGAATTTTTTAAATTATTAAATCCATTCTCACTACTCGTGTGGGTGTTTCGCGGGAGATGTTGGTAGGCCCTTCCTCTTTCTTTGCACTGTTTCATTTAGTTATCTATCTTTCATCTTGCCAATAACAAAATAATCATTATTGAAATCAGTGTCATTTCTTCTTCTCCTTCTTCTACTTCTTCTTCTTCTTCTTCTTTTTCTTCTTCTTCTTCTTCTTCTTCTTCTTCTTCTTCTTCTTCTTCTTCTTCTTCTTCTTCTTCTTCTTCTTCTTCTTCTTCTTCTTCTTCTTCTTCTTCTTCTTCTTCTTCTTCTTCTTCTTCTTCTTCTTCTTCTTCTTCTTTTTCTTCTTCTTCTTCTTCTTTGTGTTTCTGTGAAAATCATAACAACACATAATTGCCATCAGAATCAGTGTCAATCCGATTCACTGACCTCAGTCTAAAAAACACAGTAGGCCTACGTCAGAAATTTATTGTTAGTTATGATTGTGATCACCTTTTATTCGTGATATTTAGACGGTATTGATTAGCGATATTGATTTTATAGAACTGAGTGGACACGTTAGATGGTTTCTGTTGCCAACATTACGTATTACATCAATGTCGTTAGTAATGAGTTTGGCACAACAATGCATTATATCTGCCAACTTAATCCGAGGCATAGTGATAAGTTTGCCAACGTTTTGTTTTCTTATGTTTTTCTTAATAACAATCACGCAAGTCGTTGGCTAAAAAGAGCTTGATAGAAATTGCACCATTACCAATCGTATACTGCGGCAATAAGACTGAATCGTAATATTATTTATGTTGATTACATTGTTGCCAATGCAAGTGAAAATCGACAAGCTGTAAAGAACTTTGTTAAAACAAGAATCTAAGAATCTAAGAGGATAAAGCGTAGCGGGGTGGTCTAGTCGTTAGGCTTCCACTTCCAGACTTGGGATCGTGGCTTGTTTCTTTGTTTGTATTTGGTTTGATTTTACCCATCTCCACCACAACTAAAGTGGTCTCGATTTTGGTAGGGTGGGGGTTTTTGTGGCTTTTTTGTGTTTTTTGTTTTGTTTTTGGGGTTGTTTTTTGTGTGCCCGGACTGCCTTGTAAACAGCCAAGGGATATCTAACGCAGTGTTGTGATCTGCACACGGGATCTCCTTTTTATCGTCCGTCTCCGATGGGACCAGGTGTCGATCCAACCTAGACCTACCTGGAGAGGGGGATGGTAGATTTTACTCTAAAAAATCGGGAAAATTTTGTCAAACGTTGGGGGGTTTTAACCTAGCACCTTTGGGTTGAGATGCCGACGCCATGCCTCTGGACCGCCGAGTCCCCCAGAATTGTGGGGTCTCGGACTCGAAGCCTGACAATGCTAGACTCAATCAGTTTCTTATGGAGAGGAAAAAAACACTTGACGTTTGCCTACAGGTGGGTAACAGAATCAGCTGGGCAATTTGACGTACGGCTGGTCAGCGTCCTATCAAGTAGATGATGCGTTAGTAGTATCACCTGTTCCACTTCACGGTGAATAAACCGGGGATACGATGTGGCTCCATGGGCCACAGCGGCTTTGAAGAAATTATATTCTTTACCTTAACATAGGAACTGTCTCTTTACTATTATTATTGTTGCAAAATCAGAGTTTTAGATATTATTGGTTTATCAAAAGCAGTTTAAGAAATCAATAAAAAATGATTTTACAATATAAGACGTAAAACAATGATACCATGCTCACTTCATAGAGTCTAAATTTTACTTTATATTTGCCGCAGAATTAAACAGTGATTACATTGTGATATCACAAATTTTGTGTTTGATAAGTTTCTCTCTAGCACACTTGATAAGTTTCTTACATTTTCTCTCTAGCATACTTGATAAGTTTCTTACATTTTCTCTCTAACACACTTTTGATAGTTTCTTACATTTTCTCTAGCATACTTGATTTTCTCTCTACGTTTCTTACATTTTCTCTCTAGCACACTAGATACTTGATAAGTTTCTTACATTTTCTCTCTAGCTTGATAATATTTTCTCTCTGATACTTGATAAGTTTCTTATATTTTCTCTCTAGCACACTAGATGTTTCTTATATTTTCTTTTTTCTTTACTTATTTTCTCTCTAGCATACTTGATACCTGATATGTTTCTTACATTTTGTCTCTAGCATACTTGATATGTTTCTTACATTTTCTCTGGCACACTAGATACGTTTCTTACATTTTCTCTCTAGCACACTAGATACGTTTCTTACATTTTCTCTCTAGCACACTAGATAAGTTTCTTACATTTTCTCTCTAACACACTTGATAAGCACATTTTTTCTCTAGCATACTTGATAAGTTTCTTACATTTTTCTCTAGCATACAGTTTCTTACATTTTTCTCTAGATACTTGATAAATTTCTTACATTTTTTCTCTAGCATACTTGATAGCACACTAGCATACTTGATAAGTTTCTTACATTTTTCTCTCTAGCATACTTGATACGTTTCTTACATTTTTCTCTCTTGATAAGTTTCTTACATTTTCTCTCAGCACATTTGATAAGTTTCTTACATTTTCTCTCTAGCACACTTGATAAGTTTCTTATATTTTCTCTCTAGCACACTTGATAAGTTTCTTATATTTTTCTCTAGCACACTTGATAAGTTTCTTATATTTTCTCTCTACTTGATAAGTGTTTCTTACATTTTCTCTTAGCACACTTGATAAGTTTCTTACATTTTCTCTCTAACACACTTGATAAGTTTCTTATATTTTCTCTCTAGCACACTTGATACGTTTCTTACATTTTCTCTCTCTAGCACAGGTGATAAGTTTCTTATATTTTTCTCGCATACATGAAGGTATTTGATGTAGAGTATTGACCTCTCAATAATGTAAAAATATTCATTGACTTATTGATAGACATTTTAAAAGATTACGGAAACAAAGTCTTAACTTAAGTCGAACATATTTCAATGAAAACAATTGTGGATAGCAATAGGTAGCTACCTAGGCAGACAGAAAACATCATCTTGGCTGGAGTCTATGCAAGTCTTTTTTCTCCGGCCCGTGGAACTGGAGCTTATCACGGTTTCTATAGCGTGAAGGGGAACATGTGATAGGACATCGCCTCCTGGACAGGACGATAGCCAGTGGCAGATTTTACCACCCTACTGATACTGGTACCCTCTTGCACGGGGAGCAAAAGGGAAATGCGTATTAAGTGTCTTCTCGGGATTCGAACCCAGGACCTGATCAATAAATAATTTATAGACAAACAAAAAAAGAAAGAAGAAAGAAAAGGCACATATTAAGGATAATTTTAAAAAAGAAAGAAAAAGACGAAAGATAGCAGGAATGGAAAGGAATAGATCCATGAATAAATTAATAGACCAGCTTCTCTTGCAAATTCTGTGGAAATTAATGAGTTTATTTCTATATAACCATTATACAGAAGCAAATACTGGAGAAAGAGGAGGAAACACAAAGTTTAAAAAAAGATCTGCGATGAACACAAGTTGTAGGATTCAAAATACCCTTTCAGATAAGTAACTGGATTTTATGACTACCTGGGGTTCAGATATCCATATATATATAAAACTGTACATCTCACACTTTGACCGCTCTAATCTCAGGAACCGCTGCACCCACAGCCGCCATATTTCACAGCTAGATTTCAAATAGCCTGCTTTAGGTTCTTAGCGAATAAATCATTGGGTCAAATCAGTATTTTAATTGGGACAAAGATTGTTTTGCCTGCAATCCACAACACTTTTTAGTGTTATTATTACTCATTCCTTCATTTCCCGTCATTAGATATGCAATGAAAAGCCCGCCTCACCTAAGTATCGAATAATGTATCGAAACTTGATATCACCCTGCACCCGGTAACCTACTGTGTACTTCATCGTTGAAAAAAAAAATGTGGTGAAAGAGTAATCATAAGCATCATTGTCAAAGGGCATGTTTGTTGCTAATAAAATATTAGATTCCATGTTATATTGAAGCAACATTAGTTAATAATGTATGATAAGTCTGTTTCGTTGAAGATTTCTTTGTCTATTTTTTCTCTGTGCATGTATGTGTATGTATGTATGTATGTATGTATGTATGTATGTATGTATGTATGTATGTATGTATGTATGTTTATGTATGTAATGTATGTATGTATGTATGTATGTATGTAATGTATGTATGTATGTATGTATGCATTTATGTATGTAATGTATGTTTGTTTGTATGTATGTATGTATGTATGTAATGTATGTATGTATGTATGTATGTATGTATGTATTTATGTATGTATGTATGTATGTATGTATGTATGTATGTATGCATGTATGTATGTATGTATGTATGTATGTATATGTATGTATGTATGTATGTAATGTATGCATGTATGTATTTATGTATGTATGTATGTATGTATGTATTTATGTATGTATGTATGTATTATGTATGTATGTATGTATGTATGTATGTATTTATGTATGTATGTATGTATGTATGTATGTATGTATGTATGTATGTATGTATGTATGTATGTATGTATGTATGTATTTATGTATGTATGTTTGTATGTATTATTTATATATTTATGTATTCGTGTATGTATGATGCATGTATGTAGTCTATTTCATTAATGTTTGATTTTGAATTGATTTGATTTACCCCAATCCACAACTAAGGTGATCTCGTAGTGTTTTGTAGGATTTCAAATTTTGCCCACACAGCCTTGTAGACAGCCAAATGATCTTTAACATGGACAGATTGCTGTCATCTGCACACGGGACCCCTTTTTATTGCTTGTCTCCAATGGCACTAGGTGACAATCCCCCTACCTTGACCAGGGATAGTTTTTACTGAAAAAAACTCGAGAAAATTGTTCAACCGGCGGCGGGGTTTGAACCCATGGCCTTTAAATTGAGAAACCGACACCTTGCCTCTGAACTACCGAGTCCCCAATTTCAATAATGATGTGTTGAGTTGCATTCAATGCTGAAGTGTGTAAGCAGAGCACGTGTATGCATGTCGTACTGGATAAGCTTTTTCTCCAGCTTGCCGTACCTTGATACGTTTTATTTTTCCTTCCCTTCCATCACCATCATGATGAACATTGGGGTCATAACACCATTGAAAGGTACGTAATGGCTGCTACGAGTTCCCAGAGATCCCTTGGCAGCGATCCCCAAATGGCAGGCACACCCTCCGTCCGAGATTGCGTGGTTGGTAGTGTACAGTAGTGGCAGTACTGTTCAGTGTTTGAAGGCTGCCCTTCTCTTCAGCTGTGGCAGCAACCCAACCATTCATTCCATCAATGTTAAAATAATTTATTTAATACTGACACAATATTTCTTTCTCACGGATGTATACTATAGGCGAAATATGACAATAAGTGACAACTCCACTAATAAAGACAGAGCAAACACGTGACGTTTCGGGTATAACCCTTCGTCAGACAACAAACGAGAAATATTTAGAATCTAGATCTAAGAAATACCTCCGGCATCACACAATGTGATGTCAGAAGAAGAACATAAAGGTGAAAGAAAGAAAAAAAGACAGTGATGTTAAGAAACGTACCTATAGTGTGGAGGATTACAATATCTGCACGTTCCGAATTTTCTGTCGTTCTTATTCGCCCTGCTGGAATAGATCAAAATACTGAATTTCTGACATCGGCAATCTAAACTACCCAAAGACAAGGTGCACGGAAAAGATTTCAGTCCAACATCATGTCCACTACGTAGAATCTCGAACACTTCGGACATCATAAAATGAAAGAAGCTTGGCTACAAACAAAGATATTGAAAAATAGACGAGTGGTGGAGAAAGATAGGTAGATAGAAATTTAGTGTGCTAGAGTAATATTCATGATAGGTAGCTAGACATTTAGGACTTCCGGTATGGTTACCGAGCAGGACAGACGTGGGTTAGCGAGCTTTCGCCCTTTTTATGATTTGAAGTTTATTTTGAGGTTGAACGACATCAATATGCCAGTTAGCGGACTTCCGACGATGCTGGAATGTCTCATCAACAGCATTTTAGAGGAATCTCACCTCTCATCCTTCAAGGTAGCTGGAAATAAAGAGCGCACTACCCTCGTCCTTCGATTTGATGGCATGGAGATGGCCGACATGAGTGTGTCGACGGCTCATCATTCAACTCCTGCCAGCTTCAGACGGAAGTCGCCGAGTCAAGTAAGACGAGACAACTTTAGAAAACAACAACATCATACAAGAGTAGCGACGAAGACAGCAACAACATCTACGAACATGGGCTTTATTGAAAATAAAGAAATTCGAAGTGCTGACATTCAACAAACAAACAACAACAGTACGGCCTTAATCCAGAGTAACGACAGTGCTATCCATTCATTCAGTGTGTCAGCCGTAACATCGCTCCTTGACGACACATCTACAAGCACGGGTTTTATTGAAAACAAAGAAAATGGACTTGCTGACATTCAACAAACAAACAACAACAATACGGATTTAATCCAGAGTAACAACAGTGCTATCCATTTACTCAGCGTGTCAACCGTAACATCGCCCCTTGACGACACGTCTAAGGTCGGAAATACAATCAGTGAATCAAACAACCTAGACGACAACCTAGACGACACAGCAACAGATACGAAACACACCGAGAAGAAGATAGATCTATACATTTCTGACACATCTATCACGTCAGACAGTGAGACCGAATATGACAAAGAAAGCTCTCGCACAAGTGAGGAAAACTTATCCATGGAAAACCAACAAGATGGTAACAGTAATCACACACGCTTTGCTGACATGATCAAGCAACTTCACTGTGATAGAATAAGCGTCCAGATCTTCAAAATCACGGAAGACACAGGGAGGCATATTACACAGCCAGATCGCAACAAGGACATTTTAAAGCTAGTGTTAGACACATTTCAGCCGACACATGTTATTCTTGCAGAGACTGATGATCTCATTATTGAGTATTGCGTTACCAATCAAAGGATAAGAAACTTCATCGTCAAGAACAGCGAAGACGACAACCCATCTGCGAAAATGCGTCAACGACATCTGCTTAATTGACAAGACCAGACGATCTGGATTATGGAGGACTGGAACTATGGAGACCATGTGCACAACATTCTGACATTGCTACCCCATCTCAAAAGCTTGATCTTCAAAACATTGCATCTATAATCTATAGCAAGCAAGACAGAGACGAAACAAGTTCTGGAACCCATGACTTGTATAGCCAATAATATGCATACCTTTTCATGTTAACATTTTCTTAATAATGTTTTGTAATTCTCAGATAATTACCAATTTGCCATGGTTTGCTTGCTGATTCCTCACTTGGATGTCATTGCTGTTTGCCCTTTATTTGCATATTTGTGAATGTATTCATTCAAAGCAAGTTCGACTTTGATAGAGATGCATTGATGATGTTTCAAGAGTTGTTGTATCTATTTTCACCTTAAATACCTGAGTATCTGAAATAATGCCTTCACTTGATGTTTTGATGAAATTTCAATCAAAATATAACAAACACACACAAAAGATTTAATTTAAAAAAAACAAAAACAAAAAAAAAAAAAAAACAAAAAGGTAGCTAGACATTTGGTGTGATAGAGCAATATTCATGATAGGCACATATACATTTGGTGTGATAGAGCAATATTCATGATATGTAGATAGACATTTAGTGGGATAGAGCAATATTCATGATAGGTACATAGACATTTGGTGTGATAGAGCAATATTCATGATAGGTACATAGACATTTAGTGTGATAGAGCAATATTCATGCCAACTATAGCAATGATCAAAACAGCCTGTTACCTGTTGAAGACTTTCACATTAAAGATCTGAACACACAATACATCCACAGACGTCATTCATACCATAAACAAATTATCATTATTTTAACCCTTGCTCAATTTTAATTTTAAGTCTATTGCCCAAAAGATGCAGCACCCTACGTACCATTGACCTTAACACCGACTCATAGGCACATTGTTTTGGCATAAAGCAAACGCGATTGCAAGATATACATGTGAGGAGTGTGTATAAGCCTTGGCTTCCCATGCAGAAGATGGGAGAAAGATAAAGAGTAAGCTTTTGGAAAACAACGATAACAGAGGCTGGAAGAATGGCACAGAAAAGAGATACATTCAGAGGTATAATCAGATATGAAATGTCTTATGGGATATGCAGTTGATGATGATAGGTCTTGGATACGATATCACGTCTATAGTATGATGCATTTAAAGAAGCATTATGGATTAAAAGAATGGAGCACAATCCATCAAAGCTGTTATAGCCAATAGGGCTGGAGCTCATCACAGCCTCTATAGCACGAAGGGGAGAGGATGGAGATACTATACTTATCATCTACAGGACTGCCTCAGTACGCATGGCTCTCCTTCTGCAGATTTTACTCGCCAACTGATGGACTCGAGGGGGTAAATGT
>JAXRKP010000708.1:195000-200000 GCA_037039925.1 Doris montereyensis
TCCATTTTAGAATAATAAGATTAAAACAGACGAATGAAGGTAAATTGCATTTTCTTTGACAGCATAATATTATACACACAATTGTTCACTTAGTTTCATGCCTTTACGGATGCCACTTTCTTTTCAGTTGTAATCCTAGTCGGCGTATTTTGATATATCGGAGGCTTGGTAGTTAAAGGTTCAGAAGCACCATTTGGTAGGCAGTTTTCGTCTTTCACTTTATCGATAAAGGTTGTATCACTGAGATTTGTCTTTTCGCCCTCGTGTCCAGAGCTCGTGTGATCATGGTCACGTCGCTCAATAGCTCCAAGCTTTTCCCGCAACAATTTCTCTGCATCAGATCCCATCTCAGCGGTGTTTAACATTCCATTCTGTTTCTTCCGCTTCCTTTTAGCCTTGATGGCGTTACGGGTATCCTGACCAGACTGGATAGGCAACAGGAGCGCGGAGCTCTGAGTACCAGAACGAGACATGTGATTGTCAGTGTCCTCCCTATTGTGAGGAGGACTCGTCAGAGATATTGACCCCTCATGAGAGTGAGAATTAATGTTGGACAAATTAATAAACGTGGCTTCTCGTCGGAAAGAGAAAAGGGCTGGTGTCACGGCTGTTCTGGTGACTGCTATTGGTAGTCGAAGAGTTCAAGTTAAGGCTTGGATTGCTGCAGAGCCTATTCTGAAATATACTGGGCAGCTTGAGTCCGTCCTCTTCCCTATGGGTAAGGAAGGGGCCGAAATACGGATTGGATACTTCTCCACCTTCCTCGCCCCTACACGTGTCTGGTGTTTCTGGTCCTTCGTTCCAGAAATTGGACTACTACTACTACTACTACTACTACTACTACTACTACTACCACTACTACTACTAACTATTATTATGAAGGTCTAATAGGTAGAACAAAGACAGTTACAACAAACAGAAAAGTTTCGGGCAAAATCGCCCTTCCTCAGTCACACAATAACGATACAAGAATGGTTTGCGGTCATGAGTGACACTGTGTATGCGAAAGGTGGCCAGTCATGTGATGACCCATCATATAGATTCCATGAGTAAGCCTCATAACAATAGAAACCAAATGTATATAATATTATGTAATACAAATAAAACTGCCCGGCCTACTGCAGTACTATTTCTTTTATCATTTACTACTACTACTACTACTACTACTACTACTACTACTACTACTACTACTACTATTACTACTACTACTACTACTACTACTACTACTACTACTACTTACTACTACTACTGCTGCTGCTGCTGCTACTGCTACTGCTACTGCTATTGCTACTGCTGCTACTACTACTACTACTACTAATACTACTACCACTACTACTACTGTGACTACTACTACTACTACCACCACTGATACTACTGCTGCTGATGATGATACTACTACTACTACTACTACTACTACTACTACTACTACTACTACCACCACCACTACTACTACTAGTACCAGTAGTACTACTAATAGTACAACTACCACTAGTGCTACTACTACTGCTGAGAGTGCTACTACGAAATTGAATGCTGCTACTACTAACTACTACTACTACTACTACTAGTTACCGTACTACTGCAGTACTATTTCTTTTACTACTACTACTACTACTACTACTACTACTACTACTACTGCAGATACTGCTGCTACTACAACATCTACTACCGCATTCTACTTCTACTACTACTTATTCTACTACTACTACTACTACTACTACTACTACTACTACTACTACTACTACTACTACTACTACTACTACTACTACTGCTGCTACTGCTACTACTACTCCTGCTGCTACTACTCCTACTACTACTACTACTACTACTACTACTACTTACATAATAGTTAGCAGCTCCCTTTTTTACAGTACAATGGATGCTAGAGTAAGCAGAGGAGCTGAAATATTTAGTGATCATCACCTAGTGATAGCCAAAATGAGATTATTAACTGAAGAAAACAAACAGAAAAGGAAAGAGAAGAAAGCTACTAAACTCAAAATAGAAGAACTAAATAAACCAATAGTAAAACAGATGTACCAATCCAGGATAAAAAGATCCATCAGTGAAAGGCAGATGGATCTGAAGGAAAGCACAATAGAAGAAAAGTGGCAAATATATAAAGAAACACTCCTCAGTTGTACTGAAGAGGTCTGTGGTAGGAAACAAATTAAAGGAGATAGGAAAAGAACAGCATGGTGGAATGAGAATGTCAAGACTAAGATCAAAGAAAAGAAGGATGCCTGGAAGAAATACTTGCAAACAAAGAGACCAGAGGATAGGATAGATTACGTGAGTAAAAGAACTATCGCCAAAGAGGAAGTTAGGAAAGCAAAACAGGAACAGTGGGAAGAGTTTGGACAAAGACTTCAAGAAAGCTATCAAGGAAATCAAAAGCTGTTCTGGGGAGCAATGAAGAGCATGAGAAAGACCAAAGCATGCCCAATACGACAAATTAAGAACGCCAAAGGAGAGATAATGAAAGGAGACAGCGAAATCATGGAAACGTGGAGAAAGTATTTTCATAATTATTATCCCTCCAGAACATATGAAACAAGGAGTACAGATCAATTATTAAGAGTAACAAGTAATCGAGATGAGGCAGCTGAAGATGTAGATATCTCAATGGAAGAACTTCAAACAGCTATAAGAAAAATGAAATCAGGAAAAGCCCCAGGAGCAGATCAAGTTTATCCAGAAATGATTAAAAACCAAGGGAGAGAGGCAGACAAACTACTACATGCAATATGTCAACAAGCATGGAAGTCCAAACAGGTGCCAGACGACTGGAATAAGGGAACGGTAGTACCAATACACAAGAAAGGATCAACTATGGAATGCTCAAACTATAGAGGGATATCACTACTTAGCGTACCAGGAAAAGTGTATGCCAGGATTCTGGAAATGAGACTAAGGAAAAGAGTAGAGGATCAGATTGAAGAACACCAGAGTGGATTTAGACCAGGAAGAAGTGTACAAGATCACATATTTACAATTAGACAAATAATAGAAAAATTCCTTGAGAGAAACATTGACTTGCACCTGTGTTTATTGACTTAGAAAGGCATTTGACACTGTGAGGAGGGACGAACTATGGCATTCCTTAAACAACACAACGTAGAGCAAAATTTAATAGAAGCCATTAAAAGTTTTTTACAATAAACCAACATGTGCAGTGAGAGTAGCTGGAAATGTATCTGAAGAATTTGATGTAGATATAGGAGTAAGACAGGTTGTGACCTAAGTCCTCTTTTGTTTATCACATTTATGGATTCAGTCGCAAAGGCATCCTCAAAAATGAAGAAAATGAATGTAGGTATGTGGAAGCTCAAACCAGTAAATGTATCAATGCTTTCATTTGCTGATGATTTAGTTCTGTTTGGAAAATCAGAAAGGGACCTCCAGTCAAATATCAACATAATGAATAATGAATTAGATAAAAGAGGAATGAGAGTAAATGCAAAGAAAACCAAAACAATGCTAGTAACTAGGGAAGCTAAAACACAAAATCTTAAATGAGGCAGGGAGATTTAGAACAAGTTCAAAGCTACAATTACTTAGGAGTAATGATTAACTCAGAGGGAAAACTAAGAGAAGAAATCAGCCAGAGAATCCAAAAGGCAAGTGCAATATATAACCATCTAGGAAAGGCATTTGTAGGTAAACAAGAATTGTCAACAAAAACCAAAATGGCAGTATACAACACAGTTTATTGTCCTACTCTCCTCTATGGCAGTGAAACCTGGACCTTAGACAGTAGGGAATACAGTAGAGTGCAGGCAGCCGAAATGAAATATCTAAGAAGAGTAGTAGGGAAAACTAAAAGAGACAAAATCAGAAACACAACAATAAGAGATCAAACCAAAGCAGATAGCATAAAAACTAAGATAGAAATGAATCAACTGAGATGGTTTGGGCATGTTAACAGAATGAATGACAATAGAATAGCTAAATCAGTATACAGTGCTAAAACTCAAGGTAAAAGACCAAAAGGCAGACCTCGGAGAAAGTGGGAAGAAGATATAAAAGAGGCATTAACGCAAAGAAATTTAACTTTCACGGAAGGAAACAGAAAATGTCAGGACAGGGCAGCCTGGAGAAAGATCATTTCGGGCATCTAAAACCCATACACCGGAAGGTAGAATGGGAACTACTACCAGTACTACTACTAAGTGCTACTGCTACTGCTACTGCCTGCTACTACTTCTTCTACTACTACTACTGCTGCTACTACTACTATTGCTACTGCTACTACTACTACTACTGCTACTACTGCTACTGCTACTACTACTACTACTACTGCTGCTGCTGCTGCTGCTAATGCTGCTGCTTAGACTATAGCAATATCAATATAGTGCCTACACACAAATACTCTACGCTCGGTGGCAACACAAGTTAAGGTGGTGTGTGGCGGGGAGGAGGGGAGATGTTTCAAATCGATTTTATCGAGAAGAATAGTCAGGGTAAACAATATAATATTTTCTGTAATTTAAATTTCAGATGGATATCATAAGACACAACAATTACTGCTCCACGCCCCCCACCCCACCCCATACGCACATCTTTTTTCAACCACATACCCACCCACTAAACCACCATATACTCCTTTTTTATCAAACATAGTATTAATAGTCTATAATAATATAACAATATAATATACACTACAGACACCACCACACAGATGTTTGGACGTTTGACGCTCAAGTAAGAGTTGGTCTACCTTGCTACTTCATGACGTCACTGGGGGAAGATACACTGTTTATTTTTATATTTTTTTAGCATAAGAGTTCGCCTAGCACTGAGACTTGGATCAGATCTAGAATATCCTCTCCCCAAATCCCGTTAATGCCCCTTCGTCCTCATTTACCTCTGTCTCCGTTCAAGTGAGAGAAACAACACCACGGCGCGAGGGGTTTAAACAACAGTCAGGTGGGCCTGAGAGACGTACAGACGTGTTTAAAATTCTGAGGACGTACAAACACGTGTATAAAACAGCAAGA
>JAXRKP010000708.1:205000-212500 GCA_037039925.1 Doris montereyensis
TGTTTGTCCATCTATTGCCTTTAAATCTTGTTATATGATCAACCCATCTGCATTTTCGTCTGAGTGAATGTTTAAGGACGTCAGTCAATACTGTTCTTTTTCTTATTTCAATGCAACAGATCGTATCTTGGAATCTGAGATGTAGCATTTCTCTCTATTGCCCTCTGGGTGGTTTGCAGTTCCATGCTAGTTTCTTTGAAAGTGACTAGGTCTGGCATCCATATGTCATAATGACTAACACATATTGATTCAATTCTTTTCTTTTCATGGACATTGGAATATAGCTATCTTGAAAAATGTCTCTGGTTTTTAAAAAAACATATACAAGGCGTTTTGTATTCTTGTTTTAATTTCTTCCTCAGTTTTGTTATTTAATATAGTTTGTCTGAGGTATGTGTAGATTTTGCTAATGGATGTTTTCGAAGGATCTTGAGAACTAAATGGCAAGACAGAGTTAGGAATGAAGAACTATGGGCAAGAACAGGAATGGAAATCATTGAAAATACTCTTGGGAGAAGGTGATGGAAATGGGTTGGACACACATTTTGCGAAAACTTGCTTCAAATATAACTAAACAAGCATTACAATGGAATCCACAGGGAAAACGACACCATGGGTAGGCCACGGGATACTTGGAGAGAAGGAGTATAGAAAAGGACCGGAAGTGACTGGATGTCAGCTGGAATGAGCTAAGAAAGATATCCCAGGAGAAGGAAAGATGGAAATCTCTTGTCCGTGAGCTATGTCCTGGTAGGGGTGAAAGATGATGATGTATATCTTGTCTTTCGTTGAATGACATCAATTTCTATTTTTATCTCTATGTCTGACTCAAAGTTGGAAACAGGTTTTGTCTTTCCTTTGTGAATCTTGAGTCCTATGTTTCGACCTTGTGTGTTGAGCTTCTCGTATGATTTATTTCTAGGTCTCCTCCTTTCTGGACCAAGTCAAATAAATGAAAAACATAAACGAATATTGTCAACCTCTCTTTCTAAGATTCATCGACTTCGAGAAAGCGTTTGATTCAGTAGAACATTTTGCAATCATCAAGGCACTGCGAAAGACTAACGTAAACGAAACATGTATACACTTGCTAGAAAAGATATATGAAAATGCATCTGCCAGAAAACATAGACAACCATGTGTCAGAAAAGTCAACATCCGAAGAAGTTTAAGACAGGAAAACCCTATCTCCAAATAGCTGTACGACAACCCTAGAAGAAAAAAGTGTTCAAACAATTGGATCTAATACACGGAGTTAACGTAGATGGAGAGTATGGGTTTTACAGATGATGTCCTTTTATTTTTTAAAAGTACATAGATATATACATACATACATACATGCATACATACATACACATACATACATACATACATACATACATACATACATACATACATACATACATACATACATACATACATACATACATACATATATACATACATACACACATACATACATATATGCACATACATATATATATATACACACATAATACATACATACAAACATACGTGCATACATATATAGGTAAATTAATAGATACATAAATCTTTTGGTAGAATTTACCTGCATTAGAATTACTAAAATCAAATCAAATTACGTTGACCTATCGATGAGCCGGATAGTGGCGAGGGAAATATAATCCTTGTGTTATTATGTCTGTATCGATATGAAATGTAGATTGCGGTTTTAAAAGATAAAAGATAAAGATGTATTTATAGTCAGTATCCCCGCACACGTGGGAGACTCACGGAACATGTGTCAGTTATCCCTAGCGGAGCATTTGATTCAAAATCCTTTTCAGCTCTGTAGGGAGCATACAGTACAGCAGTCTTTTAGGTTCTTTTACTAACACACAATGACGAGGTCTTTATCTACTTATAGCTGAGTGTTCATTCACAATGAGTGCAGTGACAAAAAGCAGAGCACAGCAGTACCTCTACTAAGAGCACGACGTCGTGAAAAAAATAGATAAGCCAACAAGTGTTTTGAACCAACGTCGTCGTCATTAAATATTCACAGAGTTAGTAGTACGTCAATAAGCCTAGCCTTTATGCTACCACATACAAATACAGGCCAGCACATAATAATTCATATTGGTCGAATCACTATGAAAATGTAAAGGCTATGTAATGCATTCATTCAAACAAATAATAATAATAATAATAATAATAATAATAATAATAATAATAATAATAATAATAATAATAAAGACGGTTACATTATTACGTCACCAACAATGAAGCTCGGTTGAGAAAGAGGAAAGAAGCTAATATCGTATCACTGCAACGGCCGGTAAGAAGAAATCAGCCAATGAAATCCTTGGGCAGTTCTCTCTCTACCTTGACTAAAATGATTATGAGAAGACTCTTCTTCTAGACGTGTAAAGAGAGAGAGAGAGAGAGAGAGAGAGAGAGAGAGAGAGAGAGAGAGAGAGAGAGAGAGAGAGAGAGAGAGAGAGAGAGAGTGAGTGTGTGTGTGTGTGTGTGTGTGTGTAGATCTACGTGTGTGTAAAGCACTTAGTAAACACGCACGGGAACCTAAAATTATAATAACAGGTTTCTCATCGGTGCAACCAACAACAAAACTTTGACCCTGTGTCAAACATGAGGTCATGAGTAAGCAAAAAAGCAAGCTGTACAACGACAGCAGACCTGGGGTGGAGAGAGAGAGAGAGAGAGAGAGAGAGAGAGAGAGAGAGTGTGTGAGTGGGGGGAGGGGGAGAGGAGAGAGAGAGAGAGAGTGTGGGGGAGGGGAGGGAGGGAGGGAGAGGGAGGGAGAGAGAGAGAGAGAGAGAGAGAGAGAGAGAGAGAGAGAGAGAGAGAGAGAGAGAGAGAGAGAGAACGGTGGTCAAATCGTGTGAATGCTTCATGAACTCTCTGTGGCAAATTCAACGTTGCACCGCCGTCTTCTAACTGCTACTTTATGCTTTTGGGGATTTCAACAACCGTTGGCTGATTCTTTAAAAAAAATGGAATCTTTTTCCTGTAGGATAATAAAATATTCAAAATAGTCAAAGTCCCTCATTACAGTTGCAGTCATCTAGTATACTTACAAAAACAAAACAAAACGAAAACACCAATAGGAACCATTTGTCTTCTGTCCCAAGCCAGGAAATTGTCGTCATTGAGACTTAGTTTGGGCGCACCTCGTCTCAATGACATGTATGTTAATAAACTTCGTCTCATCAACATGTATGTTAATCAACCTCGTCTCATCAACATGTATGTTAATCAACTTCGTCTCATCGACATGTATGTTAATCAACCTCGTCTCATCGACATGTATGTTAATCAACTTCGTCTCATCGACATGTACGTTAATCAACCTCGTCTCAATGACATATATGTTAATCAACCTCGCCTCATCCACATGTATGATAATCAACCTCGTCTCATCGACATGTATGTTAATCAACGTCGTCTCATCGACATGTATGTTAATAAACTTCGTCTCATCAACATGTATGTTAATCATCGACATGTATGTCGTCTCATCGACATGTATGATAATCAACTTCGTCTCATCGACATGTATGTTAATCAACCTCGTTCATCGACATGTATGTTAATCAACCTCATATATATTAATCCTCATCGACATGTTAATCAACCTCGATAACAGGTATGTTAATCAACCTCGTTTCATCGACATGTATGTTAATCAACCTCGTTTTCATCGACATGTATGTTAATCAACCTTATTTCATCGACATATATATTAATCAACATGATATCGACATATGTTAATCAACATGATATCATCGACATGTATGTTAATCAACCTCGTTTCATCAACATGTATGTTAATCAACCTCGTTTCATCGCCCTGTATGTTAATCAAATCGACATGTAATCTCATTCAACCTTATTTCATCGACATGTATGTCGAAATTAATTAACATGTTAAGCTCTCATCAACATGTATGTTAATCAAACTCGCCTCATCAACAATGTTCACCTAGTTTTTCATCGACATGTATCTTAATCAACTTATTTCATCGACATGTATATTAATCAACATGAAATCATCGACATGTATGTTAATTAAACTCGTTTCATCGACAAGTATGTTAATGAAAGTATGTTAATGAAACATCGACGTTTCAATCGAATCAACCTCGCCTCATCAACATGTATACGTATGTTAATCAACCTTATTTCATCGACATGTATGTTAATCAACTTTACATCGACATATTTGAAATCATCGACATGTATGTTAATTACGAGTATGTTAATGGAAACTCGTTTCATCATCGACATGTTAACAAAATCGTTTCATCGACAAGTATGTTAAAACTCGTTTCATCGACAAGTATGTTAATGAAACTCGTTTCATCGACATGTATGTTAATGAAACTCGTTTCATCGACAAGTATGTTAATGAAACTCGTTTCATCGACAAGTATGTTAATGAAACTCGTTTCATCGACATGTATGTTAATCAATCTGGGTTCATCGACACACGCTGACAACTCACCTCGTATCATGGTTACACGCTGACAACTCACCTCGTATCATGGACACACGCTGACAACTCACCTCGTATCATGGACACACTAACAACTCACCTCTGACAACTCACCTCGTATCATGGACACACGCTGACAACTCACCTCGTGTCATCGACACACGCTGACAACTCACCTCGTATCATCGACACGGATTAACTCACGTGTCTCGACAACTCCTCGTGTCATCGACACACGCCTGACAACTCACCTCGTGTCATCGACAATCAATTTTCTCACAAGATGCCCATGTAATACTTATCTGCAATCAAATTCGATTACTAAATTGAGTCATGACATCCGTTTTAAAGTTGACATTCGTGTAAATGTTATATAGTGAAGGTGTCCTTCCTCTGAAAATATGTGTTCCACTGAATCTTTTTTTCAGCGAGAAGTGAATTTTGCTGATTTCATTTTTAGCTTTATTTTGGTATCACACCGAAGAAAAGAGGGAAATTAGCCACTGACAAAGAAACAGCGTATCAAAAACTATGTTATCTCCAAAGTTTTGAAGTTATGCAAATAATATTGATTTTATCACCAATAACGTTTCGTATACTATTGTTGAAACGAGGCGTACGCCCTAGTTTATTCTCCCAAGAATTTATTTTGGTAGTTTTTGTTGGGGTTCTGTTGGGAGGGGATTGCGCGGCGAGGGGGGGGGGATGGGTTGTTGACTGTTTTTCTACAGAGGGGGGAATGTTGTTTTTTTTGTTCGTGTTCATTTTACCCCATCTACTACTCAAGGTGCTATCAGGCTTTTCGATATGATAATTTATTCAATTTGCCCAGACTGCTTTATGAACAGCCAATGGATTTTTAACGTGCGCAGAGTGTTGTAATCTGCATGTGAAACCTTCCTTTCACCGTCCGTCTTCGATGGGATTAGGTGTTGATCTACCTACCTGGACCAGGGGCGGGAGCGAGCGTGGGTGGGTGGGGGGAGAGGCGGGTTCTCGTAAAAAACCTCGCGAAAAGTGTTCGATATGTCAACCACGAACCCATGACATGTTGGTTGAAAGATAGGTATTTTACCTCTGGGCCACCGACTGCCCATCGCACGCATTTCACTTTGTCCTGCTGTCGAACAGGTTGAATGAAGTGGTGTCATCATGGAACTTCTTTCATGAGTGAGAATCCGGTTCCTGTATTATAATAACGACGGTTCATATCACGAGACATACACATACACATACATACGTAAGTATATTCATACATACACACATACATACATACATACATACATACATACATACATACATACATACATACATACATACATACATACATACGTACATACATAAATACATACATACACATATATACATAAATAAATACATGGATAGATATATACATACAAGCAGGCATACATACATACATACATACATACATACATACATACATACATACATACATACATACATACATACATACATACATACATACATACATACATACATACATACATACATGCCTACATACATTAATACATAAATACATATATATATATATATATATACATACATATATATATATATACATGCATACATACATGCACAACACACATAAACATATACATACATACATACATACATACACATACATACATACATACATGCATACATACATAAACATACATACATACATAAAACATACATACATACATTAAAACATACATACATACATACATACATACAAACATACATACATACATACATACACATACATACATACATACATACATACATGGATACATGGATGACATATACATACATGCATGCATACGTACATGTACACACGTACAGACCAACATATCTACATTATATACATGCATACATTCATACATACATATATCGCGTTTCATAATACATACATACATACATTAATACATACATACATACATACATACATGGGCACATACATACCTAGGTTTCTCATACATACATACATACATACATACATACATACATACATACATACATACATACATACATAGTAGTAGTAGTGAGTAGGCCTCCGTCGTTGGTCAGGGATGACCATGGGAAGCATCCTCGTCTGTTTGGCTGAAGCACCGGCGCCTGTGGCTGTACAGGCCAATGCTGGGGGAGATTGCAGTCTCTGTTGCAGAGGCTGCATGCTTGGAAATCTGTATGTGGCCTGTTGGAGCTGTCACTTTGCTTTCTGCAGGCCCGCCTCTCTGTGGCAGTTTTGTCAAAGGCTTTTCCGCCCCTGTTTTAAGATGTTGGGTCAGGGCTCCTCTTTCCCCAGACCGTCAAGGCTGTCAGGCTCTGCCCACAGGACCCCGTGTTGATGTCCATGGCCTTCATGTCGCAACGTTTCACGTGCGCAGTTGTGGTCGTCGGTGTGGGTCTTCTTCCAGAGGCCAGCTCTCGGTACAGGAGGCCCCTGGGGATGCAGCCGTCTGGCATGCGGTGGACATGACCTAGCCAGCGGAGTCTGCGCTGTCTGAGCAGTGTAAACATGCTGACCGCTTGTATTCTGTCCAGCTTCAATGAGACAGGACGTCCGTATTGGGCATTTTGTCTTGCCACATTATTCCCAGGATGCGACGGAGGTTTCTCATGTGGAAGGAGTTCAGACGCCTTTCTTTGTCTGATCTTGGTCGTATACGTGGTCCATGCCATCTTGGTCTTCAGCTTGGGATTGGTCCACACTCGTGTTGTGAGGCGCGCAAGGGTCGTAGCTGCTTTCCCGATCCTCTTGTCGAGCTCTACATCAAGGAGAGGTTGTCAGTGATGATTGAGCCAACATGAACGTGAACTGATAGACCGTATCGAGCTCGTAGTCGTCGATGGTGATGGCTGGTGGTGCTTGAGTGCCTTGTCCCAGTACGTTGGTCTTTCAGGCTGATGGTCAGCCCGAAGTCTCTACAGGCCTGGGAGAACCGATCCATTAATGTCTAAAGTTCACGCTGGGTCTGGGTCGCTACTGCTGCATCGTCGGCAAACAGCATGTCTCTGAT
>JAXRKP010000708.1:217500-220000 GCA_037039925.1 Doris montereyensis
AGCTATAAGAAAAGTGAAATTAGGAAAAAGCCCCAGGAGCAGATCAAGTTTATCCAGAAATGATTAAAAACCAAAGGAGAGAGGCAGACAAACTACTACATGCAATATGTCAAGAAGCATGGAAGTCAAAACATGTGCCCAAACGACTGGAAAAATGGGGACAGTAGTACCAATATACAAAAAGGTTCAACTATGGAATGCTCAGACTATAGCGTACCAAGAGATGGAAAGGAAAAGAGCAAAGGATCAGATTGAAATACATCATGGTGGATTTAGAACAGGAAGAAGTATACAAGACAGCATTGACTTGCACCTGTGTTTTATTGACTTAGAAAAGGCATTTGACACTGTGAGGAGGATGACCTATGACACTCCTTAAAATTTAGAGCAAAATTTAATAGAAACCATTAAAAAAAAAAAATTAAAATAATAAACCAACATGTACAGTGAGAGTAACTGGAAATATATCTGAAGAATTTGATGTAGATATAGGACTAAGACAGGGTTGTATCCTATGCCCTCTTTTGTTTATCACATTTATGAATTCAGTTGCAAAGGCATCCTCAATAAATGAAGAAAAGGAATGTAGGTATGTGAGAGCTCAAACCAGTAGATGTATCAATGATTTCATTTGCTGACGATTTAGTTGTATGGAAAATCAGAAAGTGATCTTCAGTCGAATATAAGCATGATGAATCATGAACTAAATAGAAGAGGAATGAGACTAAATGCAAAAGAAAACCAAAGCGATGCAAATAACTAGGGGAAGCTAAAACACAATTTTTTAAATTGGGTAGGGAGAATTAAGAACAAGTTCAAAGCTACAATTACCTAGGAGTAATGATTAACTCAGAGGGAAAACTAAGAGAAGAAATCAGCCAGTGAATCCAAAAGGCAATAATGACAATATATAACAATGTATGAAAGACGTTTATAGGTAAACAAAATTGTCAGCAAAAAACCAAAATGAAAGTATACACTACAGCTTATTGTCCTACTCTCCTCTATGTCAGTTTGCACTGGACCTTAGCTAGTAGGGAATACGGTAGAGTACAAGTAGGTGGAAATATATAAGAAGAGTAGTGGGAAAACTAAAAGAGACAAATCAGAAACAGAAAAATAAAAGATCAAAACAAAGCAGATGGCATAAAAACTAAGATAGAAATAAATCAACTGAGATGGTGTGGGCATGTAAACAGAATGAATGACAATAGAATCGTTCAATCAGTATACAGTGCTAAAACCCAAGGTAAAAGACCAAAAGGCACACCTCGGCGAAAGTGGGGAAAATATAAAAGAGGCATTGTAAAAGGAAAGAAATTTAACATTTTTGAATGAAACAGAAAATGTCAGGACAGAGCAGCGTGGGAAAGATTATTTCGGACATTTAAATTCATAAAGAAAGAAGAATTTTATAGACCAGCCCAAAATGCGATACGATCCAACCTAGCATTCTTTATTTCTCAACGGATGTAGGCTGACATTTTCTGTAAATGTTACAAATGGCCTTTAGTATAACGACGTTATGACCGATTGTATATTTTTTTGGTGAGTGTTAATTATGCAACTTGCATTTTCAGTTTAAAGCCTATGGAGGTTACTCAGCATTCTCTTAACTTCTTATCACCCAAAGATGCTTCAACAACCTCATGTGACCAACATGGATCTGTATCTAAATAGCGTAGCTCCATAGGAACAAAGACGAGACAAACACAAAGGATTTAGTGGAAAGATACCTTTTGTCCCAAACAGAATCGAACCGTCGACACATCGCCTCGCCGTGATAGGAGCGCACTATGAAAATAGTGTTAACTACGTTTTAACGGCACTCCATGGTCTTCGATGTTGATATCACTATATATATGCTTTGAGCTTTTCGTCGACGAGGGGGTTCGGTAGTCCACAGGTAAGGTGTTGGCCTCAAGGTCGCGGGTTCAAACTCCGCTGACGGTTGACAAATTTTTTTTCGATTTTTTTCCCGAGTAAAATCAAATCTCCTCCCCTCCCCCTAGTCCAGGTAGATGGATCGACACCTAGTCCCATCAGAGAGGGAAAATAAAAAAGGAGCTCCCGTGTGCAGATCGCAACACTCCGTGCGCGTTAAAGATTCATGGCTGTTTGCAAGGCAATCACTGGGGCAAAATAAAAAAATCTACCAAGAACCTTCGAGATCACATTAGGTGTGGATGTGTGTGTAAATCAAATCAAATCAAATCAAAGCAAAGTCAAAGCAAACCCATCGACTAGCAAACTGACCCTGTTATTACTGACATCAGCCTAATATATGGAATTTCACTTGACATTAAACGACCAATCGGTATACATGGGTTATTGTGACTATATCGTAGCTCTAAATCCACATCTAATAGTGTACAGTAAATTCACCGACTAAAAGATCAAATGTTTTTAAAAGTCACAATCAAACCATGATTCATGAAGGCCAGCTGACAAGTAGTAGTAATAATCGTGAAATAGTGGTTAAGGGGCTTCAGCTCCTGTG
>JAXRKP010000708.1:225000-230000 GCA_037039925.1 Doris montereyensis
CATATATAAAAAGTACTTGTATGTGTATGAATATAGGATAATATTTTATATATATATATATATATGTATAATTCTGAGTTGGTCATTCTATGTGCGTCAAGGGCTCTGTTGCCAGGTCACTAAATTACATGTAAATTCAAACGAATCCCAAGATCGTTTCAATTGGAGGAATTTTTCTACTAGACGTTACGTTTCATGAAGGAAAGTGTCATTATTTCCCCGTCTTTGAGAAGAATGTCAATTTCCCTAAGCCGCCATTTCAATGGGTTTATGACTAAACAATTGGAAAAGTATCTTTCACGCCTACCCACGTAACCTGAGAATCATCCTGGGTATAACATGCTTGTATAATATATTATTATAATTCTCAGTTGGTTGTTCTTTGCACGTCAAAAGCTATGTTTCCAAGCCACTGAGAGTAGTCATAGTTTGTATGTAGTTTCTGGGCAAAATGTCGTTGTTTCTCCGTCTTTTCATTTACCTAAGATGCCATTTTAAACCAGTCTTATAATTGAAATAGTTGGAATAATATCGTTCACGTAAACCCTGGTGGCCTCAGCATTGAACACTGACTCCATCGTACAATCGTACCTGAGTGATATCGCCCGATCGCCTGGGATATAACATGCTTAAATATTATTTATAATATATTTATGTGTATATATTATAATATATTTATATATATATATATATATATATATATATATATATATATATATATGTATGTATGTATGTATGTATGTATGTATGTATGTATGTATGTATGTATGTATGTATGTATGTATGTATGTATGTATGTATGTATGTATGTATGTATATATACATGTATGTATGTATGTATGTATGTATGTATGTATGTATGTATGTATGTATGTATGTATGTATGTATGTATGTATGTATGTATGTATGTATGTATGTATCTATCTATCTATCTATCTATCTATCTGTCTATCTATCTATCTATCTATCTATCTATCTATCTATCTATCTATCTATCTATCTATCTATCTATCTAACTAACTAATAATAATGATAATGAATAGTTTTTGTATAGCTCATATAATCTACACACTCCAAAGCGATATAGAAGTTTTGCATAACAAGCACATTACCAAGCATAGGATGATAAAACAAAAGACAATTGACACTATTGAACTACAATTATGACAACAGTGAGAAATAGGAATTTTATATATCTATCTATTTATCTATGATCTATCTATCTATCTATCTATCTATCTATCTATCTATCTATCTATCTATCTATCTATATATCTAACTGTATGTCTGTCTTTCTATCTATATATATATATATATGTATATATATATATATATATATATATATATATATATGTATGTATGTATCTATCTATCTATCTATCTGTCTATCTATCTATCTATATATGTATATATATATATATATATATATATATATATATATATATGTATATGTTATATATATATGGACATATATATATATATATATGGATATATATATATGTCTAGTCACACATGTAAAATGCTGGTGCTCAAAAACAGTATATCTACAGAATGTACTCATAATTATAACATACGGTTTTGTGCCATTTGCTGCTAGGTTGCTTTACCTTAGGGCAATAGATAGCTTTACGTGATCCTGTTCTTAACATGGTCTACAACGGTAGCACTTCTATCTTCTGTTAAGTGAATTCATCGTGATAAGACAACACTTTCAATGTTATGGTATACATGCACTTCGATTGAGCTTCTGTAAAGATTAAATAAAGTCCAAGTTATGGAATGCAAGCAAAGGAATTTATTATCTCTATGCAGCCACTAATCCCCTGTAATACTTAAGTTATGACAAGAAGTTAAAAACTCGGATGACACCTAAAACGATGGTGTCCGGCTGACAGAAATTCCATCTCATACTCATACCAATTTTTCAGGAGTTGATATACCTGGTGGTAACTTGGCACGTGTTCATCGTTGACCGTTAATTTAACTCAACGTTTTGCCTAGCTTCCTTTAATTATAGTTTTTACTTTATTTTATTTTTTTATTTTGAGCTAAAAGTTTTTGTATTGTTTCGTGAGTTGGTTCTCGTTCTAGTTTTTTCTTTTGTTCATATTCTCAATCAGCCTCTATGATCTTTCTTCTTCTTCTTCTTCTTCTTCTTCTTTCTTCTTCTTCTTCTTCTTCTTCTTCTTCTTCTTCTTCTTCTTCTTCTTCTTCTTCTTCTTCTTCTTCTTCTTCTTCTTCTTCTTCTTCTTCTTCTTCTTCTTCTTCTTCTTCTTCTTCTTCTTCTTCTTCTTCTTCTTCTTCTTCTTCTTCTTCTTCTTCTTCTTCTTCTTCTTCTTCTTCTTCTTCTTCTTCTTCTTTTCTTCTTCTTTTTTTCTTCTTTGATTTGATTTGATCCCAAATTCCCACCAGAAATTCAGCGCCTCGCAAAACTTTCAACTCTCGTACAAGATGTTGACATGACCTGCAGGGAATACTAAGATCATTCAATGGTAACAGGAAAGAAAATTGAAAACAAAGAAAGAGATTTTACATGTGTCTGCTTTGACAGACGGTAACTAGATGTACAAGTAGACAAATAAACGTAGCTTGAAAGGATTTGACCCTTACCTGCTTTTTTTAACTACAAGCACACCTCACACAGAGAGAACGCTCTGGCACTATGGAATTAACGTAATGAACGGAATATACAGAAACCGAGTGTCAGGTGATAAACTTTACACCTGCCTGCTCAGCGAGACATTGTAAATGAAAGCTCAAAGAAAGGCACGAAAGGCCCCTACAAGAAAAGGAAAGAAGAAAACAACAACAATAAGAACAATAAAAAAAAAAGCGTAAGTTCATAAAGAACAAGGCCTCTGGAACAGTCTCTCGCCAATGAGGCCTACAACATGTAATTTTTCCTGCCCTGCCACGCAACACGTAAAAACTAATTGACAGCGATAGGAACATCAACAACAGCACAAAAAATAAATAAAAAGCGTCAGAATCTTTTTTGCACCTGAAAGTGATATAGGGTACTCTGTGGCAGTGGTCGTGCTGAGAAAACCTTTATCTGCCCAAAAGGCCATGACATCTGTGTGACTTAAGTGCCTGGCACGTCATTGTATCTGCAGTTGTCATGTAATCCCCATGCTTCGGGGAATATAGATCTTTAATTTTTAAATTTCAAGTAGAAAGGCTATTACTTCGAAATGGTTCTAACATTAAGAACATGTTACTTTAATTTCAATCCAAAGCCATATTATTTACGTGGTTGTAATGACTTCGAATTTTTCACATTTAGGTGTGACAAAGATTATCCAGAAAAATATTAATAGCATGTGAGAATGATTGTGTCGCTGAGGGAGATAACAGAAAATGACATGTATGACGTCAGATGGCGAGGGGAAGCAGGGAACAATATTTGGAAATGAATTTCAATTAGGCTACCAGTTCGAGTGGTCTGAGAATAACACAGCTAACATTATTTCAACATGGCAACATAAACAAGAACAAATATAACAAACCTTTTAATTACTACTACTACTACTACCAGATACTCTGCTACTACTACTAAGGAAACACACTAAAACTGCTACTGCTAGGATCAGATTGAAGAAGACCAGAGGGATTTAGACCAGGAATTGCTACTACAAGAACTACTATTAACTACTACTGCTACTGCTACTACTACTTTGAGAGAAACATCGTCATTGCTACCTGTGTTTTATTACTACTATTACTACATTTTACACTACTATTAGGGATTATTGCCACTGCTACTACTACTGTTCTTTACTACTACTGCTACTGCTGCTGCTGCTGCTGCTAATTACTGCTGCTGCTACTGCTACCTCCTGCTGCTGCTGCTGCTCCTGCTACTGCTACTACTAGCGGCGCGCTGCTGCTGCTGCTGCTGCTGCCGCTGCTGCTGCTGCTCCTGCTGCTGCTGCTGCTGCTGCTGCTGCTGCTGCTGGTGCTGCTGCTGCTGCTGCTGCTGCTGTTGCTGCTGCTGCTGCTGCTGCTGCTGCTGGCACTGCTGAAAAACACAACTCACTAGAGCACTAAAAAACTGCTGTCGTTGTTGTTGTTGTTGGTGGTGTTGTTGGTGCTGCTGCTGTTGCTACTTAACTACTGGGTAGCTGCTGCATTAGCTGCTGCTAGCGCTGCTGCTGCTGCTGCTGCTGTTGTTGTTGTTGTTGTTGCTGCTGCTTTTACCAGACGCTGGTGCTGCTGCTGCTGCTGGGTTTGCTGCTGCTGCTGATGCTGCTGCTGCTGCTGCTGCTGCTGCCTTACAACTGCAACTGCTGCTGCAGTAAGAGCTAGCTGGAACGCTGCTGCTGCTGCTGCTATATCTGCATGATTTGATGTAGATGCTGTTATACTTTTAGTACTAATGCTGCTGCTGCTGCTGCTACCATTGCTGCTACTGCTGCTGCTACTACTACTACTACTGCTGGTTGCTACAAAGACTGCTGTTGCCGCTCAAACACAAGAAATTTATGGATTCAGTCGCAAAGGTATCCTCTAAAAATGAAGAAAATGAATACTAGGTATGTGAAAGCTCAAACCAACTAAATGTATCAATGCTTTCATTTGCCGAAGATGATTTAGCTGCTGCTGCTGCTACTGTTACTGAAAATGCTAGAAAGGGAGCTCCAGCTGCGAATATCAACATGATGAATAATGATATTAAATAAAGAGGAATGAGAGTAAATGCAAAGAAACCAAACAACGGTTTCAACTAGGGAACTGCTTCTGCTACTTCTACTACTATTATTGCTGCTGCTGTAAAACAATTGGCAAGGAGAATTCAGAACAAGTTCAAAGCTACAATGCTGCTGCTAGGGAGTAATGATTAACTCTAGAGGGAAACTAAAAGAAGAAATCAGCCAGAGCTGTTGCTGCTGCTGCTGTTGCTGCTGCTGCGCTGCTGCTGCTGCTGCTGCTGCTGCTGCTGCTGCTGCTGCTGCTGCTGCTGCTGCTGTTGCTGCTGTTGCTGCTGCTGCTGCTGCTG
>JAXRKP010000709.1:2500-35000 GCA_037039925.1 Doris montereyensis
GATAGTTCTTTATTCACGTAATCTATCCTATCCTCTGGTCTCTTTGTTTGCAAGTATTTCTTCCAGGCATCCTTCTTTTCTTTGATCTTAGTCTTGAATTCTCATTCCACCATGCTGTTCTTTTCCCATCTCCTTTAATTTGTTTCCTACCACAGACCTCTTCAGTACAACTGAGGAGTGTTTCTTTATACATTTGCCACTTTTCTTCTATTGTGCTATCATTCAGATCCATCTGCCTTTCACTGATAAATCTTTTTATCTCTAGATTGGTATATCTCTTTTACTATTGGTTTATTTAGTTCCTCTATTTTGAGTTTAGTAGCTTTCTTCTCTTTCCTTTTCTGTTTGTTTTCTTCAGTCAGTAATCTCATTTTGGCAATCACTAGGTGATGATCACTAAATATTTCTGCTCCTCTGTTTACTCTTGCATCCAATGTACTGTAAAAAAGGGAGCTGCTAACTATTATGTAGTCTATCATTGACTTTTCACACCTGTCTTCGTTTACTCTTGTATATTTGTGGATATCTTTATGAGGAAAAAGGTGTTGGCTATTTTCATGTTATTCTTTAGGCAAAAATCTATTAGCTCTCTCTCCATTTGGAGAAGTTGTTGTCTCTCCTTCTTTACCTATTACTCCTCCTGACGTTTCTATATTGTTGCCTACTCTAGCATTTAAATCTCCTAAAACCATTAGTTCCTGTTTGGGTTTAAGATTCTCTGCAGCTATTTGTAAATCGTTTTCGAAGATATTTTTTCTTCTTTAGTGGCGTCTTCGTTTGGTCCATAAGCTATTAATAATTTAATTTCTCTTCCTTTTGGTTTAATATTTACCTCTAATAGCCGTGGGCTTATAAATTTCCAGCTTTCTAGTAGCTTTTCATGCCTTTTATGCACTAGGAGACCTACTCCTGCTCTAGCTCTATCTTTGACATCTACTCCTGAGAAGATTAAAATATGATTTGGTCCTACATTTTCTATTCCTTGTCCTTTTTTCTTTGTTTCTGTAATAGCCAAAATGTCTACTTTGAATTTTTCCATTTCTTCAACTAATTCATAACTCTTTTCCATTTATTGCCCTAACATTCCATGTTCCAAAAATCACAGTCCGTGTTCGTTTCCATTTCGTTGTTGAAAGATCAAGCCGGGTATATTATATTTATTTCTCTGCATCAGTTAGGTTTTGGATAAGCAGGGGATTAGCCCACTGTACCCTAGGTTGATGGTAGGGGCTGCCACCATGAGCCCCCCCCCCCCCCCCCTACCAGGCCTTCTTATTTTCTGTCAAGGTTAACTCCCTTAGCATTTGATCAGTCAAGATTGCAAAGCAGCAGGTTGTTTTCTGTCAGGTTAACTCCCTTAGCCTTTGGTCAGCCAAGACCGACCTGCAAGGCAGCAGGAGACTCGTAGAAGGCGGGATCATCTACTCCCCGTCTACGTCACTCTGCATAGTGATTGTGTGTCATGTGAGGTGTTAAGGCTGAACCGTAGTGCTGCTAGGCTTGTAATCACGAAGAGACCGACACTGTCCGTTGTGATTGTGTGTCATGTGAGGTGTTAAGGCTGAACCGTAGTGCTGCTAGCTTGTAATCACGAAGACAACGACACTGTCCGTTGTGATTGTGTGTCATGTGAGGCGTTAAGGCTGAACCGTAGTGCTGCTAGCTTGTAATCACGAAGACAACGACACTGTCCGTTGTGATTGTGTGTGATGTGAGGCGTTAAGGCTGAACCGTAGTGCTGCTAGCTTGTAATCACGAAGACGACACTGTCCGTTGTGATTGTGTGTGATGTGAGGTGTTACGGCTGAACCGTAGTGGTGCTAGCTTGTAATCACGAAGACAACGACACTGTCCGTTGTGATTGTGTGTCATCTGAGGCGTTAAGGCTGAACCATAGTGCTGCTAGCTTGTAATCACGAAGACAACGACACTGTCCGTTGTGATTGTGTGTCATGTGAGGCGGTAAGGCTGAACCGTAGTGCTGCTAGCTTGTAATCACGAAGACAACGACACTGTCCGTTGTGATTGTGTGTCATGTGAGGCGTTAAGGCTGAACCGTAGTGCTGCTAGCTTGTAATCACGAAGACAACGACACTGTCCGTTGTGATTGTGTGTCATGTGAGGCGTTAAGGCTGAACTGTAGTGCTGCTAGCTTGTAATCACGATGATATTAGTTCAAACCCCACGGTCAACACTCTTTTTTTCACTCTACTATCCTCACTTGACTCAGATGTGAATGAGTGCTCACATTGAGGTAAAGAAAGATCTTAGTAGGAAAACCTAACATGATTCCAAACTGTATGCTTCCCGGGGTGTTGAGGAATTAACAAGACGAACTGCGACACCTACCACGTTTGTGTCTCACGCCTACACACTAGTTGAATTTTTTGGTCAAATTATGCTGATAATGGTCATGATGATGATGATAATGATGATGATGATGATGATGATGATGATGATGATGATGCTGATGTTGATGATGATATGTTGATGATGTCTATGATGATGATAATGAATATGATGATGAATATGATGATGATGATGATGATGATGATGATGATGATGATGATAATGATGATGGCGGTAATGATTAAATAAGATGGCGGTGATAGTAGTGATGATGATTTTGAGGATGGTAAGGATTAAAAGATGGTGATCATATTGATAATAATTATGATAACAAATTCCTATAAAAATGATTATGATGAAGATAGAGAGAACATAATTTAATAAAGTAAAGAATGTGCATTGCACTCTAGCTTAAAAATAAATTTCAAAGATTACAGTCGAGACAGAACCATTCTACTGAGAGAGAAAACACGAAATGAAATGACATTCTAATGTAACAAGACGCCATGTGATAAAATTGTGAATTAATTTAGTTTTTGGTATTGAACTCAAGTCAGAGGTTGATGAAGTGATCAATACAAAGGCAGTACTTGTACTTGTAATGGCTGCGGGTTTGTTTTTACATTATTTTTTTTTTTTATCAAATATGATTTTAAAGATTAACCCTAACGAGTCCAGACAAAACAAAACAAGAAAACAACAACAAAATAAAATACAACGACACAACACGTCTTAAAGGAAAAACAACAACAAAAACAACAACTCCAAACTAACCAGCTCTCTTCCAAACAAACAAAAAACAACAACTCCAAACCAAACCAACCAGCTCTCTTCCAAACAAACAAACAAAAAACAACAAATCCAAACTAAACCAACCAGCTCCTTCAAACAAACAAACAAAAAACAACAACTCCAAACTAAATCAACCAGCTCTCTTCCAAAAAAACAAAAAACAACATCTCCAAACCAAAACAACCAGCTCTCTTCCAAACAAACAAAAAAAAACAACTCCAAACCAAACCAACCAGCTCTCTTCCAAACAAACAAAAAACAACAACTCCAAACCAACCAGCTCTCTTCCAAACAAACAAAAAACAACAACTCAAAACTAAACCAACTAGCTCCCTTCCAAACAAACAAAAAACAACAACTCCAAACCAACCAGTTCTCTTCCAAACAAACAAAAAACAACAACTCCAAACCAAACCAACCAGCTCCCTTCCAAACAAAGAAACAAAAAACAACTCTAAAACAAACCAACCAGGTCTCTTCCAAACGAACAAAAAACAACACAAACCAAACCAACCAGCTCCCTTCCAAACAAACAAAAAAACAACTCCAAACAAAACCAACCAGGTCTCTTCCAAACAAACAAAAAACAACAACTCCAAACCAAACCAACCAGCTCTCTTCCAAACAAACAAAAAAAAACAACCCAAAAACAAACCAACCAGCTTTTTTTTCCAAACAAACAAAAAACAACAACTCCCAAACCAACCAGCTTTCTTCCAAACAAACAAAAAACAACAAACCAAACCAACCAGCTCTCTTCCAAACAAAAAAAAACAACAACTCCAAACCAACCAGTTCCCTTCCAAACAAACAAAAAACAACAACTCGAAACCAACCAGCTCTCTTCCAAACAAACAAAAAACAACAACTCCAAACCAACCAGCTTTCTTCCAAACAAACAAAAAACAACAACTCCAAACCAACCAGTTTCCTTCCAAACAAACAAAAAACAACAACTCCAAACTAACCAGCTGTCTTCCAAACAAACAAAAAACAACAACTCCAAAACAAACCAACTAGCTCCCTTCCAAACAAACAAAAAACAACAAATCCAAACTAAACCAACCAGTTCTCTTCCAAACAAACAAAAAACAACAACTACAAACTAAACCAACCAGCTCTCTTCCAAACAAACAAAAACCAACAACTCCAAACCAACCAGCTCCTTCCAAACAAACAAAAAAACAACAACTCCAAATCAAACCAACCAGCTCCCTTCCAAACAAACAAAAAACAACAACTCCAAACCAACCAGCTCCCTTCCAAACAAGCAAAAATCAACAACTCCAAACCAACCAGTTTCCTTCCAAACAAACAAAAAACAACAACTCCAAACTAACCAGCTCCCTTCCAAAAAAACAACAAAAAACAACAACTCCAAACCAACCAGCTCTCTTTCAAACAAACAAAAAACAACAACTCCAAACCAACCAGCTCCCTTCCAAACAAACAAAAAACAACAACTCCAAACCAAACCAACCAGCTCTCTTCCAAACAAACAAAAAACAACAACCCCAAACTAAACCAACCAGTTCCTTCCAAACAAACAAAAAACAACAACTCCAAACTAAACCAACCAGTTCCCTTCCAAACAAACAAAAAACAACAACTCCAAACTAAACCAACCAGTTCCCTTCCAAACAAACCAAAAAAACAACAACTCCAAACCAACCAGCTCTCTTTCAAACAAACAAAAAACAACAACTCAAAACCAACCAACCAGCTTTCTTCCAAACAAACAAAAAACAACAACTCTAAACCAACCAGCTCTCTTTCAAACAAACAAAAAACAACAACTCAAAACCAACCAACTAGCTCCCTTCCAAACAAAACAAAAAACAACAACCCCAAACTAAACCAACCAGTTCCCTTCAAACAAACAAAAAACAACAACTCCAAACTAAACCAACCAGTTTCCTTCCAAACAAACAAAAAACAACAACTCCAAACTAACCAGCTGTCTTCCAAACAAACAAAAAACAACAACTCCAAAACAAACCAACTAGCTCCTTCCAAACAAACAAAAAACAACAAATCCAAACTAAACCAACCAGTTCTCTTCCAAACAAACAAAAAAACAACAACTACAAACTAAACCAACCAGCTCTCTTCCAAACAAACAAAAACCAACAACTCCAAACCAACCAGCTCCTTCCAAACAAACAAAAAAACAACAACTCCAAATCAAACCAACCAGCTCCCTTCCAAACAAACAAAAAACAACAACTCCAAACCAACCAGCTCCCTTCCAAACAAGCAAAAATCAACAACTCCAAACCAACCAGTTTCCTTCCAAACAAACAAAAAACAACAACTCCAAACTAACCAGCTCCCTTCCAAAAAAAAACAAAAACAACAACTCCAAACTAACCAGCTCTCTTTCAAACAAACAAAAAACAACAACTCCAAACTAAACCAACCAGCTCCCTTCCAAACAAACAAAAAACAACATCTCCAAACCAAACCAACCAGCTCTCTTCCAAACAAACAAAAAAACAACAACTCCAAACTAAACCAACCAGTTCCCTTCCAAACAAACAAAAAACAACAACTCCAAACTAAACCAACCAGTTCCCTTCCAAACAAACAAAAAACAACAACTCCAAACAAACCAACCAGTTCCCTTCCAAACAAACAAAAAAACAACAACTCCAAACCAACCAGCTCTCTTTCAAACAAACAAAAAACAACAACTCAAAACCAACCAACCAGCTTTCTTCCAAACAAACAAAAAACAACAACTCTAAACCAACCAGCTCTCTTTCAAACAAACAAAAAACAACAACTCAAAACCAACCAACTAGCTCCCTTCCAAACAAACAAAAAACAACAACCCCAAACTAAACCAACCAGTTCCCTTCCAAACAAACAAACAAAAAACAACTCCAAACTAAACCAGCCAGTTCCCTTCCAAACAAACAAAAATCAACAACTCCAAACCAAACCAACCAGTTCCCTTCCAAACAAACAAAAAACAACAACTCGAAACCAACCAGTTCTCTTTCAAACAAACAAAAAACAACAACTCAAAACCAACCAACCAGCTCTCTTCCAAACAAACAAAAAACAACAACTCCAAACTAAACCAACTCTCTTCCAAACAAACAAAAAACAACAACTCCAAACTAAACCAACCAGCTCCTTCCAAACAAATAAAAAACAACAACTCCAAACTAAACCAACCAGCTCTCTTCCAAACAAACAAAAAAACAACAACTCCAAACCAACCAGCTCTCTTCCAAACAAACAAACAGCTCTCTTCCAAACAAACAAAAAAACAACTCCAAACCAAACCAACCAGCTCTCTTCCAAACAAACAAAAAAAAACAACTCCAAACCAACCAGCTCTCTTCCAAATAAACAAACAACTCCAAACCAACCAGCTCTCTTCCAAACAAATAAACAAAAAACAACTCCAAACCAACCAGCTCTCTTCCAAACAGACAAAAAACAACAACTCCAAACCAAACCAACCAGCTCTCTTCCAAACAAAAAAAAAAAAACTCCAAACCAACCAGCTCTCTTCCAAACAAACAAAAAACAACAACTCCAAACTAACCAGCTCTCTTCCAAATAAACCAAAAAACAACAACTCGAAACCAACCAGCTCTCTTTCAAACAAACAAAAAACAACATCTCCAAACTAAACCAACCAGCTCTCTTCCAAACAAACAAAAAACAACAACTCCAAACTAACCAGCTCTCTTCCAAATAAACCAAAAAACAACAACTGGAAACCAACCAGCTCTCTTTCAAACAAACAAAAAACAACATCTCCAAACTAAACCAACCAGCTGTCTTCCAAACAAACAAAAAACAACTCCAAACCAACCAGCTCTCTTCCAAACAAACAAAAAACAACAACTTCCAAACCAACCAGCTCTCTTCCAAACAAACAAAAAACAACAACTCCAAACCAACCAGCTCTCTTTCAAACAAACAAAAAACAACATCTCCAAACTAAACCAACCAGCTCTCTTCCAAACAAACAAAAAACAACAACTCTAAACCAACCAGCTGTCTTCCAAACAGACAAAAAACAACTCCAAACTAAACCAACCAGCTCCCTTCCAAACAAACAAAAAAACAACAACAAAACAAAACAAAACAAACCAATAAAAAAAAACAACCCAACCTCAACAAGTAAACAAACAAGCCGGCAAGCAAAATTCACTGAAACCGATAACAGCAAGCCTTCGTCAGCCGCCCTCGCGCCAACCAATGCAGTCTTTTATCATTGTAGTTAAAAATCACTAAATGTGCATGTTGTATCATAACATGCCAATGAAGTTAAAATAGGGGAACTTTGTGACGATGCGGAAAACTCGACAGTTCGATAAACTTGGAAATACCCTATCTATATCTAGGTGTGTGTGCAATGTGTGGGAAAAGGAAGGACCCGGTTAGTCAAAACTCAAAGAAAAATAGAGGCAATGACTTTGATTTGTTTCCTTTGGAAATTTCTGCTTTCACTGCGCACTCAAATTATGTTTTCACTTGTAGACCCATTCCCTAATTTCCAACGTCTGCATACGAATTTCCGTTATAACAATACAGTCGACTCCGGTTTGTCTTAATTTCTGTTTAATCGCAATTTTTTCCAAGTTAGTCAAAACTCAATTTTAAAATAGCCCCGGTTAGTCAAAAGTCAATTTGGAAAATCGCAACACCGGTTAATCAAAACTCAATTTGGAAAATCGCAACCCTGGGTAGTCAAAACTCAATTTGAAAAATCGCAAGCCCGGTTAATCAAAACTCAATTTGGAAAATCGCAACCCCGGTTAATCAAAACTCATTTTGGAAAATCGCAACCCTGGTTAATCAAAACTCAATTTGGAAAATCGCAACACCGGTTAATCAAAACTCAATTTGGAAAATCGCAACCCCGGTTAGTCAAAACTCAATTTGGAAAATCGCAACCCCGGTTAAATTAAAATTCAATTTGGAAAATCGCAACCCCGGTTAATCAAAACTCAATTTGGAAAATAGCAACCCCGGTTAGTCAAAACTCAATTTGGAAAATCGCAATCCCGGTTAATCAAAACTCAATTTGGAAAATCGCAACACCGGTTAGTCAAAACTCAATTTGGAAAATCGCAACCCGGTTAATCAAAACTCAATTTGGAAAATCGCAACCCCGGTTAATCAAAACTCAATTTGGAAAATCGCAACCCCGGTTAGTCAAAACTCAATTTGGAAAATCGCAACCCCGGTTAATCAAAACTCAATTTGGAAAGTCGCAACCCCGGTTAATCAAAACTCAATTTGGAGAATCGCAACCCCGGTTAATCAAAACTCAATTTGGAAAATCGCAACCCGGTTAGTCAAAACTCAATTTGGAAAATCGCAACCCCGGTAGTCACGTTGTCTTAGATTTTCGGTCGTTTTTTCCGATTTCAGTCCGATTTCACACTTTGCTAAACGATGGTCGCATGTCTACGTTGAAAATCACGTGTTAACAACAGTAACGATACAATGGCCTGACTGTGTGTCTAGCAGACAGTAACGATACAATGGCCTGACTGTGTGTCTAGCAGACAGTAATGATACAATGGCAGACAGTAATGACAATGTCTGATTGTGTGTCTAGCAGACAGTAACGATACAATGTACTGACTTGTGTCTAGCAGACAGTAACGATACAATGGCCTGACTGTGTGTCTAGCAGACAGTAACGATACAATGTACTGACTGTGTGTCTAGCAGACAGTAATGATACAATGGCCTGACTGTGTGTCTAGCAGACAGTAATGATACAATGTACTGATTGTGTGTCTAGCAGAAGTAATGATACAATGGCCTGACTGTGTGTCTAGCAGACAGTAATGATACAATGGCCTGACTGTGTGTCTAGCAGACAGTAATGATACAATGGCCTATACTGTGTGTCTAGCAGACAGTAATGATACAATGGCCTTATACTGATTGTGTGTCTAGCAGACAGTAATGATACAATGCCTTATACTGACTGTGTGTCTAGCAGACAGTAATGATACAATGGCCTTATACTGACTGTGTGTCTAGCAGACAGTAATGATACAATGGCCTTATACTGACTGTGTGTCTAGCAGACAGTAATGATACAATGGCCTGACTGTGTGTCTAGCAGACAGTAATGATACAATGGCCTTGACTGTGTGTGTAGCAGACAGTAATGATACAATGGCCTTATACTGACTGTGTGTCTAGCAGACAGTAATGATACAATGGCCTTATACTGACTGTGTGTCTAGCAGACAGTAACGATACAATGTACTGACTGTGTGTCTAGCAGACAGTAATGATACAATGGCCTTATACTGACTGTGTGTCTGACAATGCCTTATACTGTGTGTGTCTAGCAGACAGTAATGATACAATGTACTGACTGTGTGTGTCTAGCAGACAGTAATGATACAATGGCCTTATACTGATTGTGTGTCTAGCAGACAGTAATGATACAATGGCCTTATACTGACTGTGTGTCTAGCAGACAGTAATGATACAATGGCCTTATACTGATTGTGTGTCTAGCAGACAGTACAATGGCCTACAATGGACAGTAATGATACAATGGCCTTATACTGACTGTGTGTCTAGCAGACAGTAATGATACAATGGCCTGACTGTGTGTCTAGCAGACAGTAATGATACAATGGCCTGACTGTGTGTCTAGCAGACAGTAATGATACAATGTACTGACTGTGTGTCTAGCAGACAGTAATGATACAATGGCCTTATACTGACTGTGTGTCTAGCAGACAGTAACGATACAATGTACTGACTGTGTGTCTAGCAGACAGTAATGATACAATGGCCTTATACTGACTGTGTGTCTAGCAGACAGTAATGATACAATGGCCTGACTGTGTGTCTAGCAGACAGTAACGATACAATGGCCTGACTGTGTGTCTAGCAGACAGTAATGATACAATGGCCTTATACTGACTGACTGTGTGTCTAGCAGACAGTAATGATACAATGGCCTGACTGTGTGTCTAGCAGACAGTAACGATACAATGCCTTATACTGATTGTGTGTCTAGCAGACAGTAATGATACAATGGCCTTATACTGACTGTGTGTCTAGCAGACAGTAATGATACAATGGCCTTGACTGTGTGTCTAGCAGACAGTAATGATACAATGCCTTATACTGACTGTGTGTCTAGCAGACAGTAATGATACAAGCCTTATACTGACTGTGTGTCTAGCAGACACAATGATACAATATACTGACTGTGTGTCTAGCAGACAGTAATGATACAATGGCCTTATACTGACTGTGTGTCTAGCAGACAGTAATGATACAATGGCTGTGTGTCTTAATGATACAATGCCTTATACTGTGTGTGTCTAGCAGACAGTAACGATACAATGGCCTTATACTGACTGTGTGTCTAGCAGACAGTAATGATACAATGTACTGACTGTGTGTCTAGCAGACAGTAATGATACAATGTACTGACTGTGTGTCTAGCAGACAGTAACGATACAATGGCCTTATACTGATTGTGTGTCTAGCAGACAGTAATGATACAATGTACTGACTGTGTGTCTAGCAGACAGTAATGATACAATGGCCTGACTGTGTGTCTAGCAGACAGTAACGATACAATGGTACTGACTGTGTGTCTAGCAGACAGTAACGATACAATGGCCTGAATGTACTGACTGTGTGTCTAGCAGACAGTAATGATACAATGTACTGACTGTGTGTCTAGCAGACAGTAACGATACAATGGCCTTATACTGACTGTGTGTCTAGCAGACAGTAATGATACAATGGCCTTATACTGACTGTGTGTCTAGCAGACAGTAATGATACAATGGCCTTATACTGACTGTGTGTCTAGCAGACAGTAATGATACAATGGCCTTATACTGACTGTGTGTCTAGCAGACAGTAATGATACAATGGCCTGACTGTGTGTCTAGCAGACAGTAATGATACAATGTCTAGCAGACAGTAATGATACAATGGCCTTATACTGTGTGTCTAGCAGACAGTAACGATACAATGGCCTGACTGTGTGTCTAGCAGACAGTAATGATACAATGGCCTTATATGTCTAGCAGACAGTAATGATACAATGGCCTTATACTGACTGTGTGTCTAGCAGACAGTAACGATACAATATACTGACTGTGTGTCTAGCAGACAGTAATGATACAATGCCTTATACTGACTGTGTGTCTAGCAGACAGTAATGATACAATGCCTTATACTGACTGTGTGTCTAGCAGACAGTAATGATACAATGGCCTGACTGTGTGTCTAGCAGACAGTAATGATACAATGGCCTTATACTGACTGTGTGTCTAGCAGACAGTAATGATACAATGGCCTTATACTGACTGTGTGTCTAGCAGACAGTAATGATACAATGGCCTTATACTGACTGTGTGTCTAGCAGACAGTAACGATACAATAGCAGCCAGTTGATATGGCCTTATACTGACTGTGTGTCTAGCAGACAGTAATGATACAATGGCCTTATACTGATTGTGTGTCTAGCAGACAGTAACGATACAATGCCTTATACTGACTGTGTGTCTAGCAGACAGTAATGATACAATGGCCTTATACTGATTGTGTGTCTAGCAGACAGTAATGATACAAATGTGTCTAGCAGACTTATACTGACTGTGTGTCTAGCAGACAGTAACGATACAATGGCCTTATACTGATTGTGTGTCTAGCAGACAGTAATGATACAATGGCCTTATACTGACTGTGTGTCTAGCAGACAGTAATGATACAATGGCCTTATACTGACTGTGTGTCTAGCAGACAGTAATGATACAATGGCCTTATACTGACTGTGTGTCTACTGACTGTGTGTCTAGCAGACAGTAATGATACAATGGCCTTATACTGACTGTGTGTCTAGCAGACAGTAATGATACAATGGCCTTATACTGACTGTGTGTACAATGGCCTTATACTGACAGACAGCAGACAGTAACGATACAATGGCCTTATACTGACTGTGTGTCTAGCAGACAGTAATGATACAATGGCCTTATACTGACTGTGTGTCTAGCAGACAGTAATGATACAATGGCCTTATACTGACTGTGTGTCTAGCAGACAGTAACGATACAATGGCCTGATTGTGTGTCTAGCAGACAGTAATGATACAATGGCCTTATACTGACTGTGTGTCTAGCAGACAGTAATGATACAATGGCCTTATACTGACTGTGTGTCTAGCAGACAGTAATGATACAATGGCCTTATACTGACTGTGTGTCTAGCAGACAGTAACGATACAATGGCCTTATACTGACTGTGTGTCTAGCAGACAGTAATGATACAATGGCCTTGTACTGACTGTGTGTCTAGCAGACAGTAATGATACAATGGCCTTATACTGACTGTGTGTCTAGCAGACAGTAATGATACAATACAATGGCCTTATACAATGATTGTGTGTCTAGCAGACAGTAATGATACAATGGCCTTATACTGATTGTGTGTCTAGCAGACAGTAATGATACAATGGCCTGATATACTGATACAATGTACTGTGTGTCTAGCAGACAGTAACGATACAATGGCCTGATTGTGTGTCTAGCAGACAGTAATGATACAATGGCCTGACTGTGTGTCTAGCAGACAGTAATGATACAATGTCTAGCAGACAGTAACGATACAATGTATGACTGTGTGTCTAGCAGACAGTAATGATACAATGGCCTTATACTGATTGTGTGTCTAGCAGACAGTAATGATACAATGGCCTGACTGTGTGTCTAGCAGACAGTAATGATAATGACTGACTGTGTCTAGCAGACAGTAATGATACAATGGCCTTATACTGATTGTGTGTCTAGCAGACAGTAATGATACAATGGCCTTATACTGATTGTGTGTCTAAGCAGACAGTAATGATACAATGGCCTTATACTGATTGTGTGTCTAGCAGACAGTAACGATACAATGGCCTTATACTGATTGTGTGTCTAGCAGACAGTAACGATACAATGGCCTTATACTGACTGTGTGTCTAGCAGACAGTAATGATACAATGGCCTTATACTGACTGTGTGTCTAGCAGACAGTAACGATACAATGGCCTTATACTGACTGTGTGTCTAGCAGACAGTAACGATACAATGGCCTTATACTGACTGTGTGTCTAGCAGACAGTAATGATACAATGGCCTTATACTGACTGTGTGTCTAGCAGACAGTAATGATACAATGTACTGACTGTGTGTCTTGATACAATGGCCTTATACTGATGTGTGTGTCTAGCAGACAGTAATGATACAATGGCCTGATGTGTCTAGCAGACAGTAATGATACAATGGCCTTATACTGATTGTGTGTCTAGCAGACAGATAATGATACAATGGCAGACTTATACTGACTGTGTGTCTAGCAGACAGTAATGATACAATGATACTGACTGTGTGTCTAGCAGACAGTAATGATACAATGGCCTTATACTGATTGTGTGTCTAGCAGACAGTAATGATACAATGGACTGTGTGTCTAGCAGACAGTATACAATGGCCTTATACTGACTGTGTGTCTAGCAGACAGTAATGATACAATGGCCTTATACTGTGTGTCTAGCAGACAGTAATGATACAATGGCCTTATACTGATTGTGTGTCTAGCAGACAGTAATGATACAATGGCCTTATACTGATTGTGTGTCTAGCAGACAGTAATGATACAATGTACTGACTGTGTGTCTAGCAGACAGTAATGATACAATATACTGATGTCTAGCAGACTTATACTGACTGTGTGTCTAGCAGACAGTAATGATACAATGGCCTGACTGTGTGTCTAGCAGACAGTAATGATACAATGGCCTTATACTGACTGTGTGTCTAGCAGACAGTAATGATACAATGGCCTTATACTGACTGTGTGTCTAGCAGACAGTAATGATACAATGGCCTATACTGACTGTGTGTCTAGCAGACAGTAATGATACAATGGCCTTATACTGACTGTGTGTCTAGCAGACAGTAATGATACAATGGCCTTATACTGACTGTGTGTCTAGCAGACAGTAATGATACAAATACTGACTGTGTGTCTAGCAGACAGTAATGATACAATTTATACTGACTGTGTGTCTAGCAGACAGTAATGATACAATGGTACTGACTGTGTGTCTAGCAGACAGTAACGATACAATGGCCTTATACTGACTGTGTGTCTAGCAGACAGTAATGATACAATGGCCTTATACTGACTGTAGCAGTGTCTAACTGAGACAGTAATGATACAATGGCCTTATACTGACTGTGTGTCTAGCAGACAGTAATGATACAATGGCCTATACTGTGTGTCTAGCAGACAGTAACGATACAATGTACTGACTGTCTAGCAGACAGTAATGATGTCTTATACTGACTGTGTGTCTAGCAGACAGTAACGATACAATGTACTGACTGTGTGTCTAGCAGACAGTAATGATACAATGGCCTTATACTGATTGTGTGTCTAGCAGACAGTAATGATACAATGTGTACTGACTGTGTGTCTAGCAGACAGTAATAACGATACAATATACTGACTGTGTGTCTAGCAGACAGTAACGATACAAATGATTGTGTGTCTACAGTAATGATACAATGGCCTGACTGTGTGTCTAGCAGACAGTAATGATACAATGTACTGATTGTGTGTCTAGCAGACAGTACCAATGGCCTTACTGATTGTGTGTCTAGCAGACAGTAATGATACAATGGCCTTGTGTGTCTAGCAGACAGTAATGTGTGTGTGTGCAGACAGTAATGATACAATGGCCTTATACTGATTGTGTGTCTAGCAGACAGTAACGATACAATGGCCTTATACTGACTGTGTGTCTAGCAGACAGTAATGATACAATGGCCTTATACTGACTGTGTGTCTAGCAGACAGTAAGTAATGGCCTTATACTGATTGTGTGTCTAGCAGACAGTAACGATACAATGGCCTTATACTGACTGTGTGTCTAGCAGACAGTAACGATACAATGGCCTTATACTGACTGTGTGTCTAGCAGACAGTAACGATACAATGGCCTTATACTGACTGTGTGTCTAGCAGACAGTAATGATACAATGGCCTTATACTGACTGTGTGTCTAGCAGACAGTAATGATACAATGGCCTTATACTGACTGTGTGTCTAGCAGACAGTTGATACAATGGCCTTATACTGACTGTGTGTCTAGACAGACAGTAATGATACAATGGCCTTATACTGACTGTGTGTCTAGCAGACAGTAATGATACAATGGACCTTATACTGACTGTGTGTCTAGCAGATACAACAGTAGCAGATACAATGGCCTTATACTGACTGTGTGTCTAGCAGACAGTAATGATACAATGGCCTTATACTGACTGTGTGTCTAGTCTAGCAGACAGTAATGATACAATGGCCTTATACTGACTGTGTGTCTAGCAGACAGTAACAGTAACGATACAATGGCCTTATACTGAATGTGTGTCTAGCAGACAGTAATAACGATACTGAATGGCCTTATACTGATTGACTGTGTGTCTAGCAGACAGTAAGTACAAAAAGACGACAATCGGCCTTGATTGTGTGTAGAGATATTCAGACAGCTGGGCAGCATAGTATTGCACGGTACAATGATACAATGGCCTTATACTGAACACATGACAATGGCCTTTCCCAGACAGTAATAAACCGATTGGGCAGCAGCCGACTAGCAGACCAATCAGATCACAGGGAGTGACGTCAATTATCACGTTGCACACGTTGCAGCTCACTATACAACGAGCTCAACGTAAGAAATGAAGTGAATCACTGAAGTGTGCTTTGCTGGTTGTGTAGTATCGGTTTGAAAGCAAACTATTTTTACACAAATGAGAATGTTCATGAACTTCCGAAGTCCGTGAAACTTAGAGGGGAAAGATATATCTAGTCACCAAGTACTCAAATGACCCTAAATACTGGGCCTTATAAACTGATTGTGTGCAGCGCATTCTGGATAATCGCAAGATACAATTGAAGAAATGACAAAATTGGACTGTACAGTTGAAACAATAGTGTTATCTTTAAGATACTCTAGATCTAGAAAAGATACATTTATTCTCACAACTTGTTAAGTGAAATATATTTTCTGCTTTTTTAGCCTTATATTTTCTGCTTTTTTAGCAGATAAAAAACTTACTGACCCAGACTCCCCCCACGATGAAAACATGGACACAGCAGTAACGATACACCTTATACTGTATACAACCTATCAGTATACAGTAAAAACAATCTCGTAGAGATATTCTCTCTCTCTCTGACTTTTCCTGTTTTCTCTGGGCAGCAGCCGACCGACCTCTCTCGTCTCTCTCTCTCTACAACGAGCTCGTAAGAATGAAGTGAATCACTGAAGTGTCTCTCTCTATTTTTACACAAATGAGAATGTTCATGAACTTCCTCCGTGAAACTTCTAGAGGGGAAAGATATATCTAGTCAAGTACTCAAATCTAAATCTCATTCTGGATAATCGCAAGAATTCAAAGTTGACTGTACATAGTGTTATCTAGGACTCTAGATCTAGAAAAGAACTCTCACAACTTGTTAAGTGAAATATATTTTCTGCTTTTTTAGCAGACGATAAAAACTTACTCCCTCCCCCCACGATGAAAACATGGACACAGCAGACACCATACTGTATACAACCTATCTATACAGAACTCTCTCTCTCTCTCTCTTCTCTCTCTCTCTCTCTCTCTCTCTCTCTCTCTCTCTCTCTCTCTCTCTCTCTCGCTCGCTCTTCTTCTCTCTCTCTCTCCCCCTCTCTCTCTCCCCTCTCTCTCTCTCCCTCTCTCTTTCTCTCTCTTTCTGCCTCCCCCTCTCTCTCTGTCTCTCTCTCCCCCCTCTCCCCCCCCCTCCCTCTCCCCCTTTTCTCCCCCTCTTTCCCCCCCTCTCTCTCTCTCTCTCCTCTCTCTCTCTTTCTCTCTCTCTCTGTCCCTCTCTCTTTCTCTCTCTTTCTCTTCTCTCTTTTCTCTCTCTCTCTCTCTCTCTCTCTCTCTCTCTCTCTCTCTCTCTCTCTCTCTCTCTCTCTCTCTCTCTCTCTCTCTCTCTCTCTGTGTTCCTTCTCTCACTTTCTCTCACTCTCTCTCTCTCTCTCTCTCACTCTCTCTCTCTCTCTCTCTCTCTCTCTCTCTCTCTCTCTCTCTTGCTCTCTCTCTCCTCTCCTCTCTCTCTCCCTCTCTCTCTCTCGCTCTCTCTCTCACACACACACACACACGTACACACACACACACTCAATCACGAAAGAAAACACGAGACACTAGTAAACACTAAGTGTAACCCCAGCCACAGCCAACAGAGCCAAAGTGTAACCCATCCATCTAGGGGCACACGGCAGACCAGAGCCAATCCATCTAGCCCTGGCAGACCAGAGCCAAAGTGTAACCCAGCCATCTAGGGGCATTTGGCAGACAAGAGCCAAAGCATTTGTAACCCAAAGTGTAACCCATCTAGGGGCACTCGGCAGACCAGAGCCAAAGTGTAACCCAGCCATCTAGGGGCACACGGCAGACCAGAGACAAAGTGTAACCCAGCCATCTAGGGGCATTTGGCAGACAAGAGCCAAAGTGTAACCCAGCCATCTAGGGGCCCTCGGCAGACCAGAGACAAAGCGTTGACCTTTCAACCCAAAGATCGTGGGTTCAAATGCCACCAACGGTTGAAATGTTGTCTCGAGTTTTTTTTTGTGAGTAAAATCTACCCCCTTCCCCTCGTTGGGGTAAATCTACCTACTTCCTCTCGTTGAGGTAAATCTACCCCCCTTCCCCCCGTTGAGGTAAATCTACCCCCTTCCCCTCGTTCAGATAAATCTACTCCCCTTCCCTCGTTGAGGTAAATCTACTCCCTTCCCCTCGTTGAGGTAAATCTGCCCCCTTCCCCTCGTTCAGGTAAATCTACCCCCTTCCCTCGTTTAGGTAAATCTACCCCTTCCCCTCGTTGAGATAAATCTACCCTCTTCCCCTCGTTGAGGTAGATCTACCCCTTCCCCTCGTTGAGGTAAATCTACCCCCTACCCCTCGTTGAGATAAATCTACCCCTTCCCCTCGTTGAGGTAAATCTGCCCCCTTCCCTCGTTGAGGTAAATCTACCCCTTCCCCTCGTTTAGGTAAACCTACCCTTTCCTCTTTTGAGGTAAATCTACCCCTTCCCCTCGTTCAGGTAAATCTACCCCCTTTTCCTCGTTGAGGTAAATCTACCCCCCTTCCCCTCGTTCAGTTAAATCTACCCTTCCCTCGTTCAGTTAAATCTACCCCGTTCCCCGCGTTTAGGTAGATGGATCGACGCCTAGTCACATCGGAGATGGACGATAAAAACATGAGGTCCCGTGTGATGATCACAACACTCTGTACACGTTAAAGATCCCTTGGCTGTTTACAGGGAGGTGCGGGCAAAATTAAAAATCCTACTATAACCTCTGAGATCATCTTAGTTGTGGATGTGGGTAAATGAAATCAAATCAAATATTTAAAAAAAAACCTCACTCATCTAAAAATAGATTTGGTTTCTCCCAATTGTCTGAACTTCTATCTATCCTTCAATACCAGTGGATGCTGGACGCCAAGGGTGTGGAGTTTTGTTCTAAAATAATGAGTAGGGGAGTGTATGTATTAAAAGAGACAACTCTGTCATGTGTATATCTGAGATCTAGATGAGGGGAAGAATTACGTCCCTTTAATGGTATACCACCACAAGCAAGAAGGAAAATTGCTTTCTTCGATCGCTGGTATAGAGCAAAATTGTTGTGTCTCCAGATTGATGCAAATTGGAACACATGTGTGTAATGAAATAAACAGAATCAAACATGTATACACAAAATTGTCGTATGTCCCAGAAATCGGTAGGAAAAAAAGGATTAGCACTTACGGCCATACGTTGTAACTCTATGAAAATTGAGAGCTTAGAAACTTTCAAGCCACGTTTTCCCTCAAAACTTCAAATTTTGAGATACAACGTTGTCGCTCTATACCACAGTGATGATATGATTTCTTATATGGGTGTGAACTTGGCAGGTCATAATTATAGCGATAATGAAATGCTGTTGATGATTGTGATGATGTTGATGAGGATGATGATGATGAGGATGATGAAGATGGAGAATGAACGATTTAAGATAAGTTGATGAATGTGTATGAAGCTAAACTGATTGGTCTTTAATTATTGCATATGTGTATTGTTTCACAGCACTATCTATTTACTCATCTTTTTAACTTTATATATATTTTTTTTTCTAAAATCTATACATTTAAGTATAACTTAAGTTAAATTTGTTTTTGATTTTATTACATTGATGTATTCTATTATTTTTTCAAACGGGAATCGTGATAACCCAAATATAATTTTCGTTTTTAAAGGATTAATAAAGATAATTGACTTGAATTGAATTGGTGATGATGGTGGTGGTGGTAATGATGATGATGATGATGATGATGATGATGATGATGATGATGATGATGATCATGGAATGATGCTGATGATGATATTTATGATGAAGTGATGTGAATGATGATGGCATAGGAGGTGATAAAACTGATGGTGGAGGCTTGATGATGATGACGATATTACAATGAAGATGGCAAAGGTAATTAACAATGATGATTATGAACTCAATGATGATGACACTGGTGATGATGATGATGATGATAATGATAACGAGGATGTTGATGATGATGATGATGATGATGATGACGGCGATGATGATGGGGATGGTGGCGGTGATGATGTTTCTGATGATGATGATACACTGGGGGTAATGATGTTGACGATATTGATACCGGCTATGATAATGAAATAGAGATAACGCTGATGCGATGCAGATAGTGCTGATACTGATGCTAATGATGATGATGATGATGATTATGATAATTGTGGTGATGACATCGGAAAATCAATGGGTTTTTGGCTTGATTTGATTCACCCACATCCACAGCTAAAGTGATCTCGGGGATTTTGGTAGGATTTTTGGATTTTGCCCGGAATGCCTTGTAAACAGCCAGGGGATTTATAACGTGCAAATAGTGTTGTGATCTACACACGGAACTTCTTTTCTATCATCCGTCTCTGATGGGACTAGGTGTCGATCCTCCTACCTGGATAAGGGACGGGTGTGTGTGTGTGTGGGGGGTGTGGGGGTGTGGGGGATGATGGGGATGGTGGCGGTGATGGGCGGGCGGGCGTAGATTTCACTCGAGAAAATGTTTCAACCGTCGTCCACGTAGGTTTCAAAGGCTCAGAACTACCGAATCCCCACTTCATATACACACACACATACACACACACACACACACACACACACACACACACACACACACACTCATGAGCATACAATTTAAAAACAAAATCATTTGAATAGATTATTGTCAACTGTGCATCTTTAAATACAAATGAAATATTATACAAAATAATACAATCATGAAGTCAAAACTGAAGATGAGCAATATTTTCCCCAAGATAAAGGTAATAAAGAGAAGCTGTAATTTTAACTATTGCAATTGAAACAGTACACATTAATAGCATGAATATGCACTTTTTGTTATTCAGTGTAAAATGAATCATGCAGTCCACAAAAAGTAACACATATCATAATACAAAAAACAAAAAAACAAATAAAGCCACGGGAATGAAAATCTCCACACGTTGAATTATTGGCGGTCGGTCATGTGCGCATATTGTGTAGTCAGACTTCAAAGATATTTGTTTTCGGTTATGTGCGCATATTGTGAAATCAGACTTCAAAGATATTTGTTTTCGGTCATGTGCGCATATTGTATAGTCAGACTTCAAAGATATTTGTTTTCGGTCATGTGCGCATATTGTATATATTTGTTTTCAGACATTGTGTAATCAAACTTCAGATATTTGTTTTCGGTCATGTGCGCATATTGTATAGTCAGACTTCAAAGATATTTGTTTTCGGTCATGTGCGCATATTGTATAGTCAGACTTCAAAGATATTTGTTTTCGGTCATGTGCGCATATTGTCAAAGATAATCAGACTTCAAAGATATTTGTTTTCGGTCATGTGCGCATTTTGACTTCAAAGATAATCATACTTCAAAGATATTTGTTTTCGGGTCATTGTCAAACTTCAAAGATATTGTGAAATCAGACTTCAAAGATATTTGTTTTCGGTCATGTGCGCATATTGTGAAATCAGACCTCAAAGATATTTGTTTTCGGTCATGTGCGCATATTGTGAAATCAGACTTCAAAGATATTTGTTTTCGGTCATGTGCGCATATTGTGTAATCAGACTTCAAAGATATTTGTTTTCGGTCATGTGCGCATATTGTGAAATCAGACTTCAAAGATATTTGTTTTCGGTCATGTGCGCATATTGTGAAATCAGACTTCAAAGATATTTGTTTTCGGTCATGTACGCATATTGTGAAATCAGACTTCAAAGATATTTGTTTTCGGTCATGTGCGCATATTGTGAAATCAGACTTCAAAGTAACATACATGTAGCAATAAATAGTAAAATAACTGACATTATCCATAAATGTAACAATAAATAATAAAATAACTGACATTATCCATAAATGTAACAATAAATAATAAAATAACTTACATAATCCATAAATATAACAATAAATAATAAAATAACTTACATTATCCATAAACATAACAATAAATAATACTCAACAAATTATCTGAGATCGAGCCTATTTCAATTCAATACCATTATTGAGCACTGTGCGCAGATGGCCGAGTGGCATTTATGACGTCATATGCGCAGACGTATTGACTGTAACTGAATTAGGGTAAAAAAAACATCAGTACAAAAGAAGTCACTCACACATAAAAAAAAACCAAACGCTCTTATGAAATATGAGCGATAGGTTGTAGAAAGGATTTTAAATCGTGTAGAAATATGTTGTGTTTCTTTTTGTGGAAAATATGATCGTATCATCGCTACTAGATGGCCGAGTGGCTAAAGGCATTGCACTATGAACTAGACGTAATGGGTTTTAGCCCAACTTCAGACAGTTCGTACTTTTCCTTGGGCAAAAACACTTACCATATTTGCTCGCTCACCTAGACAAAATGGGCTGTTGCATCGAGCGCAAACCCAATGCCAGCTTATAATTCTGTCTCTAAAAGAAATTGTAATGCCAGGTGCAACATCTTTTGGTGCCCACGTGTGTCGGACTATCAGACCGAGAGAAATGCCAGGTGCAACATCTTTCGGTGCCCGCGTGTGTCGGGCTATCAGACCGAGGGAAATGCCAGGTGCAACATCGTTTCGGTGCCCACGAAATGTGCAACATCGGGCTATCAGACCGAGGGAAATGCCAGGTGCAACATCTTTCGGTGCCCGCGTGTGTCGGGCTATCAGACCGAGGGAAATGCCAGGTGCAACATCTTTTGGTGCCCGCGTGTGTCGGGCTATCAGACCGAGGAAATGCCAGGTGCAACATCTTTTGGTGCCCACGTGTGTCGGGCCTATCAGACCGAGGGAAATGCCAGGTGCAACATCTTTCGGTGCCCACGTGTCGGGCTATCAGACCGAGGGAAAAGCCAGGTGCAACATCTTTCGGTGCCCGCGTGTGTCGGGCTATCAGACCGAGGGAAAAGCCAGGTGCAACATCTTTCGGTGCCCACGTGTGTCGGCTATCAGACCGAGGGAAAAGCCAGGTGCAACATCTTTCGGTGCCCACGTGTGTCGGCTATCAGACCGAGGGAAAAGCCAGGTGCAACATCTTTCGGTGCCCACGTGTGTCGGCTATCAGACCGAGGGAAATGTCAGGTGCAACATCTTCGGTGCCCACGTGTGTCGGCCTATTCAGACCGAGGGACATGCCAGGTGCAACATCTTTCGGTGCCCACGTGTGTCGGGCTATCAGACCGAGGGACATGCCAGGTGCAACATCTTTCGGTGCCTACGTGTGTCGGGCTATCAGACCGAGGGACATGCCAGGTGCAACATCTTTCGGTGCCCACGTGTGTCGGGCTATCAGACCGAGGGAAATGCTCGAGTTTGGGACGGCTCCAAGGTGCGATATTGTAGTTCAATGTAGGTCAACATTTGCATTATTACACCTCTTCTGATAATGAAATCTAAAACACAAATAGACAAAGTTCTTATTTAGATCTTGAATGTAGATGTAGATCTAGTTTCTATGTTTTAAAAACTACATCCAAATTGTATGAATACAAGAATCTAGATCTAGTCTAGCTTCTAGATCTACCAACAGATTTAACTCAATGTCAAGATAAGCGGGTCGGTGATAGAGGTCAAGGGTCCAGAGGGTCGGTGATAGAGGTCAAGGGTTCAGAGGGTCAGTGATTAAAATATCAAAGGTTCACAGGGTATCTGATAGAGGTCAAGGGTGACAAAGGGTCGGTGATGAAAAACCGGTTTATTGCTATGTGACCATTGGGGTGTGAAACCATTGGGGTGTGACAAACCATTGGGGTGTGACAAACCAGTGGGTGGTGGGGTGTGACAAACCATTGGGGTGTGACAAACCATTGGGATGTGACAAACCAGTGGGGTGTGACAAACCATTGGGGTGTGACAAACTAGTGGGGTGTGACAAACTAGGTGGGGTGTGACAAACCATTGGGGTGTGACAAACCAGTGGGGTGTGACAAACCATTGGGGTGTGACAAACTAGTGGGTAATATTATTTATTTTTAAATCATCGAGTGACAAACTTTCAGAGATCATTTTGGGGGTGTGACAAACCATCATTGGGGTGATCTTTGACAAACCAGTGGGGTGTGACAAACCATTGGGGTGTGACAAACCATTGGACGTGTGGTAATATTATTTATTTTTAAATCATCTCGAGAAGAGCCCAAACATTTAACAGAGATCATTTTGGGAAGAGCCCAACCTTTCATAAATCTTTGCATTTTAAATCATTGATACACTCAAAGAAGAGCCAAAGAAGAGTAACCTTTCAGAGATCTTTGCATTTTAAAACAGTGAGATGTTCAAAGAAGAGCATAACATTTAACAGATCTTTGTATTTTAAAACATTGAGACGCTCAAAGAAGAGCATAACATTTAACAGATCTTTGTATTTTAAAACATTAAGACTCTCAAAGAAGAGCATAACATTTAACAGATCTTTGTATTTTAAAACATTGAGACTCTCAAAGAAGAGCATAACATTTAACAAATCTTTGTATTTTAAAATATTAAGACTCTCAAAGAAGAGCATAACATTTAACAGATCTTTGTATTTTAAAACATTAAGACTCTCAAAGAAGAGCATAACATTTAACAGATCTTTGTATTTTAAAGAAAACATTGAGACGCTCAAAGAAGAGCATAACATTTAACAGATCTTTGTATTTTAAAACATGGAGACGCTCAAAGAAGAGCGTAACCTTCCAGAGATCTTTGTATTTCCATAAGTTCTTCGCGGAGTTCCCTGGCCGTCAGGGTCAGCGAGTCCAACTGGGCACTTAGAAGTCCGACTGCCGTGACGACGGTCTCTGGGAAAGTGAGGGGGAAGAGCAGGCGTTTGAAGACCAGCCTGTTGGACAGTTCTCAGGTTGGCTCGGGCGTTGTGACCTTCACACAGAGCTCGTGAACACCTGATTGGTTGAGAGAGAGAGAGAGAGAGAGAGAGAGAGAGAGAGAGAGAGAGAGAGAGAGAGAGAGAGAGAGAGAGAGAGAGAGAGAGAGAGAGAGAGTTAGAATGAATAACGATGCAATGATTGACGATTATGGTGGTGATGTTGATGATATTGAAAACGAGGACAACATTATTTCCATTACATAACGAATTGGTTCATGAGGATTCCTCTACATACGTGGAAGGAAATTCAATGGGGTTTTGGTTTGATTTGATTTACCCACATTCACAGCAAAGGCGATCTCAGGGTTTTTGGTAGGATTTTTAATTTTGCCTGGATTGCCTTGTAAACATTTAAGGGGTCTTTAACGTTCACATAGAGTTGTGACCTACATATGAGACTTCCTTTGTATCGTCCATCTCCAATGGGACTAGGTGTCGATCTACCTGGGAGTAGATTTTGATCCAAAATAATCGACAAAGCTTTTCAGCCGTCGGCGGGGCTGGAACCGACTACTGTTTTTGTTGAGAGACCGACACATTGCCTCTGGACTATCGAATCCTCCAATTTAATGGGAGCTAAAGACACGCCATTTTTTGTCGTTTATCCATTTTGACTTTACTACGCTGTGGTTCCTTCATGTCCACAAAAAGCAACGCATGTTATGTCCCTGTGATTTAAAATTCTTTCTACGATTTGATTTTCTTGTTTTTGTACATTCAGTTTTTAGGATCATCATAATATGCATTACTTTTTGTGAAAAATATTATAACAGACACACACACCTACACACACACACACACATACACATACACACACACATACACACACACACCTACACACACACACACACCTACACACACACGTACACGAACATTTTCAAGAACTTACGACGTTCCCAAGGGGCATTGGTCATCGGTTGCGTTTCGAACCCCACACTCTGGCTCCTGGGAGTGGATGTCATCCAAGTCGACCAACTTGATGCTATCCCGGCCATGACCAGGTTGCCCTCCGTCAGGTCAGGTACCGCCAACGACCCCAGGGGCGAATTCTGCAGGTAGTCCAGGAAGTCTGCCAGTTCTATGGCGTGTCGGAGTTTCACTTGCCACGGTAGAATCTACAGACAGAACAAAGCGTCATACAAACACTTGCCACGGTAGAATCTACAGACAGAACAAAGCGTCACACAAACACTTGCCATGGTAGAATCTACAGACAGAACAAAGCGTCATACAAACACTTGCCACGGTAGAATCTACAGACAGAACAAAGCGTCACACAAACACTTGCCACGGTAGAATCTACAGACAGAACAAAGCGTCATACAAACACTTGCCATGGTAGAATCTACAGACAGAACAAAGCGTCACAGAACAAACACTTGCCACGGTAGAATCTACAGACAGAACAAAGCGTCACACAAACACTTGCCATGGTAGAATCTACAGACAGAACAAAGCGTCACACAAACACTTGCCACGGTAGAATCTACAGACAGAACAAAGCGTCATACAAACACTTGCCACGGTAGAATCTACAGACAGAACAAAGCGTCATACAAACACTTGCCATGGTAGAATCTACAAACAGAACAAAGCGTCAGCGTCATACAAACACGGTAGAATTGCCACGGTAGAATCTACAGACAGAACAAAGCGTCACACAAACACTTGCCATGGTAGAATCTACAGACAGAACACAAAGCGTCATACAAACACTTGCCATGGTAGAATCTACAGACAGAACAAAGCGTCATACAAACACTTGCCACGGTAGAATCTACAGACAGAACAAAGCGTCACACAAACACTTGCCATGGTAGAATCTACAAACAGAACAAAGCGTCATACAAACACTTGCCACCGTAGAATCTACAGACAGAACAAAGCGTCATACAAACACTTGCCACGGTAGAATCTACAGAACAGCGAACAAACACTTGCCACGGTAGAATCTACAGACAAACAAAGCGTTGCCACGGTAGAATCTACAGACAGAACAAAAGTCATACAAACACTTGCCACGGTAGAATCGTCATACAAACACTTGCCATGGTAGAATCTACAGACAGAACAAAGCGTCATACAAACACTTGCCACGGTAGAATCTACAGACAGAACAAAGCGTCATAGAACAAACACTTGCCATGGTAGAATCTACAGACAGAACAAAGCGTCATACAAACACTTGCCATGGTAGAATCTACAGACAGAACAAAGCGTCACACAAACACTTGCCATGTTAGAATCTACAGACAGAACAAAGCGTCACACAAACACTTGCCACGGTAGAATCTACAGACAGAACAAAGCGTCATACAAACACTTGCCACGGTAGAATCTACAGACAGAACAAAGCGTCATACAAAACACGGTAGAATCTACAGACAGAACAAAGCGTCACACAAACACTTGCCATGGTAGTAGAACACTTGCCACGGTAGAATCTACAGACAGAACAAAGCGTCATACAAACACTTGCCATGGTAGAATCTACAGACAGAACAAAGCGTCATACAAACACTTGCCACGGTAGAATCTACAGACAGAACAAAGCGTCATACAAACACTTGCCACGGTAGAATCTACAGACAGAACAAAGCGTCACACAAACACTTGCCATGGTAGAATCTACAGACAGAACAAAGCGTCATACAAACACTTGCCACGGTAGAATCTACAGACAGAACAAAGCGTCATACAAACACTTGCCATGGTAGAATCTACAAACAGAACAAAGCGTCATACAAACACTTGCCACGGTAGAATCTACAGACAGAACAAAGCGTCATACAAACACTTGCCACGGTAGAATCTACAGACAGAACAAAGCGTCACACAAAACACGGTAGAATTGCCAAACGGTAGAATCTACAGACAGAACAAAGCGTCATACAAACACTTGCCATGGTAGAATCTACAGACAGAACAAAGCGTCATACAAACACTTGCCACGGTAGAATCTACAGACAGAACAAAGCGTCATACAAACACTTGCCATGGTAGAATCTACAGACAGAACAAAGCGTCATACAAACACTTGCCACGGTAGAATCTACAGACAGAACAAAGCGTCACACAAACACTTGCCATGGTAGAATCTACAGACAGAACAAAGCGTCACACAAACACTTGCCACGGTAGAATCTACAGACAGAACAAAGCGTCATACAAACACTTGCCATGGTAGAATCTACAGACAGAACAAAGAACAAAGCATGGTAGAATCTACAGACACAAAGCGTCAAACACTTGCCACGGTAGAATCTACAGACAGAACAAAGCGTCACACAAACACTTGCCATGGTAGAATCTACAGACAGAACAAAGCGTCACACAAACACTTGCCACGGTAGAATCTACAGACAGAACAAAGCGTCACACAAACACTTGCCATGGTAGAATCTACAGACAGAACAAAGACAGAATCTACAGACAGAACAAAGCGTCATACAAACACTTGCCACGGTAGAATCTACAGACAGAACAAAGCGTCATACAAACACTTGCAGAATAAGCGTCACACAACACTTGCCATCATCACACAAACACTTGCCACGGTAGAATCTACAGACAGAACAAAGCGTCACAAAAGATGGTAGAAACAGAAAGCAAAGTCACACAAACACTTGCCATGGTAGAATCTACAGACAGAACAAAGCGTCACACAAACACTTGCCATGGTAGAATCTACAGACAGAACAAAGCGTCACACAAACACTTGCCATGGTAGAATCTACAGACAGAACAAAGCGTCACACAAACACTTGCCATGGTAGAATCTACAGACAGAACAAAGCGTCACACAAACACTTGCCACGGTAGAATCTACAGACAGAACAAAGCGTCATACAAACACTTGCCATGGTAGAATCTACAGACAGAACAAAGCGTCATACAAACACTTGCCACGGTAGAATCTACAGACAGAACAAAGCGTCATACAAACACTTGCCATGGTAGAATCTACAGACAGAACAAAGCGTCATACAAACACTTGCCATGGTAGAATCTACAGACAGAACAAAGCGCCACGGCTTAGAATCTACAGACAGAACAAAGCGTCATACAAACACTTGCCATGGTAGAATCTACAGACAGAACAAAGCGTCATACAAACACTTGCCACGGTAGAATCTACAGACAGAACAAAGCGTCATACAAACACTTGCCACGGTAGAATCTACAGACAGAACAAAGCGTCATACAAACACTTGCCATGGTAGAATCTACAGACAGAACAAAGCGTCATACAAACACTTGCCATGGTAGAATTACAGACAGAACAAAGCGCAAACACTTGCCACGGTAGAATCACAGACAGAACAAAGCGTCATACAAACACTTGCCACGGTAGAATCTACAGACAGAAAGCGTCATACAAACACTTGCCATGGTAGAATCTACAGACAGAACACGAACAAAGCGTCATACAAACACTTGCCATGGTAGAATCTACAGACAGAACAAAGCGTCATACAAACACTTGCCATGGTAGAATCTACAGACAGAACAAAGCGTCATACAAACACTTGCCACGGTAGAATCTACAGACAGAACAAAGCGTCATACAAACACTTGCCACGGTAGAATCTACAGACAGAACAAAGCGTCATACAAACACTTGCCATGGTAGAATCTACAGACAGAACAAAGCGTCATACAAAATGGTAGAATTGACAGAACAAACTGTAGAATCTACAGACAGAACAAAGCGTCATACAAACACTTACCACGGTAGAATCTATAGACAGAACAAAGCGTCATACAAACACTTGCCACGGTAGAATCTACAGACAGAACACGAACAAAGCGTCATACAAACACTTGCCACGGTAGAATCTACAGACAGTCATACAAACGCTTGCCACGAATAAAGACCCAACAAAGCGTCATACAAACACTTGCCACGGTAGAATCTAAAGACCCAACAGACAGAATACATGGTAGAATAAATACCCAACAAAGCGTCATACAAACACTTGCCACGGTAGAATCATATAAACACTTGACAGAACACGAACAAAGCGTCATACAAACACTTGCCACGGTAGAATCTACAGACCAAACAAAGCGTCATACAAACACTTGCCACGGTAGAATCTAAAGACCCAACAAAGCGTCATACAAACACTTGCCACGGTAGAATAAACAAAGCGTCTTGCCACGGTAGAATCTAACAGACAACAAAGCGTCAACAAACACTTGCCATGGTAGAATCTAAAGACCCAACAAAGCGTCATACAAACACTTGCCACGGTAGAATCTAAAGACCCAACAAAGCGTCATACAAACACTTGCCATGGTAGAATCAAACAAAACTTACAAACACACGGTAGAATCTAAAGACCCAACAAAGCGTCATACAAAAACGGTAGTCAACAAAACGTCACACAAAAAGAATATAATTGAGTTATAATATATCGTAATGATAATAGCAACCACGAATACAACCGATAAGAAAGGTGTGAATGATAAAGGTGTTGTGATGCAATCAATCAATTAAAGAATACATCTACTTGTCTATTCACCCAACAATCTATATATCTACTTATCTATCTACATGTATATCTACCTACACGTGTCTGTCTGTCTGTCTGTCTGTCTATCTATCTATATCTATCTATCTACCTATCTATCTATCTATATACCTATATATCTATATATCTATTTATCTGTGTGCTTATATACACATATTTATTTATAATACGTTTGTGTATAAATATAATATATATATTGAATAATTATTTTTCATCTTTCCATTATATCTTTATTTTTCACCTTTCCATTTATCCATCTATCTATTTATCAATGTATCTATCATCTTTCCATTTATCCATCTATCTATCTATCTATTTATCATCTTTATTTTTCATCCATTTATCCATCTATCTATTTATCTTTGTATCTTTCCATTTATCCATCTATCTATTTATCTATGTATCTTTATTTTTATCTTTCCATTTATCCATCTATCTATTTATCCATCTATCTTTATCTCTTTATTTTTCATCCAATCCATCCATCTATTTATCTTTGTATCTTTATTTTTCACCCTATCTATTTATCCATCTATCTATTTATGTCTATCTGTCTGTCTGTCTATCTGTCTGTCTGTCTTTCTGTCTGCCTGTCTGTCTATCTGTCTGTCTGCCAGTGTGGTCCTCTTCAATTAGAGCATTAACCCGCAGGGTCCGTCGTTTCCAATTCAGATGTGTCAGTCACTACTCGTGTTCATACACTGGGTTCCCTCCACACCATTGTACCTGCACTATTAGTACACCGATATAGCAACGGCGATGGTAATTTCCACTGTCCTGTTATTAGTACACCGATATAGCAACGGCGATGGTAATTTCCACAGTCCTGTTATTAGTACACCGATATAGCAACGGCGATGGTAATTTCCACAGTCCTGTTATTAGTACACCGATATAGCAACGGCGATGGTAATTTCCACTGTCCTGTTATTAATACACCGACATAGCAACGGCGATGGTAATTTCCACAGTCCTGTTATTAATACACCGACATAGCAACGGCGATGGTAATTTCCACAGTCCTGTTATTAATACACCGACATAGCAACGGCGATGGTAATTTCCACTGTCCTGTTATTAGTACACCGACATAGCAACGGCGATGGTAATTTCCACAGTCCTGTTATTAGTACACCGATATAGCAACGGCGATGGTAATTTCCACAGTCCTGTTATTAGTACACCGACATAGCAACGCGATGGTAATTTCCACTGTCCTGTTATTAGTACACCGACATAGCAACGGCGATGGTAATTTCCACTGTCCTGTTATTAGTACACCGACATAGCAACGGCGATGGTAATTTCCACTGTCCTGTTATTAGTACACCGACATAGCAACGGCGATGGTAATTTCCACTGTCCTGTTATTAGTACACCGATATAGCAACGGCGATGGTAATTTCCACAGTCCTGTTATTAGTACACCGACATAGCAACGGCGATGGTAATTTCCACTGTCCTGTTATTAATACACCGACATAGCAACGGCGATGGTAATTTCCACTGTCCTGTTATTAGTACACCGACATAGCAACGGCGATGGTAATTTCCACAGTCCTGTTATTAGTACACCGACATAGCAACGGCGATGGTAATTTCCACAGTCCTGTTATTAGTACACCGATATAGCAACGGCGATGGTAATTTCCACAGTCCTGTTATTAGTACACCGATATAGCAACGGCGATGGTAATTTCCACTGTCCTGTTATTAGTACACCGACATAGCAACGGCGATGGTAATTTCCACTGTCCTGTTATTAGTACACCGACATAGCAACGGCGATGGTAATTTTCACTGTCCTGTTATTAGTACACCGATATAGCAACGCGATGGTAATTTCCACAGTCCTGTTATTAGTACACCGACATAGCAACGGCGATGGTAATTTTCACTGTCCTGTTATTAGTACACCGATATAGCAACGGCGATGGTAATTTCCACTGTCCTGTTATTAGTACACCGATATAGCAACGGCGATGGTAATTTCCACAGTCCTGTTATTAATACACAACACCACAAGAAAAAACAACTCTACTAGAATCTTTGCGAGTATCATTTTCATACAGCCAGCCCACCATTTTGAACAGGTGATACCGGGTGATTAAAAAGTTGAAATGCTACCTTCACGCCTACCTGCTCAGAATTTAATACTAACCCGATCTAGTAATAATATATATATAAAGCTGACCTTAATATAATAATAATATACATACTTCTTGGGCGCCTTTTCTCAAAAGAGCTCAAAGGGCCTCACAATGACATACAATACAACATAAATAAAATATAATG
>JAXRKP010000709.1:40000-45000 GCA_037039925.1 Doris montereyensis
TCCCAAATATTTCTTATAACATCAATTCAGCCCTTTTAACGTCAGTTTAACTGCAATTAATAGCAATAGAACCAACCACTATAATATAAAATACGATCACAACAGATTATTGTTAGTTATTGTATGGAAGAAACAACACTACACATAAGAGCTTTTATTGAAATAAAGATTTTTATTTTTTTGTGGGAAATAAAGCGAGCATTGAGCAGACACATCAAACAGAACTGACCAGCTGTACTGCTGTTATAGCCGTGTTGATGTTACACCACTCAATGGCAGTATTTGACAAAGAGAAGGCAGACATATTGACAGACAACTTCTCGAGCAATGTGGCACTCGGTAGTCCAGAGGCAATGTGTCGGCCTCTCAACCAAAAGATCGTGGGTTCAAGCCCCGCAAGGTTGGAAATATTTCTCAAGATTTTTCGAGTAATATCTAGCGCCCCCCCCCGCCCCTCTGGTCCAGGTAGGTGGATCGACATCTAGCCCCACCGGAGACGGACGATAAAAAGGAGGTCTCCTGTGCAGATCACAAAACTCTATGCACGTTAAACTATCCTTGGCTGTGTACAGGGCAGTCTGGGCAAAAAAAAAAAAATCCTACCAAAAACCCCGAGATCACGTTAGTTGTGGATGTGGGTAAATAAAAATGAAATAAATGTTGAGCAGTGTTCACTCTAATGTTGTTCTACTCTGTGTGCATACATTTATTTTGGTGTTGTGCAAAAGTGGACAAGAAACGAAATCCCAATTATGTGCTTTTTGTGCATGATCATGAATGCTAGATAATAAAAAACAAAACAACCTTATCATGCGCACCTCTCCCTCCCCAGTATACGCGCGCACATGCGCACAGCTTTAGGGGAACATTGTTCTTGGGTTTAGTTTTTTTTTTATATCAAAGAGATGACTCAAATATATTCCTATTTGTTATAATAAGAACAATGGAAACTGTTTGGCTGATGTGTTGGCATTAGAATAGCTAGTGTTAAGAACAATAGAGGAAACTGTTTGGCTGATGTGTTGGCATTAGAATAGCGAGTGTTAAGAACAATGGAAACTGTTTGACTGATGTGCATTTGGCATTAGAATAGCTAGTGTTAAGAACAATAGAGGAAACTGTTTGACTGATGTGTTGGCATTAGAATAGCGAGTGTTAAGAACAATAGAGGAAACTGTTTGGCTGATGTGTTGGCATTAGAATAGCGAGTGTTAAGAACAATGGAAACTGTTTGACTGATGTGTTGGCATTAGAATAGCAAGTGTTAAGAACAATGGAAACTGTTTGGCTGATGTGTTGGCATTAGAATAGCGAGTGTTAAGAACAATGGAAACTGTTTAACTGATGTGTTGGCATTAGACTAGCGAGTGTTAAGAACAATGGAAACTGTTTGGCTGATGTGTTGGCATTAGAATAGCTAGTGTTATAATTGATAAGTTAATGACATTAGAGATTACAAACAGATGCCGTGTTCTGATTGTCTCTATAAAAGAAGTGGCAAGAGAGATAGCATTGCCGTTTTCTATCAGATTCAATAAATGGTTTAGTAGAATCAGCTACTCCCAGATGACTGGAAAGGGGAAAAGTCAAAGTCAAAATTTATTTGTGTTTTGACTTGACAGGATTTACTCACATCGACAATAAAATGATCGCGGGGGTTTTGGTAGGAATAAATTTTTTTCCCGGACTGCCCTGTAAATAACCAAGGGTTCTTTAACGTGCACAGGGATGTGATTTGCACACGTGGCCTCCTTTTATCGTCCGTCTCCAACGGGGCCAGGTGTCGGTTCCACTTAACAGCACCTGGGTGGGGGGGTGGGGGTGGATTTTGCTCGCAATCTGACAACCGTTGGCGGGGCTCGAACTCACTACCTTTGGGTTGAGAGGCCGGCACCTTACCTCTGAACTACCGAGTCCTGCATTATTGTCTCTATAAAAGAGGTCTCAAGAGAAAAAGCATTTCCGCTTTCTATGATATTATATTCAATACATCATTTAGTAGAATCAGTACTCTACCAAATGACTGGAAAGTGACAGTTAGTGTTACAGCTGTGTGTTTACAAATAAGGTACTCTACCAAATGACTGGAAAGTGACAGTTAGTGTTACAGCTGTGTGTTTACAAATCAGTTACTCTACCAAATGACTGGAAAGTGACAATTAGTGTTACAGCTGTGTGTTTACAAATAAGGTACTCTACCAAATGACTGGAAATTGACAATTAGTGTTACAGCTGTGTGTTTACAAATAAGGTACTCTACCAAATGACTGGAAAGTGACAATTAGTGTTATAGCTGTGTGTGTTTACAAATAAGGTACTCTACCAAATGACTGGAAAGTGACAATTAGTGTTATAGCTGTGTGTTTACAAATCAGTTACTCTACCAAATGACTGGAAAGTGACAATTGGTGTTACAGTTTGTGTTTACAAATCAGTTACTCTACCAAATGACTGGAAAGTGACAGTTAGTGTTATAGCTGTGTGTTTACAAATAAGGTACTCTACCAAATGACTGGAAAGTGACAATTAGCGTTATAGCTGTGTGTTTACAAATCAGTTACTCTACCAAATGACTGGAAAGGGACAATTAGTGTTACAGTTAAATGTGTTTACAAATCAGTTACTCTACCAAATGACTGGAAAGTGACAATTAGTGTTATAGCTGTGTGTTTACAAATCAGTTACTCTACCAAATGACTGGAAAGTGACAATTAGTGTTATAGCTGTGTTTACAAATCAGTTACTCTACCAAATGACTGAAAGTGACAATTAGCGTTATAGCTGTGTGTTTACAAATCAGTTACTCTACCAAATGACTGGAAAGTGACAATTAGCGTTATAGCTGTGTGTTTACAAATCAGTTACTCTACCAAATGACTGGAAAGTGACAATTGGTGTTACAGCTGTGTGTTTACAAATCAGTTACTCTACCAAATGACTGGAAAGTGACAATTAGTGTTATAGCTGTGTGTTTACAAAAAAGGTACTCTACCAAATGACTGGAAAGTGACAATTAGTGTTACAGCTGTGTGTTTACAGGAAGAAAAAAAAAAAACGCACAAGAATGGGTTGGTAATAACAGACATAATAATAAAAGTTTGACATAAGCATTGCATCTTGTGTAGATACCTTGAATCGGTATTAAAAGCTACTGTCATGAAATTCCACAAAAGAAAAAATAATAAATTACTAAATGAAAATCAACATGGATTTAGACGAGAAAGAAAAAAATACCAAATGAAAATCAACACGTATTGAGAAAAAAAAAAATTTTTTTAAATTACTAAATGAAAATCAACACGGATTTAAACGAGAAAAAAAAAAAATACAAAATGAAAATTAACACGGATTTAGATGAAAAAAAAAATGAAAATCAAGATGGATTTAGACGAGAAAGAAACAAATTAATAAATGAAAATCAACATGGATTTAGACGAGAAAAAAAAAAAATACTAAATGAAAATCAACATGGATTTAGACGAGAAAGAAAAAGAAATAAATGAAAATTAACACGGATTTAGACGAGAAATAAATAAATTAAAATCAACATGGAGTTAGACGAGAAAGAAAAAAAAATAAATCAAAACCAATACGGATTTAGACGAGGAAGAAAAAAAAAAACAGAAAAATGAAAACCAACACGGATTTAGACCAGGAAGAAAAAAAACAGAAATGAAAATCAACACGGATTTAGACGAGGAAGAAAAAGGAATGAAAACCAACACGGATTTAGACGAGGAAGAAAAAGAAATGAAAACCAACACGGATTTAGACGAGGAAGAAAAAAAAAAAAGAAATGAAAATCAACACGGATTTAGACCAGGAAAGAAAAAAAAAAAGAAGGAAAACCAACACAGATTTAGACAAGGAAGAAAAAAAAAGAAAAAGGAAAACCAACACGGATTTAGACGAGAAAGAAAAAAAAAGAAAGGAAAACCAACACGGATTTAGACGAGAAAGAAAAAAGAAAAAAGAAAAACCAACACGGATTTAGACGAGAAAGAAAAAAAAAAAAGAAAAACCAACACGGATTTAGACCAGAAAGAAAAAAAAGAAAAAGGAAAACCAACACAGATTTAGACCAGAAAGAAAAAAAAAAAAAGAAAAAAGGAAAACCAACACAGATTTAGACGAGAAAGAAAAAAAAAGAAAAAAGGAAAACCAACACAGATTTAGACGAGAAAGAAAAAAAAAGAAAAAAGGAAAACCAACACAGATTTAGACGAGAAAGAAAAAAAAGAAAAAGGAAAACCAACACAGATTTAGACTAGGAAGAAGAAAAACAAGAAAAAAGGAAAACCAACACAGATTTAGACGAGAAAGAAAAAAAAAAAGAAAAAGGAAAACCAACACAGATTTAGACGAGAAAGAAAAAAAAAAAAAAAGGAAAACCAACACAGATTTAGACCAGAAAGAAAACAAAAGAAAAAAAAAGGAAAAACCAACACAGATTTAGACGAGAAAGAAAAAAAAAGAAAAAAGGAAAACCAACACAGATTTAGACCAGAAAGAAAAAAAAAAGAAAAAAGGGAAAACCAACACAGATTTAGATGAGAAAGAAAAAAAGAAAAAAAGGAAAACCAACACAGATTTAGACCAGAAAGAAAAAAAAAAAAAAAAAAAGAAAAAAGGAAAACCAACACAGATTTAGACCAGAAAGAAAAAAAAAGAAAAAGGAAAACCAACACAGATTTAGACCAGAAAAAAAAAAAAAAAGGAAAACCAACACAGATTTAGACCAGAAAGAAAAAAAAAAAAAAGGAAAACCAACATAGATTTAGACCAGAAAGAAAAAAAGAAAAAGGAAAACCAACACAGATTTAGACCAGAAAGAAAAAAAAAAGAAAAAAGGAAAACCAACACAGATTTAGACCAGAAAGAAAACCAACACAAAAAAAGAAAAAATGAAAACCAACACAGATTTAGACCCGAAAGAAAACAAAAGAAAAAAGGAAAATCAACACAGATTTAGACCGGAAAGAAAAAAAAAAGGAAAACCA
>JAXRKP010000709.1:52500-62500 GCA_037039925.1 Doris montereyensis
GGTTGTATCATGTCACAGGTTGGTTGTATCATGTCACATATTGGTTGTATCATGTCACAGATTGGTTGTATCATGTCACAGATTGGTTGTATCATGTCACAGATTGGTTGTATCATGTCACAGATTGGTTGTATCATGTCACAGATTGGTTGTATCATGTCACAGATTGGTTGTATCATGTCACATATTGGTTGTATCATGTCACAGGTTGGTTGTATCATGTCACAGATTGGTTGTATCATGTCACAGATTGGTTGTATCATGTCACAGATTGGTTGTATCATGTCACACATTGGTTGTATCATGTCACAGATTGGTTGTATCATGTCACAGGTTGGTTGTATCATGTCACAGTTTGGTTGTATCATGTCACAGATTGGTTGTATCATGTCACAGATTGGTTGTATCATGTCACAGGTTGGTTGTATCATGCCACATGATTGGTTGTATCATGTCACAGGTTGGTTGTATCATGTCACAGATTGGTTGTATCATGTCACAGTTTGGTTGTATCATGTTACAGTTTGGTTGTATCATGTCACATATTGGTTGTATCATGTCACAGTTTGGTTGTATCTTGTCACAGATTGGTTGTATCATGTCACAGATTGGTTGTATCATGTCACAGATTGGTTGTATCTTGTCACAGGTTGGTTGTATCATGTCACAGGTTGGTTGTATCATGTCACAGGTTGGTTGTATCATGTCACAGGTTGGTTGTATCATGTCACAGATTGGTTGTATCATGTCACAGATTGGTTGTATCATGTCACAGATTGGTTGTATCATGTCACAGATTGGTTGTATCATGTCACAGGTTGGTTGTATCATGTCACAGATTGGTTGTATCATGTCACACATTGGTTGTATCATGTCACAAATTGGTTGTATCATGTCACAGATTGGTTGTATCATGTCACAGTTTGGTTGTATCATGTCACAGATTGGTTGTATCATGTCACAGTTTGGTTGTATCATGTCACAGATTGGTTGCATCATGTCACAGATTGGTTGTATCATGTCACAGGTTGGTTGTAACATGTCACAGATTGGTTGTATCTTGTCACAGGTTGGTTGTAACATGTCACAGATTGGTTGTATCATGCCACAGGTTGGTTGTAACATGTCACAGATTGGTTGTATCTTGTCACAGGTTGGTTGTATCATGTCACAGATTGGTTGTATCATGTCACAGATTGGTTGTATCATGTCACAGATTGGTTGTATCATGTCACATATTGGTTGTATCATGTCACAGATTGGTTGTATCATGTCACATATTGGTTGTATCATGTCACAGATTGGTTGTATCATGTCACAGGGTGGTTGTATCATGTCACAGTTTGGTTGTATCATATCACAGTTTGGTTGTATCATATCACAGTTACATTGTATCATGTCACAGATTGGTTGTATCATGTCACAGTTACATTGTATCATGTCACAGTTTTGAATTGTAACAGTATGTATCATGTCACAGTTACATTGTATCATATCACAGTTACATTGTATCATGTAACAGTTACATTGTATCATGTCACAGTTACATTGTATCATGTAACAGTTACATTGTATCATGTAACAGTTACATTGTATCATGTCACAGTTACATTGTATCATATCACAGTTACATTGTATCATGTAACAGTTACATTGTATCATATCACAGTTACATTGTATCATGTAACAGTTACATTGTATCATGTCACAGTTACATTGTATCATATCACAGTTACATTGTATCATGTCACAGTTACATTGTATCATTGTAACAGTTACATTGTATCATGTAACAGTTACATTGTATCATGTCACAGTTACATTGTATCATGTCACAGTTACATTGTATCATGTAACAGTTACATTGTATCATGTAACAGTTACATTGTATCATGTCACAGTTACATTGTATCATGTCACAGTTACATTGTATGATGTAACAGTTACATTGTATCATGTCACAGTTACATTGTATCATGTAACAGTTACATTGTATCATGTAACAGTTACATTGTATCATGTATCATATCAAGTAACAGTTACATTGTATCATGTCACAGTTACATTGTATCATGTCACAGTTACATTGTATCATGTCACAGTTACATTGTATCATGTAACAGTTACATTGTATCATGTCACAGTTACATTGTATCATGTAACAGTTACATTGTATCATGTCACAGTTACATTGTATCATATCACAGTTACATTGTATCATGTCACAGTTACATTGTATCATGTCACAGTTACATTGTATCATGTCACAGTTACATTGTATCATGTAACAGTTACATTGTATCATATCACAGTTACATTGTATCATGTAACAGTTACATTGTATCATGTCACAGTTACATTGTATCATATCACAGTTACATTGTATCATGTAACAGTTACATTGTATCATATCACAGTTACATTGTATCATGTATACATTGTATCAGATCACAGTTACATTGTATCATGTAACAGTTACATTGTATCATGTCACAGTTACATTGTATCATATCACAGTTACATTGTATCATATCACAGTTACATTGTATCATATCACAGTTACATTGTATCATATCACAGTTACATTGTATCATATCACAGTTACATTGTATCATATGACGGTTACATTGTATCATATAACAGTTACATTGTATCATATCACAGTTACATTGTATCATATAACAGTTACATTGTATAATGTAACAGTTAGATTGTATCATGTCACAGTTACATTGTATCATATCACAGTTACATTGTATCATATCACAGTTACATTATATCATATCACAGTTACATTGTATCATGTCACAGTTACATTGTATCATGTTACAGTTACATTGTATCATGACACAGTTACATTGTATCATGTTACAGTTACATTGTATCATGACACAGTTACATTGTATCATGTTACAGTTACATTGTATCATGTCACAGTTACATTGTATCATATTACAGTTACATTGTATCATATCACTTACATTGTATCATGTCACAGTTACATTGTATCATGACACAGTTACATTGTATCATGACACAGTTACATTGTATCATATCACAGTTACATTGTATCATGACACAGTTACATTGTATCATGTCACAATTACATTGTATCATGTAACAGTTACATTGTATCATGTCACAGTTACATTGTATCATGTAACAGTTACATTGTATCATGTCACAGTTACATTGTATCATGTAACAGTTACATTGTATCATGACACAGTTACATTGTATCATGTCACAGTTACATTGTATCATGTCACAGTTACATTGTATCATTTAACAGTTACATTGTATCATGACACAGTTACATTGTATCATGTCACAGTTACATTGTATCATATAACAGTTACATTGTATCATGTAACAGTTACATTGTATCATGTCACACTTACATTGTATCATGTAACAGTTACATTGTATCATGTAACAGTTACATTGTATCATGTCACAGTTACATTGTATCATGTCACAGTTACATTGTATCATGTCACAGTTACATTGTATCATGTAACAGTTACATTGTATCATGTCACAGTTACATTGTATCATGTAACAGTTACATTGTATCATGTATCAGTTACATTGTATCATGTCACAGTTACATTGTATCATGTAACAGTTACATTGTATCATGTAACAGTTACATTGTATCATGTCACAGTTACATTGTATCATGTCACAGTTACATTGTATCATGTCACAGTTACATTGTATCATGTCACAGTTTCATTGTATCATGTCACAGTTACATTGTATCATGTCACAGTTACATTGTATCATATCACAGTTACATTGTATCATGTCACAGTTACATTGTATCATGTAACAGTTACATTGTATCATATCACAGTTACATTTTATCATGTAACAGTTACATTGTATCATGTCACAGTTACATTGTATCATATCACAGTTACATTGTATCATGTAACAGTTACATTGTATCATATCACAGTTACATTGTATCATGTCACAGTTACATTGTATCCTATCACAGTTACATTGTATCATGTAACAGTTACATTGTATCATGTCACAGTTACATTGTATCATATCACAGTTACATTGTATCATATCGCAGTTACATTGTATCATATCACATCTACGTTGTATCATATCACAGTTACATTGTATCATATCACAGTTACATTGTATCATATCACGGTTACATTGTATCATATCACAGTTACATTGTTTCATATCACAGTTACATTGTATCATATCACAGCTACATTGTATCATGTAACAGTTACATTGTATCATGTCACATCTACATTGTATCATGTCACAGTTACATTGTTTCCTATCACAGTTACATTGTTTCATATCACAGTCTACATTGTATCATGTCACAGTTACATTGTATCATGTTACAGTTACATTGTATCATGACACAGTTACATTGTATCATGTTACAGTTACATTGTATCATGACACAGTTACATTGTATCATGTTACAGTTACATTGTATCATGTCACAGTTACATTGTATCATGTTACAGCTACGTTGTTTCATGTAACAGCTACATTGTTCATGTTTTCATTCACATCTACGTTACATTGTATCATGACACAGCTACATTGTTTCCTATCACAGCTACATTGTATCATGACACAGTTACATTGTATCATGTCACAATTACATTGTATCATGTAACAGTTACATTGTATCCTGTCACAGTTACATTGTTTCATGTAACAGTTACATTGTATCATGTCACAGTTACATTGTATCATGTAACAGTTACGTTGTTTCCATGACACAGTTACATTGTATCATGTAACAGTTACGTTGTATCATGTCACAGTTACATTGTATCATATCACAGTTACATTGTATCATGTCACAGTTACATTGTATCATATCACAGTTACATTGTATCATGTAACAGTTACATTGTATCATGTCACAGTTACATTGTATCATGTCACAGTTACATTGTATCATGTCACAGTTACATTGTATCATGTCACAGTTACATTGTATCATGTCACAGTTACGTTGTATCATGTCACAGTTACATTGTATCATGTCACAGTTACATTGTATCATGTCACGGTTACATTGTATCATGTTACAGTTACATTGTATCATATCACAGTTACATTGTATCATGTAACAGTTACATTGTATCATGTAACAGTTACATTGTATCATGTCACAGTTACATTGTATCATGTCACAGTTACATTGTATCATGTAACAGTTACATTGTATCATGTCACAGTTACATTGTATCATGTCACAGTTACATTGTATCATGTAACAGTTACGTTGTATCATGTCACAGTTATGTTGTATCATGTCACAGTTACATTGTATGCTGTCACAGTTACATTGTATCATGTAACAGTTACATTGTATCATGTCACAGTTACATTGTATCATGTAACAGTTACATTGTATCATGTCACAGTTACGTTGTATCATGTCACAGTTACATTGTATCATGTAACAGTTACATTGTATCATGTCACAGTTACATTGTATCATGTCACAGTTACATTGTATCATGTAACAGTTACATTGTATCATGTAATAGTCATGTTGTATCATGTCACAGTTACATTGTATGCTGTCACAGTTACATTGTATCATGTCACAGTTACATTGTATCATGTAACAGTTACATTGTATAATGTCACGAGTTACATTGTATCATGTTACAGTTACATTGTATCATATCACAGTTACATTGTATCATGTCACAGTTACATTGTATCATGTAACAGTTACATTGTATCATGTCACGGTTACATTGTATCATGTCACAGTTACATTTTATCATGTCATAGTTATGTTGTATCATGTTACAGTTACATTGTATCATGTCACGGTTACATTGTATCATGTCACAGTTACATTGTATCATGTCACAGTTACATTGTATCATGTCACAGTTATATTGTATCATGTCACGGTTACATTGTATCATGTCACAGTTACATTGTATCATGTAACAGTTACATTGTATCATGTTACAGTTATATTGTATCATATTACAGTTACATTGTATCATGTTACAGTTAAATGTGTCAACAGTTACATTGTATCATGTAACAGTTACATTGTATCATGTAACAATTACATTGTATGATGTCACGGTTACGTTGTATCCTGTCACAGTTACGTCGTGTTCTGTCACAGTTATGTTGTCCCTTGTCAGAGTTATGTTGATTCCTGTCACAGTCACGTTGTTTCCTATCACAGTCTACGTTGTTTCCTGTCACAGCTACGTTGTTTCCTATCACATCTACGTTGTTTCCTATCACAGCTACGTTGTTTCTATCACAGCTACGTTGTTTCCTGTCACATCTACGTTGTTTCCTATCACAGCTACGTTGTTTCCTGTCACAGCTACGTTGTTTCCTGTCACAGTCTACGTTGTTTCCTATCACAGCTACGTTGTTTCCTATCACAGCTACGTTGTGTTTCACCGTTATCACAGCTACGTTACGTTGTTTCCTATCACATCGTTACTGTCACAGTCTACGTTGTTTACTATCACAGCTACGTTGTTTCCTATCACAACTACGTTGTTTCCTGTCAGAGTTACGTTGTATCGTTGTTTCCTATCAGTCTACGTTGTTTCCTGTTAGAGTTACGTTGTATCGTTGTTTCCTATCACATCTACGTTGTTTCCTATCACATCTACGTTGTTTCCTATCACATCTACGTTGTTTCCTGTCACATCTACGTTGTTTCCTGTCACATCTACGTTGTTTCTATCACATCTACGTTGTTTCCTATCACATCTACGTTGTTTCCTATCACAGATCTACGTTGTTTCCTATCACTTTCTACGTTGTTTCCTATCGCATCTACGTTGTTTCCTCTCACAGCTGCGTTGTTTCCTATCACATCTATATTGTATCCTGTTAGAGTTACGTTGTTTCCTATCACAGTTACGTTGTTTCCTGTCACAGCTACGTTGTTTCCTGTCACATCTACGTTGTTTCCTGTCACAGCTACGTTGTTTCCTGTCACAGCTACGTTGTTTCCTGTCACAGCTACGTTGTTTCCTGTCACAGCTACGTTGTTTTCTATCACATCTACGTTGTATCCTATCACAGCTACGTTGTTTCTTGTCACATTTACGTTGTTTCCTGTCACAGCTACGTTGTTTCCTATCACATGCTACGTTGTTTCCTATCACATCTACGTTGTTTCCTATCACAGCTACGTTGTTTCCTATCACAGCTACGTTGTTTCCTATCACAGCTACGTTGTTTCCTGTCAGGACTACGTTGTTTCCTATCACAGCTACGTTGTTTCCTATCACAACTACGTTGTTTCCTGTCACAGTTACGTTGTTTCTTGTCACATTACGTGAGTTTCCTATCACATATACATTGTATCCTGTTACAGTTACGTTGTTTCCTATCACATATACATTATATCCTGTCACAGTCACGTTGTATGCTGTCACAGTCACGTTGTATGCTGTCACAGAGTCGTTGTATGCTGTCACAATCACGTTGTATGCTGTCACAGTCATGTTGTGTGCAGTCAGAGTCATGTTGTATGCTGTTAGAGTAGACGTTGTATGCTGTCACAGTCATGTTGTATGCTGTTAGAGTCACGTTGTATGCTGTCACAGTCATGTTGTATGCTGTCACAGTCATGTTGTATGCTGTCACAGTCACGTTGTATGCTGTCACAGTCATGTTATATGCTGTTAGAGTCACGTTATATGCTGTCACAGTCATGTTGTATGCTGTCACAGTCATGTTGTAGCTGTCACAGTCACGTTGTATGCTGTCACAGTCACGTTGTATGCTGTCACAGTCATGTTGTATGCTGTTAGAGTCATGTTGTATGCTGTCACAGTCACGTTGTATGCTGTCACAGTCATGTTGTATGCAGTCAGAGTTGCGTTGTATGCTGTCACAGTCATGTTGTATGCTGTCACAGTCACGTTGTATGCTGTCACAGTCACGTTGTATGCTGTCACAGTCATGTTGTATGCTGTCATGAGTCACGTTGTATGCTGTCACAGTCATGTTGTATGCTGTCAAAGTCATGTTGCATGCTGTCACGGTCATGTTGTATGCTGTCAGAGTTGCGTTGTATGCTGTCACAGTCACGTTGTATGCTGTCACAGTCACGTTGTATGCAGTCAGAGTTGCGTTGTATGCTGTCACAGTCATGTTGTATGAGAGAGAGAGTCACGTTGTATGCTGTCACAGTCACGTTGTATGCTGTCAGAGTCACGTTGTATCTGTCATAGTCACGTTGTATGCTGTCACGGTCATGTTGTATGCTGTCACAGTCATGTTGTAGTACTGTCACAGTCATGTTGTATGCAGTCAGAGTTGCGTTGTATGCTGTCACAGTCACGTTGTATGCTGTCACAGTCATGTTGTATGCTGTCACAGTCATGTTGTATGCTGTTACAGTCACGTTGTATGCTGTCACAGTCGTTGTATGCTGTCACAGTCATGTTGTATGCTGTCACAGTCACGTTGTAGGCTCTCACAGTCATGTTGTATGCTGTCACAGTCGTTGTATGCTGTCACAGTCATGTTGTATGCTGTTAAGTCATGTTGTATGCTGTCACAGTCACGTTGTATGCTGTCACAGTCATGTTGTATGCTGTCACAAATTGTTGTAGGCTGTCACAGTCACGTTGTATGATGTCACAGTCATGTTGTATGCTGTTAGGGAGTCATGTTGTATGCTGTCACAGTCATGTTGTATGCTGTCACAGTCATGTTGTATGCAGTCACAGTCATGTTGTATGCTGTCACAGTCATGTTGTCTGCTGTCACAGTCACGTTGTATGCTGTCACAGTCATGTTGTAATCTGTCACAGTCATGTTGTATGCTGTCACAGTCATGTTGTATGCTGTCACAGTCATGTTGTATGCTGTCAGAGTCACGTTGTATACTGTCACAGTCACGTTGTATGCTGACACAGTCATGTTGTATTCTGTCACAGTCACGTTGTATGCTGTCACAGTCATGTTGTATGCTGTCACAGTCGTTGTATCCTGTCAGAGTCACGTTGTATTCTGTCACAGTCATGTTGTATGCTGTCACAGTCATGTTGTATGCTGTCACAGTCATGTTGTATGCTGTCACAGTTACGTTGTATGCTGTCACAGTCACGTTGCATCCCGTCAGAGTTACGTTGTCACCTGTCAGAGTTACGTTGTCACCTGTCAGAGTTACGTTGTCACCTGTCAGAGTTGCGTTGTCGCCTGTCAGAGTTACGTTGTCATCTGTCAGAGTTACGTTGTCACCTGTCAGAGTTACGTTGTCACCTGTCTGGATTTGCGTTGTCACCTGTCAGAGTTACGTTGTATCCTGTCAGAGTTACGTTGTCACCTGTCAGAGTTACGTTGTCACCTGTCAGAGTTATGTTGTATCCTGTCAGAGTTACGTTGTATCTTGAGAGTTACGTTGTATCCTGTCAGAGTTACGTTGTCACCTGTCACAGTTACGTTGTCACCTGTCACAGTTACGTTGTATCCTGTCAGAGTTAGTTGTATCTGTCAGAGTTGCGTTGTATCCTGTCAGAGTTACGTTGTATCCTGTTACAGTTACGTTGTATCCTTCACTGCTACGTTGTTTCCTGTCACAGCTATCGTTGTTTCCTGTCACAGCTACGTTGTGTCCTGTCACAACTACGTTGTATCCTGTCACAGTTAGGCTGACTCCTATCACACCCATGTTGTATCATGCCACAGATTTTGTTGTAGTCTATGACTTTCGTTGTATTACTCCATAGTTATGGTGTATCCTTTCACAATTTGGTTTTTCTTGTCACAGTTACATTGTATCATGTCACAGTTTAGTTGTATCCTGTCACAGTTACATTGTATCATGTCACAGTTTAGTTGTATCCTGTCACAGTTACATCGTGTATTTTATGACAGTTTGGTCGCAGGATAATCGTGGTTGTAGCTTGTCACATTTATGTTGTAGCTTGTCACATTTAAGTTGTAGCTGTCACATTTAAGTTGTAGCTTGTCACATTTAAGTTGT
>JAXRKP010000709.1:67500-77500 GCA_037039925.1 Doris montereyensis
TCCTTCCTTTTCTTCCTTCTTTTCTTTCTTCCTTCCTTTCTTCATTCATTCCTTCTTTCTTCATTCTTTCCTTCCTTCCTTCCTTCCATTATTCTTTTATTTATTTTCATTATTTCCTTCCTTCCTCCTTCATTCTTTTTATCTATTTTCTTATTTCCTTCCTTCCTTCCTTCCATTATTCTTTTATTTATTTTCATTATTTCCTTTCCTTCCTTCCTTCCATTATTCTTTTATTTATTTTCCTTATTTCCTTCCTTCCTTCCATTATTATTTTATTTATTTTCATTATTTCCTTCCTCCTTCCTTCCATTATTCTTTTATCTATTTTCCTTATTTCCTTCCTTCCTTCCTTCCATTATTCTTTTATCTATTTTCATTATTTCCTTCCTTCCTTCCATTATTTTTCTTTAAAGGAAGTTCCGTATTTTCTTAGAAACTTTCTTCCTCACGTGACTCCTTCCCTCCTTCTCCCCACCCTTCTTCAATACTTCGTTCCTATCCTTTAGTCTTTGTAATGGGACATGGGTCGTTTGAGTTCAGAGGGAGTCCTTGAAACGGTGGCAAAGTCGCTTACGACCTCAGCTGGCTTCGCGACCAGTTGTTGGTCCTGCAGCTTAATTCTTTGGCGATCGTGTGATCTCCACAAATGACATTGGGTAAAAAAAGGGGCCACCCTTTCAATGCTAAAGTTTGCTTAGCTCCCTTCCTAGAGCAGGTTTGATAATAATAATAATAATAATAATAATAATAATAATAATAATAATAATAATAATAATAATAATAATAATAATAATAAAAATAATAATAATAATAATAATAATAATAATAATAAATAATAATAATAAAAATAATAATAATAATAATAATAAATAATAATAATAATAATAATAATAAATAATAATAATAATAATAATAATAATAATAATAATAATAATAATAATAATTTGACATAGTGTTTGGGAAATCGAAAACATGGGATATACTAAATTATATTGATAATAATAATAATAATAATAATCGGATAGTTATAATAATAAATAATAATAATAATAATAATAATAATAATATTATAATTAGCAAACAAACATAATACGGAGGATAATGATGATAGTGCTGATAATGATGATGACGATAATTATAGTTGTACAGTTGTCTGTTTGCTTTATCTTATTGTGTCCACATTGTATGACAGTTGTCTGTTTGTTTTATTTCGTATGACAGTTGTCTGTTTGATTTATCTAAATTGTGTTGACAATGACAGTTGTCTGTTTGCTTTATCTTATAGTAAGATTGATGAAATTGTCTGTTTGCTTTATCTTTTGTACTCCACATTGTATACACTTATTATAATTAGCAAACAAACATTATACGGAGGAAGTGACAGTTGTCTGTTTGCTTTAATGATGTGTCCATATTGTATAACAGTTGTCTGTTTGCTTTATCTTATTGTGTCCACATTGTATGACAGTTGTCTGTTTGTTTTATTTATTGTGTCCACTTTGTATGACAGTTGTCTGTTTTTGCTTTATCTTATTGTGTCCACATTGTATGACAGTTGTCTGTTTGCTTTATCTTATTGTGTCCACATTGTATGACAGTTGTCTGTTTGCTTTATCTTATTGTGTCCACATTGTATGACAGTTGTCTGTTTGCTTTATCTTATTGTGTCCACATTGTATGACAGTTGTCTGTTTGCTTTATCTTATTGTGTCCACATTGTATGACAGTTGTCTGTTTGCTTTATCTTATTGTGTCCCATTGTATGACAGTTGTCTGTTTGCTTTATCTTATTGTGTCCACATTATATGACAGTTGTCTGTTTGCTTTATCTTATTGTGTCCACATTGTATAACAGTTGTCTGTTTGCTTTATCTTATTGTGTCCACATTGTATGACAGTTGTGTGTTTGCTTTATTTATTGTGTCCACATTGTATGACAGTTGTCTGTTTGCTTTATTTATTGTGCCCACACTGTATGACAGTTGTGTGTTTGCTTTATCTTATTGTGTCCACATTATATAACAGTTGTCTGTTTGCTTTATCTTATTGTGTCCATATTGTATGACAGTTGTCTGTTTGCTTTATCTTATTGTGCCCACATTGTATGACAGTTGTCTGTTTGCTTTATCTTATTGTGTCCACATTGTATGACAGTTGTCTGTTTGCTTTATCTTATTGTGTCCACATTGTAAGACAGTTGTCTGTTTGCTATAGTATTTTACTAGGTGACAGATTTGTACACCCAATTATTTTACAAAAATGTCTCATTGTTTATCTTGCGTGTCCATTGTATCGTTTTTAATAAAACTAAGGCCCCCTTTTTTACTGAAGTGCGCTGATAAAAATAATTAAAGTGCTAGATCACCGATTATACATACCCACGTACACACACACACACACACACACACACACATACAGACATACACAAACATACACACATAGAGACATCTGCACACAGCCACATACCTGCAAACATCCCAGACACACACACAATCAAACATACATAAACACGCATACATACATACATCTCCACATGCACAAGCACATATATACACGCATCAACACAGGCAGACAAACACACACACATACACACACATACACAGACACACACATACACACACACGTACACAGACATACACACACATACACATACACACATACACACATACACACATACACATACATACACATACACACATACACACATTCACATACACACACATATACACACACATGCACACATATACAACAGCGACACCAACAGAAGAAAGCAATATCCAACACTAATCGCCATTAAACATTAATTTGGGATCAATGACTCATTCGAGCATTACGCGTGAAAACACCGCTAAGTGTACAAGTTAAACAGCGTAACAACTAACAACAATAACATTGTGCGTGGCGCTGTCAACAGTTAACATTCCGTATTACGGTGTCAACAGTTAACATTGCTTGTTACGGTGTCAACAGTTAACATTCTGTATTACGGTGTCAACAGTTAACATTTCGTATTACGGTGTCAACAGTTAACATTCTGTATGACAGTGTCAACAGTTAACATTCTGTGTGACAGTGTCAACAATTAACATTCTGTGTGACAGTGTCAACAGTTGACATTCTGTGTGACAGTGTCAACAGTTAACATTCTGTATGACAGTGTCAACAGTTAACATTCTGTATGACGGTGTCAACAGTTAACATTCTGTATGACAGTGTCAACAGTTAACATTCTGTTTGATGGTGTCAACAGTTAACATTCTGTATTACGGTGTCAACAGTTAACATTCCGTATGACGGTGTCAACAGTTAACATTCTGTATTACGGTGTCAACAGTTAACATTCTGTGTGACGGTGTCAACAGTTAACATTCCGTATATGTCTGCAGATTAACATTCCGTATGTGTCAACAGTTAACATTCCGTATGACGGTGTCAACAGTTAACATTCCGTATGACGGTGTCAACAGTTAACATTCCGTATGACGGTGTCAACAGTTAACATTCTGTATGACGGTGTCAACAGTTAACATTCCGTATTACGGTGTCAACAGTTAACATTCCGTATTACGGTGTCAACAGTTAACATTCCGTATGACGGTGTCAACAGTTAACATTCCGTATGACGGTGTCAACAGTTAACATTCCGTATGACGGTGTCAACAGTTAACATTCTGTATGACGGTGTCAACAGTTAACATTCCGTATGACGGTGTCAACAGTTAACATTCCGTATGTTAACGGTGTCAACAGTTAACATTCTGTATTACGGTGTCAACAGTTAACATTCTGTATTACGGTGTCAACAGTTAACATTCTGTATTACGGTGTCAACAGTTAACATTCTGTATTACGGTGTCAACAGTTAACATTCTGTATTACGGTGTCAACAGTTAACATTCTGTATTACGGTGTCAACAGTTAACATTCTGTATTACGGTGTCAACAGTTAACATTCCGTATTACGGTGTCAACAGTTAACATTCTGTATTACGGTGTCAACAGTTAACATTCTGTATTACGGTGTCAACAGTTAACATTCCGTATTACGGTGTCAACAGTTAACATTCTGTATGACGGTGTCAACAGTTAACATTCTGTATTACGGTGTCAACAGTTAACACGGTTCAGTATTACGGTGTCAACAGTTAACATTCTGTATTACGGTGTCAACAGTTAACATTCCGTATTACGGTGTCAACAGTTAACATTCTGTATGACGGTGTCAACAGTTAACATTCTGTATTACGGTGTCAACAGTTAACATTCCGTATTACGGTGTCAACAGTTAACATTCTGTATGACGGTGTCAACAGTTAACATTCTGTATTACGGTGTCAACAGTTAACATTCTGTATTACTGGTGTCAACAGTTAACATTCTGTATGACGGTGTCAACAGTTAACATTCTGTATGACAGTGTCAACAGTTAACATTCTGTATTACGGTGTCAACCAGTTAACATTCTGTGTGACAGTGTCAACAGTTAACATTCTGTATTACGGTGTCAACAGTTAACATTCTGTATTACGGTGTCAACAGTTAACATTCTGTATTACGGTGTCAACAGTTAACATTCTGTATGACGGTGTCAACAGTTAACATTCTGTGTGACGGTGTCAACAGTTAACATTCTGTGTGACAGTGTCAACAGTTAACATTCTGTGTGACAGTGTCAACAGTTAACATTCTGTGTGACAGTGTCAACAGTTGACATTCTGTGTGACAGTGTCAACAGTTAACATTCTGTGTGACAGTGTCAACAGTTGACATTCTGTGTGACAGTGTCAACAGTTAACATTCTGTGTGACAGTGTCAACAGTTAACATTCTGTGTGACAGTGTCAACAGTTAACATTCTGTGTGACAGTGTCAGTTAACATTCTGTGTGACAGTGTCAACATTCTGTGTGCCAGTGTCAACAGTTAACATTCTGTGTGACAGTGTCAACAGTTAACATTCTGTGTGGCAGTGTCAACAGTTAACATTCTGTGTGACAGTGTCAACAGTTAACATTCTGTGTGACAGTGTCAACAGTTAACATTCTGTGTGACAGTGTCAACAGTTAACATTCTGTGTGACAGTGTCAACAGTTAACATTCTGTCTGGCAGTGGCAACAGTTAACATTCTGTGTGACAGTGTCAACAGTTAACATTCTGTCTGGCAGTGTCAACAGTTAACATTCTGTGTGACGGTGTCAACAGTTAAGCATTCTATGTGACAGTGTCAACAGTTAACATTCTGTATGACTGTGTCAACAGTTAACATTCTGTGTGGCAGTGAAACAGTTAACATTCTGTGTGACAGTGTCAACAGTTGACATTCTGTGTGACAGTGTCAACAGTTAACATTCTGTGTGACAGTGTGAACAGTTAACATTCTGTGTGGCGGTGTGAACAGTTGACATTCTGTGTGGCGGTGTGAACGATATCAACAGTTGACATTGCCTGTTGGCAGTGTGAACAGTTAACATTCTGTGTGGCAGTGTCAACAGTTGACATTGCGTGTTACAGTGTCAACAGTTAACATTCTGTGTGGCGGTGTCAACAGTTAACATTCTGTGTGGCGGTATCAACAGTTAACATTGCGTGTGGCGGTGTCAACAGTTAACATTCTGTGTGACAGTGTCAACAGTTAACATTCTGTGTGGCGGTGTGAACAGTTGACATTCCGTGTGGCGGTGTGAACAGTTGACATTGCGTGTTGGCAGTGTCAACAGTTAACATTCTGTGTGGCAGTGTCAACAGTTAACATTCTGTGTGGCGGTGTCAACAGTTAACATTCTGTGTGGCAGTGTCAACAGTTAACATTCTGTGTGACAGTGTGAACATTTAACATTCTGTGTGGCAGTGTGAACAGTTAACATTCTGTGTGGCAGTGTCAACAGTTAACATTCTGTGTGGCGGTGTCAGCAGTTAACATTCTGTGTGGCGGTGTGTTGACATTGCGTGTTGCAGTGTCACAGTTAACATTCTGTGTGGCAGTGTCAAAAGTTAACATTCTGTGTGGCAGTGTCAACAGTTAACATTCTGTGTGGGGGTGTGAACAGTTAACATTCTGTGTGGGGGTGTGAACAGTTAACATTCTGTGTGGGGGTGTGAACAGTTAACATTCTGTGGTGTCAACAGTTAACATTCTGTGTGGCGGTGTCAACAGTTAACATTCTGTGTGGCGGTGTCAACAGTTAACATTCTCTGTGTGGCTGGTGTGAACAGTTAACATTCTGTGTGGGGTGTGAACAGTTAACATTCTGTGTGTGGGGGTGTGAACAGTTAACATTCTGTGTGGCGGTGTGAACAGTTAACATTCTGTGTGGCGGTGTCAACAGTTAACATTCTGTGTGGCGGTGTGAAAAGTTAACATTCTGTGTGGCGGTGTCAACAGTTAACATTCTGTGTGGCGGTGTGTGAACAGTTGGCATTCTGTGTGACAGTGTCAACAGTTGACATTCTATGTGGTGGTGTGAACAGTTAACATTCTGTGTGGTGGTGTGAACAGTTGACATTCTGTGTGGCAGTGTCAACAGTTAACATTCTGTGTGGCAGTGTCAACAGTTAACATTCTGTGTGGCGGTGTGAGCAGTTGGCATTCTGTGTGGGGGTGTGAACAGTTAACATTCTGTGTGGCAGTGTCAACAGTTAACATTCTGTGTGGTGGTGTGAACAGTTAACATTCTGTGTGGTGGTGTGAACAGTTAACATTCTGTGTGGCGGTGTGAACAGTTGGCATTCTGTGTGGGGGTTGTCAACTGTTAACATTCTGTGTGGCGGTGTCAACAGTTGGCATTCTGTGTGATTCTGTGTGACAGTGTCAACAGTTAACATTCTGTGTGGCAGTGTGCACTGTTGGCATTCTGTGTGTGTCAACAGTTGACATTCTGTGTGGCATGTTTCTGTGTGTGTGACAGTGTCAACAGTTAACATTCTGTGTGGCGGTGTGCACTGTTGGCATTCTGTGTGACAGTGTCAACAGTTAACATTCTGTGTGGCGGTGTGAACAGTTGGCATTCTGTGTGACAGTGTCAACAGTTGACATTCTGTGTGGCGGTGTGAACAGTTGACATTCTATCGGCTGAAGGGGGAGTGGGAACGGGGAGGGAGCGGGTTCTGGGAATGCCATTTATGCCGAAAATAGGACAAATCTAGTCTATCATACTAGTGGATAGAGCAGTTCATTCCCATCATAATAATATCATAAAAGAAGCTCAGTATCGATTCTTTTAATTTATACAAATATTTTTGAAACTGATAGAGGCCTATATTTCAACACAGCTATTATACAATAAAAGCCAGGACTATATTTCAACACAGCTATTATACAATAAAAGCCAGGCCTATATTTCAACACAGCTATTATACAATAAAAGCTAGGACTAATTTAAAGCTATTATACTAGAGACTATATTTCAACACAACTATTATACAATAAAAGCCAGAAATATTATCGAAAGTACAGCAAGTTGGTACTCATTTTGATTGTCACAATACACACTATCCAAAACAAACTTATTTGTCTATTATGAATATAGCCTTAGATTGACCGGAAGACATGGAACATATTCCGTGCACCTATTATCAAAAGGCACCATCACAAAATGAGTAAAAAGGTGCTGGTACACTTGAAACAGTGTCAATAAGAAGTAGTTGAAAGCTTCTCAAGGTTTTATGATGTTTCAAGTATCATCCTCTTTTCTTAGGTTTATGGAGAAAAATGTATTCAAGATAACAGAAAACAAGAGAAAAATACGATTTTCTCAAAATGTCCTTTTTTTCTTTGTTATTTCAACTATCTTCATGACATTTGGTATGCATGATGAGTGGGGAAAATAAAGAAATGGTCGGATGCTTTTTTTATATGTAATATAATTTAAGAAAAATTGAATTTTTTGTATAATATTTTTGTATATTTTTGGTTGTTCTCATATGCTATATTAAAATATTCATAAAATCAAAACTTACTAATGAAACAAAAATCGATCCGGTCAAATTTAAATATTGTATCAAATAAGATGTGTGCTATGTTTGAAAGAATTTTGTTGAAAAATTAAAAAAAGCCTATCGATATTGACACAAAATCCAAGATGGCCGCCGTTTCCATGGCAACATAAAGCGTCTGGTAAAAAACAACGACATATTTCAACTCAGTACACCATGCTAATTACACCTATACATCAGTTAAATTAAAAGGAACAAACGGGTTGATTTTCACTCTAGGACCTGCCACTCCCCCTTTAAGTGATTGACATTAGATGTAACCAGGGAGGTTTCACATGACAAGCCCTTCAAGTGGTGATGGTGGTGATGGTGGTAATGGTGGTGATGATGTTGATGGTGGTGATGTTGGGGATGATGGTCATGGTAGTGATGGTGTTGATTGTGGTGATGGTGGTGATGGTGGTGATAGTAGTGATGGTGGTGATGGTGGTGATGGTGGTGATGGTGGTGATGGTGGTGATGGTGGTGATGGTGGTGATGGTGGTGATGGTGGTGATAGTGATGATGGTGGTGATGGTGGTGATGGTGGTGATATTGGTGATGGTGGTGATGGGAGTGATGGTGTTGATGGTAGTGATGGGTGATGCTGTTGGTGATGGTGGTGATGGTGGTGATGGTGGTGATGGTAGTGATGGTTGTGATGGTGTGATGGTGGTGGTAGATGGTGATGGTGGTGATGGTGGTGATGGTAGTGATGGTAGTGATGGTAGTGATGGTGGTGATGGTGGTGATGGGGTGATGGTGGTGATAAGTGATGATGGGTGATGGTGATGGTGGTGATGGTGGTGATGGTGGTGATGGTAGTGATGGTGCTGATGGTGCTGAGTGATGGGTGGTGATGGTGGTGATTGCGGTGATGGTGGTGATGGTGGTGATGGTGGTGATGGTAGTGATGGTGATGATGGTCATGGTAGTGATGATGGTCATGGTAGTGATGGTGGTGATGGTAGTGATGGTGGTGATAGTGGTGATGTTGGTGATGGTGGTGATGGTAGTGATGATGGTGATGGTAGTGATGATGGTCATGGTAGTGATGGTGGTGATGGTGGTGATGGTGGTGATTGGGTGATGGTGGTGATGGTGGTGATGGTGGTAATGGGGGTGATGGTGGTGATGGTGGCGATGGTGGTGATGGTGGTGATTGATGGTAATGGTGGTGATGGGGTTAGTGATGGTGGTTAGTGGTGATGGTAGTGATGGTGGTGATGGTGATGATGGTGGTGATGGCGGTAATGGTGGTGATGTGATGATGGTTGATGGTAGTGGTGATAGTGGTGATGGTAGTGATGGTGGTGATAGTGATGGTGGTGATGGTGGTGATCGATGGGGGTGATGGTGGTGATGGTGATGATGGTGATGGGGTGATGGTGCTGATGGTAGTGATGGGAGTGATGGTGGTGATGGTGGTGATGATTGTGATGGGGGTGATAGTGGTGATGGTAGTGATGGTAGTGATGGGGGTGTTGGTGGTGATGATAGTGATGGTGGTGATGGTGGTAATGGGGGTGATAGTGATGATGGTGGCGATGGTGTTGATGGTGGTGATGGTGGTGATGATGGTGATGGTGGTGATGGTGGTGATGGGGGTGATGGTGGTGATGGTGGTGATGGGAGTGATGGTGGTGATGGTAGTGATGGGAGTGCTGTTGGTGATGGTGGTGATGGGGGTGATGGTGGTGATGGTAGTGATGGGAGTGATGGTGGTGATGGTGGTGATGATGGTGATGGGGGTGATGGTGGTGATGGTAGTGATGGTAGTGATGGTAGTGATGGGAGTGATGGTAGTGATGGGGGTGATGGTGGTGCTGGTGGTGATGGTAGTGATGGGGGTGATGGTGGTGATGGTGGTGATGGCGATCATAGTTGTGATGGTGGTGATTTATGGTAATGGTGGTAATGTTGGTGATGGTGGTGATGGTGGTGTTGGGGGTGATGGTGTTGATGGCGGTCATGGTAGAAATGGTGGTGATGGTAGTGATGGTAGTGATGGTGGTGATGGTGGCGATGGT
>JAXRKP010000709.1:80000-82500 GCA_037039925.1 Doris montereyensis
CTGATATTATTATAGTGTGATTTCTGAGGTGTTTATAGAAGGACATATATATATATATATATATATATATATATATATATATATATATATGTATATAATTTTGATTTGATTTGTTTTTCATTTGGTTTGATTTGATTTCATGTATATATATTATATTGAATTTGATTTGATTTGGTTTCATTTGGTTTGATTTGATTTCATAAAATTTGATTTTATTCGATTTGATGTTGATTTGATTTGATTTGATTTGATTTGATAAATTTAATTTAATTTGATTTGTTTTGATTTGATTTGATTTGATTTGATTTGATTTGATTTGATTTGATTTGATTTGATTTGATTTGGTTTGATTTGTTTTTGATTTCATTTGATTTGATTTGATTTGTTTTGATTTGATTCATTTGATTTGATTTGATTTGATTTGATTTGATTTGATTTGATTTGGTTTGATTATGTCTACATCCATAACTAAAAGTAACCTCAAAGTTTCTTGGTAGGGTTTGCTGTAAACAGTCCAGGGATCTCTAACGTGCACAGAGTGCTATGATCTGTACAGGAGACCTCCTTTTTATCGTCCGTCTCCGCTGGGACTAGGTGTCGATCCACCTACCTTGACCAAGGCTTGTGTACTGTTTGCTCCAGGGGAGTTGAGAAGGAATTTGAATGAAAGGGTGTCTGCTTGGAGACAAGCATAAATTAATGATTTACAATCGGGGGAACCTGCACTTGTGTGCGGGGATGTGGACTGTACATCCATCTTTAGTTTTAACATTGGACGTAGACTGTACATCCATCTTTAGTTTTAACATTGGATGTAGACTGTATATCCATCTTTAGTTTTAACATTGGACGTAGACTTTTTACTTTTAACATTGGACGTAGACTGTATCCATCTTTAGTTTTAACATTGGACGTAGACTGTACATCCATCTTTAGTTTTAACATTGGACGTAGACTGTATATCCATCTTTACTTTTAACATTGGACGTAGACTGTACATCCATCTTTAGTTTTAACATTGGACGTAAGACTGTACATCCATCTTTACCTTTAAACATTGGACGACTGTACATCCATCTTTAGTTTTAACATTGGACAGACTGTATATCCATCTTTACCTTTCATTGACAGATTTTAGTTTTAACATTGGTGTAGTTTGGCACCATCTTTGCTGTAACACATTGGACGGACTGTACATCATCTTTACTTTTAACATTGGACGTAGACTGTATATCCATCTTTACTTTTAACATTGGACGAGAAATCCATCTTTACCACATTGGACGTAGACTGTACATCCATCTTTCTTCATTGGACCATAGACCCTGTATATCCATCTTTAGTTTTAACATTGGACGTAGACTGTACATCCTCTTTACTTTTAACATTCGTGTATATCCATCTTTACTTTTAACATTGGTCAGTCTGTATATCCATCTTTAGTTTTAACATTGGATAGACTGTAAGTCATCTTTAGTTTTAACATTCCGTTTTACATCGTTTAGTTTTCTTCACTTGGACCGACTGAATCCATCTTTGTTTTAACATTGGACGGGTTTGTCATCCATCGTTTTTAACATTGGACGTAGACTGTATATCCATCTTTAGTTTTAACATTGGACGTAGACTGTACATCCATCTTTACTTTTAACATTGGGGGTAGACTGTACATCCATCTTTAGTTTTAACATTGGACGTAGACTGTATATATCTTTTTTTAACATTGGATTTAGACTGTATATCCATCTTTACTTTTAACATTGGATAGACTGTATATCCATCTTTAGTTTTAACATTGGACGTGATTATATCCATCTTTAGTTTTAACATTGGACGTAGACTACACATCCATCTTTACTTTTAACATTTAGACCATCCATCTTTCCCCATTGGACGTAGACTACACATCCATCTTTACTTTTAACATTGGACGTAGACTACACATCCATCTTTACTTTTAACATTGGACGTGGACTGTACATCCATCTTTAGTTTTAACATTGGACGTAGACTGTACATCCATCTTTAGTTTTAACATTTTTCTGTCATCGAAAATCCTTTACTTATCAGATGGAGAACTTGGTTCCAGATGAAATTTTCTACACGGTTGGTGTGTTTGGCACCATCTGCTGTGCCCTGGGGATCATCTCCAACGTTCTCAGTCTGCTAGTGTTCGCCAGGAGAAAGTCTGACCACAGCGGCCCCAAGTGTTCTTCCTGACCATGACCCTGTTCGACTTGGTCTACGTGTTGCTCTGCCTGTTTTTCGTGTCACTTCACGTGGTCAGTCGGCGGATAGGTCACGTGATGGTTCGTCCTTCTCCGTTTTTACTCGTTTGCTTTCTTCACCGTGAACTCTGTCTTGGTGGCTTGTCGTTCGTTTTTAGGGAGAGGTGGGGCAGAAGATTGAAGGGGGTGGGTGGGGGGTACTTTGTTTGTGAGATAGTTTTTTAAATTTTGATTTGATTCACATCCACAACTAAGGTGATTTAATATGATTT
>JAXRKP010000709.1:87500-95000 GCA_037039925.1 Doris montereyensis
TAGTTTCAAACATTTACGTGGAAACTTTACGATTTTATTGTTTTAAATAACATAAGCGGGGGTGTATTTGCATCCCTAGTAAAAGAAATAGGGATTATAGAATTGTACCATTTACTATTGACTTTTACCTGTTTTGATATCAACTCCCAGATGATTGGCCAGCTGTCCAGTTACGTGGAAGGTATCATCAACATGGCTGCCACTGGTTCCATCTTGACCACCACAGCCCTTGCCGTTGACCGGTCCATAGCCGTAGAGAAGCCGTTCCAATGGTCACTCCTCTGTAACAGGCATCGCTCTTACTTCATCGTCATAGCCATAATCATTTTCACTATAGTCATGAATCTACCATTACTGTTTGAAGACCAAATTGTTTTTAACCGTTACCCGTACCGCCATCAACTCGATTTTATGGGCCAGATCAACTCCACTACACATCGGTCTCGATTCGAATCCAACCCGAGTGCGACCCGAATCGATGGTACCGATAGCTGTGAGACGAGGCATCGCCTCAGTTTCCGCCAAGATTATGCCCGCATGAAGATGAATCCTCTGTAACATTCATTCTCTATTACTTGGTGTATTTACATGTTCTAATTCCGGTTTTCCAACTGGTAATTCCCGCTGTAGTCATCATCGTCACCACCACGAGGATCGTGCGCAAACTCCGTCACAGCAAAATAGACGCCAACTTTCCCTCTTCCGCCAGTGAGAAGCCACCGACACACAGAAAATCGTCCAATCGAGTGTCGGCACAAGTGGGTGTCATGGCGGCCCTCAACGTCTTATCCAATGGGATGCTAGCATCGGCCTTCTTCATGATGTCATTAAAAAAACATGAATTACGTTAATAAATGTTCATGCGCTTGCATGCTCTTCATCGGAATGTCCCACCTGGTGATAGCCCTTAGCTCTAGCGCCAAAATTCTCATTCATTGTTATTTCAACAAATTCTACCGGGAGGAAGTGTATGACATTTTGACCCTCAAATGTTTATCATGTTTCTGCCGCAACAGAGTTCACCCATAACATCTATGATAGTTCTGAGTTGGTCATTCTTTGTTCGCCAAAGGCTCTGTTGCTATCAATCTATATAGCCAATTATTTCCCATGTAGGTTCTAAACGCTAAATGATCCCAAGATCCCAGGAATTGTTTTCTATCACAAGTGACGTTTAATGATTGAAAATTAAATTGTTTTCTATCACAAGTGACGTTTAATTATTGAAAATTGAATTGTTTTCTATCACAAGTGACGTTTATGATTGAAAATTGTGTTTTCTATCACAAGTGACGTTTAATTATTAAAAATTGAATTGTTTTCTATCACAAGTGACGTTTCATGATTAAAAAATTGAATTGGTTTCTATCACAAGTGACGTTTAATTATTGAAAATTGAATTGTTTTCTATCACAAGTGACGTTTCATGATTAAAAATTGAATTGTTTTCTATCACAAGTGACGTTTAATTATTGAAAATTGAATTGTTTTCTATCACAAGTGACGTTTAATTATTGAAAATTGAATTGTTTTCTATCACAAGTGACGTTTCATGATTAAAAATTAATTGTTTTCTATCAAATGACGTTTAATTATTAAAACTTACGTTTTTATCACAAGTGACGTAATTTGAAAACGTTTACGTTTCTTATCATCACCGTCTTTTTCTTTCTTTCTTCCTCCTTTCTGTTTTTCTTCTGACATCACATTGTGTGATGCCTGAGGTAGCACTTAGATCTAGATTCTAGATATTTCTGGTTTTGTTGTCTGACGAAGGGTTATACCCGAAACGTCACGTGTTTGTTCTGTCATTATTAGTGGAGTTGTCACTTATTGTCACATTTCGCCTTTGACTTCACTCCACTGTGGCTCCTTCCTATTATGATAGAATATGCTACTTCCTTCCTTTAACTCTTTACTTTCACTTATCTTTGATTCTTCTTGCTGTTTGTCATTTTAATTCATCATGAGATCACCGCATAATATTATGGTGGATGAAGAAAATGTCAATGAAATAATTTAAAACAATTTTTTTTTATAAGTCTAGAAGATTTAGTTTGTTTCTTTTTAAATGGCGTCGGTATCGTATTGGTCATTTGACTGCAATGTAAGGTTCTGGGTTTGAATCTTAAGAATGCTAGGTTGACCTTGTGTTTCATGGGAAAGATATTTTACTTTACAGGGATTACTCGACATGGCTCGGGTGCAAATGGGTGCCAGTACCAGTACCAGCATCAGTTGGGGGGGGGGGGGGAAACCTTCGACAGTTAGCGTCATGTCCAGTAGACGAAGTACATGTACTTTCTCTTCTTGTTCCCTTGACGTTATAGAAACCGTGATGAATGATATCAGTCTTGGTGTCAAATACGAAGCTGCTTTGTTTGCTTGTTTCAGTGGTGTTGGTGGCCGAGCGGTTAGGCTGCCGGACTGGCGATCATGAGGTTTCGGGTTCGAATCCTAGTAAAGCCAGGTCCAAAGTTGTGATTCTTGGGTCATACGCTTAACACGTATTTCCCCACTCTACCCAGGTGCAAATGGGTACAAGCACTAGCTTGCGAGTAATAATCTGCATCAAATTAGCGTCCTGACCAGAAAGCGGTTGTCATCACCTGTTCCGCTTCACGCGCTACATAAATCGGGATAAACGCTGCTTTTATGGGCCGTCATGGTGTTGAGGGAACTTTTACTTTGTTTGTTTGTTTGCTTCTTTGTTTGTTTGTTTGTGCTATTGTTGTCGTTGTTGTTGTTATAATTGATCCAGCAGCCTTTGTTTGTGTAATTGAGCGTACCTTGAATTATTCCATAATTATATTATGTATTTTATGGTAGAACGCCACAGATGTTGGTTGTTATTTTTTTAAGAAAGAAAATAAAAAAATCAACATGATCCTTCCACCAAGTGACAGGTAACAATAAAAATAATAACCACAACTCAACAAGAACTCTCCCCCAACAAGAATAATAACAAAAAACCCAAAGACAAAAATAAAACACAACAAAGAATAATAACAAAACCCAAAGACAAAATGAAACACAACAAAGAATAATAACAAAACCCAAAGACAAAATAAAAAACACAACAAAGAATAATAACAAACCCCAAAGACAAAAAAAAAAAAACACAACAAAGAATAATAACAAAACCCAAAGACAAAATAAAACACAACAAAGAATAATAACAAAACCCAAAGACAAAAAAAAACACAACAAAGAATAATAACAAACCCCAAAGACAAAAAAAAAACACAACAAAGAATAATAACAAACCCCAAAGACAAAAAAAAAACACAACAAAGAATAATAACAGAACCCAAAGACAAAATAAAACACAACAAAGAATAATAACAAAACCCAAAGACAAAATAAAACACAACAAAGAATAATAACAAAACCCAAAGACAAAAAAGCAACAAAAAACCAAGAAAGAATTCCAAAACAAAACACAAAACCAAAACAAATATTTTCTCAAAAACCCAAAAGGTCAGCACGTCATCCCCTGCCCCACCCCGCCCCAACCCCCACCCCCCACATGACCAAAAAATATCATTTGGCCTGTCTTGATGTTGTGCATAAGGTCTCTTTCTTTTCCAAATTTCACAAGAACTTCCATGTCTGGTATTTTTGCTGCCCAGGGGATTTCCAGTATTCTTCTTTACATCCACATTTCAAATGTTTCCAAACGTTTACGACATTGTGCATCTCAAGTCCACGTGTCGCATGCATAGAATAGTGTGGAAAAAACATGTCTGCAAACATCGTAACTGTGTGAAAATAAATAGTTTTGTTTTATTTTATGTGCCTTGTTGTTGTTTTCCATTTGGTTGCGTTGACTATTTCTCTACTGTACGCACACTTTCTCAGTGGTAGCATGCACGTGCTGCACTCGTACAGCTTTGTGGGACTATTACTACCTTCGACACACACACACACACACACACACACACACACACACATTTTCCACTATCAAACCCAAAGGATCAAAACATAAAACAAGAAACTAGCAACAGAAGTAGTCACAAATAATTAAACGTTGGCACAAAGAAATTTTAAGTACAGGTGTTGCTTTTTTTCTCAACGTGGTACTCTTAGGAAAGGCACTTCACCCCAGGTACGAATGGGTATCCAGCTATAGATCTAGATAGAAAAATGTCTTGTCAGAGCGTTAGTACGCACATTCCAATATAAAGTACTAGCAAGCTTGTGTACTGTGTATGCTCCACCCCCTCCCCCCGGGAGTTGAGAAGTACTTTGAATGAAATGGCCTGTTGGGGGATAAATGAAGTACAGTCGGAACACGGTCTAATATATTATCCATTTTTGTCTTTTACATGAAGACTCTCCCGACGTCCTAAGTGGCTTTACAACGTGTCGACGCAAGTGAAGTAAGCCAAGAGATGCCTGTAGAGAAATGAATGGCAAAGTGTTCACATTGCCGGTGGTGGTATTACAGCCACTAACCACTGACATTCTATTGAGGTGTAAGAGCAAGAGGTGGAGCAGAATCCATCATCCACCAGACACACAGAATGATGAATAATAATGTCTAGAGTGGATTGGATATAGATGGATAGATAGACAGATAGATAGATAGATGGATAGATGGGTAGATAGATATAAGGATAGATATATGGATAGATAGATGGATAGATAGATAGATAGATAGATAGATGGATTGATGGATAGATAGATATAAGGATAGGTAGATGGATAGATAGATGGATAGATAGATGGATAGATAGTTGGATAGATAGATGGATATATAGGTATAAAGATAGATAGATGGATAGATAGATATAAAGATAGCTAGATGGATAGATAGATATAAAGATAGATAGATGGATAGATAGATATAAAGATAGATAGATGGATAGATAGAGATAAAGATAGATAGATGGATAGATAGATATAAAGATAGATAGATGGATAGATAGATGGATAGATAGATGGATAGATAGATATAAAGATAGATAGATGGATAGATAGATATAAAGATAGATAGATATAAAGATAGATAGATGGATAGATAGATGGATAGATAGATGATAGATAGATATAAAGATAGCTAGATGGATAGATAGATATAAAGATAGATAGATGGATAGATAGATATAATAGATATAATAGATGGATAGATGGATAGATAGATATAAAGATAGATAGATAGATAGATAGATATAAAGATAGATAGATGGATAGATAGATGGATAGATAGATGGATAGATAGATATAAAGATAGATAGATGGATAGATAGATAGATAAAGATAGATAGATGGATAGATAGATATAAAGATAGATAGATAGATAGATAGATGGATAGATAGATGATAGATATAGATAGATAGATAGATAGACAGATGGATAGATAGAGATAGATAGATAGATAGATAGATAGATAGATAGTTAGATAGTAGATAGATATATTATATGGTATGTATATAATGTGTTGGGACAGTGGTTATTAACTTTGTTAGATAGATAGCATAGATAGATACAATCAGAGGCTTCATTGAAGGATGAACGACACACATGGATGGATGGATAGATAGATACCAATACACACATAATACGTGACCTCTGTTTAACCCCTGATGAGCACCAAATAGATAAGAACCAATGGTCTAGATAAGGGTAGGACAGTCGTCGGAATATTTATAACCCTCTCCCACTCACACCCAAATACCCCCCCTTGTTTCCCGCTACATAATGCCCCCTTGTTTGCTCACACCCACATGCCCCCTTGGCTCACACCCACATGCCCCCTATTTCCCACTCACACCCACATGCCCCCTTGTTGCTCACACCCACATGCCCCCTTGTTCCCCACTCACACCCACATGCCCCTTGTTTGCTCACACCCACATGCCCCTTGTTTCCCGCTCACACCCAAATGCCCCCCTTCATGCCCTCCCTATTTCTCACACCCACATGCCCCCTTGTTTCCCGCTCACACCCACATGCCCCCTTGTTCCCCACTACCCACATGCCCCCTTGTTTCCCGCTCACACCCACACTCACACCCACATGCCCTCCCTGTTTCCCACTCACACCACATGCCCTCCCTATTTCCCCCTCACACCCACATGCCCTCCTGTTTCCCACTCACACCCCATGCCCTCCCTATTTCCCACTCACACCCACAAACTCACACCCACATGCCCTCCTATTTCCCACTCACCCACATGCCCTCCCTATTTCCCACTCACACCCACATGCCCTCCCTATTTCCCACTCACACCCACATGCCCTCCCTATTTCCCGCTCACACCCATTCCCCCTGTTTCCCACTCACACCCACATTCCCCCCCTGTTTCCCACTCACACCCACATGCCCCCCCTATTTCCCACTCACACCCACATATTTTTCCCACTAACCCCCCCTATTTCCCACTCACACCCAAATGCCCCCCCTTGTTTCCCACTCACACCCACATTCCCCCCCCTTGTTTCCCACTCACACCCACATGCCCCACTTGTTTCCCCTCACACCCACATGCCCCCCCTTGTTTCCCACTCACACCCACATGCCCCCCTTGTTTCCCACTCACACCCACATGCCCCCCTATTTCCTACTCACACCCACATGCCCCCCCTATTTCCCACCCCCACCTGTTTCCCACTCACACCCACATGCCCCCCCTGTTTCCCACTCACACCCACATGCTTGTTTCCCACTCACACCCACATTCCCCCCTGTTTCCCCTCACACCCACATGCCCCCCCTGTTTCCCCTCACACCCACATGCTCCCCCCTGTTTCCCCACTCACACCCACATGCCCCCCCTGTTTACTCACACCCACATTCCTATTTCCTACTCACACCCACATGCCCCCCCCCCTGTTTCCCACTCACACCCACATGCCCCCCCTGTTTCCCTCCTCACACCCACATGCCCCCCCCCCTGTTTCCCACTCACACCCACATGCCCCCCTATTTCCCACTCACACCCACATGCCCCCTCCCTATTTCCCACTCACACCCACATTCCCCCACCCCTTGTCTCCCACTCACACCCACATGCCTCCCCCCTGTTTCCACCCCCTTGTCTATTGCCGAACGAGTGGAGTGTATTTCACGCTGTTTGTACATGAAAGAGAACAACACGATTTAAAACAACACAAAATGTTGGACATCCTCACATTATTTACGTTTATTTCCGTCTGATGTTCGCTCTGTTAAGGGTTATCTTTTGGGCATGCATCAGAACGCCGTGCAGAGAGTCGTAATGTCCCCAGGGTGACACTGACAGCCCATCAGAGCGCGTGCGTTCCTTCATTCTCGATCTAGCACCGCCGACGTCCCCCTCAGAGACCTGGCGGAAGTGGACCCCACGTCTTTGGTCGGCACAGCGGACGTCTGCAGATTGTACCGGTTCAGACTCCTGGGTGAGTCGTTGTTGTAAAGCTGTAGCTCCAGATCCGAACCCTGCACGCGGCGCTCCTGTGCGCTCCTGCTCTTGAGGCGCCGGTCGTGGGGCTGGTGGTGATGCATGGTGACCTTG
>JAXRKP010000709.1:105000-132500 GCA_037039925.1 Doris montereyensis
CCTAGACGTTTATGTGATACACTTATGACACCTGACGTTTACGATACTTATGACACCTAGACGTTTATGTGAACACTTATGACACCCGGACGTTTATGTGGTACACTTATGACACAGTATGACACCTGGACGTTTATGTGATACATATGACACCTAGACGTTTATGTGGTACACTTATGACACCTGGACGTTTATGTGATACACTTATGACAACTAGACGTTTATGTGATACACTTATGACACCTAGACGTTGATGTGATACACTTATGACACCATTATGACACCTGGACGTTTATGTGATACACTTATGACACATTATGACACCTGGACGTTTATGTGATACACTTATGACACATTATGACACCTGGACGTTTATGTGATACACTTATGACACATTATGACACCTGGACACCTAGACGTTATGTGATACACTTATGACACCTAGACGTTTATGACTTATGACACCTAGACGTTTATTGTAGACGTTTATGTGATACACTTATGACACATTATGACACCTGGACGTTTATGTGATACACTTTATGACACATTATGACACCTAGACGTTTATGTGATACACTTATGACACCTGGACGTTTATGTGATACACTTATGACACCTAGACGTTTATGTGATACACTTATGACACCTAGACGTTTATGTGATACACTTTATGACGTTTATGTGATACACTATGACACCTAGACGTTTATGTGATACACTTATGGTGAACTTATGACACCTGGACGTTTATGGAAAAGATGACATCTAGACACTTATGACACCTTAGACGTTTATGTGATACTTACACCTAGACGTTGATGACACTATGACACAGTATGAACGTTTATGTAGATACACTGACACTTATAACAATTTATGACACATGGACGTTTATGTGATACACGTTTATGACACCTGGACGTTTATGTGATACACTTATGACACCTGAACGTTTATGTTGGATACACTTATGACACCTAGACGTTTATGACATGGTACGTTTATGACACACTTATGACACATGGACGTTTATGATGGCACACATTATGACACCTAGACGTTTATGTGATACACTTATGACACATTATGACACATAGACGTTGATGTGATACACTTATGATACCTGGACGTTTATGTGATACACTTATGACACCTAGACGTTTATGTGATACACTTATGACATGACTGGTGGTACCTGACAGACGTTTATGTGATACACTTATGACACCTAGACGTTTGATGTGATACACACATATTATGACACCGTTATGTGATACGTTTACGTTGATGTGATACGACATATTATGACACCTAGACGTTTATGTGATACACTTATGACACAGTATGACACCTAGACGTTTATGTGATACACTTATGACACATTTAGACGTTTATGTGACCTAGACGTTTTATGACACCTAGACGTTTATGTGATGCACTTATGACACCTAGACGTTTATGTGATACACTTATGACACCTAGATCAAATATGTGATACACTTATGACACCTAGACGTTTATGTGATACACTTATGACACAGTATGACACCTATGACACTTGGTTTATGTGATACACTTATGACACCTAGACGTTTATGTGGCATACACTTCAATAGACGTTTATGTGATACAATTTATGATAACTAGACGTTTATGTGATACACTTATGACAACTAGACGTTTATGTGATACACATTATGACACCTAGACGTTTATGTGATACACTTATGACACATGACACCTGACGTTTATGTGATACACTTATGACACATTATGACACTGGACGTTGCGATACACCTATGACACATTATGACACCTGACGTTTATAAAGATACACTATGACATTAGACACCTGGACGTTTATGTGATACACTTATGACACAATATGACACCGACGTTTATGTGATACAATTATGACACCTGACGTTTATGTGATACCACTTATGTCACCTAGACGTTTATGTGATACACTTATGACACCTAGACGTTTATGGATACACTTATGACACATGAACGTTTATGTGGTACTACGTATGACACCTGGACGTTTATGTGGTACACTTATGACACCTTGTTTATGTGATACACTTATGACACATGAACGTTTATGGTACACTTTACGATACACTTATGACACCTGACGTTTATGTGATACACTTATGACACCTGAACGTTTAACTTATGACACTAGACGTTTATGTGGTACATTTATGACACATTTTCTTGACAAGACGTGCTAATTTATGAAATGATGTGGTACAATTTATGACAAAGAGATGATACACTTATAGTTGATACAATTTATGAAGAGATGTGATACACTTATGACACCTAGAAGGAGTTGAATATTATGACACCTAGACGTTTTGCGTGATTGAGTACAATGACACCTAGACGTTTTTACATGTGATACCTGGACGTTTATGGTACAATTTATGATGGACGATAGTGATACACTTATGACACCTGGACGTTTATGTGGTACACGTTTATGTGATACACTTATGACACCTAGACGTTTATGTGGTACACTTTTATGGATGGAAAACGTTGATGTGATAGATTTGACATATTATGACACCTAGACGTTTATGTGATACACTTATGACACCTAAACGTTTAATTTATTCGTTTAGGACTTACACACCTGGACGTTTATGACACCTAGATACACTTATGACACCTAGACGTTTATGTGATACACTTATGACACCTGGACGTTTATGTGATACACTTTGACACCTGGACGTTTATGTGATACACTTATGACACCTAGACGTTTATGTGATTGACACCTCCACTTTATGACACCTGGACGTTTATGGAACTCAGATTTATGTGATACACTTATGACACCTGACGTTTATGTGATACATTTTGACACAGTATGACACCTGGACGTTTATGTGAATACACGTTTTGATACAGTATGACACCTTTTTTGGACGTTTATGTGACACACTTATGACACCTGACGTTTATGTGATACACTTATGACACCTAGAAGATAATTTATGACACCTGGACGTTTATGTGATACACTTATGACACATAGACGTTGATATGGAAGAATTTATGACACCTAGACGTTTATGTGGATACACTTATGACACCTAGACGTTTATGATACGTGGACGGCGTGGTACACTTATGACACCTAGACGTTTATGTGGACATAGACGTTTATGTGATTTATGACACATAGACGTTGATGTGATACACTTATGACACCTAGACGTTTATGTGATACACTTATGACACCTGACACCTAGACGTTTATGTGATACACTTATGACACATTATGACACCTAGACGTTTATGTGGTACACTTTATGTCACATTATGACACCTAGACGTTTATGTGATACACTTATGACACCTAGACGTTTATGTGTTTATGTATACTTATGACACTCAGACGTTTATGTGGTACACTTATGACACCTAGACGTTTATGATACACTTCGATATTCAGACGTTTATGATACACTTATGATCCCAGACGTTTATGTGATACACTATGGTACACGAACGTTTATGTGTTAATTTGCGACACAGTATGACACCTCCAGACGTTTATGTGATACAATTTATGACATCTAGACGTTTATGTGGTACAATTTATGATGACCTAGACGTTGATGATAACTTAGTACAATTTGACGATGATACACTTATGACAGCATGACACCACACGTTTGCAGATACATTTTATGACACATGGACGTTTATGTGATACACTTATGACACATTATGACACCTAGACGTTTAGGTGATACACTTATGACACATTATGACACCTAGACGTTTAGGTGATACACTTATGACACCTAGACGTTTATGTGATACACTTATGACACCTAGACGTTTATGTGATACACTTATGACACATTATGACACCTAGACGTTTAGGTGATACACTTATGACACCTAGACGTTTATGTGATACACTTATGACACCTAGACATTTATGTGATACACTTATGACACATTATGACACCTAGACGTTTATGTGATACACTTATGACACCTAGACGTTTATGTGATACACTTATGACACATTATGACACCTAGACGTTTAGGTGATACACTTATGACACATTATGACACCTAGACGTTTATGTGATACATTTATGACACCTAGACGTTTATGTGATACACTTATGACACCTAGACGTTTATGTGATACACTTATGACACCTAGACGTTTATGTGATACACTTATGACACATTACACTTAGATCGTTTATGCGTGATACCTGGACGTTTATGTGATACACTTATGACGTTTATAGATACATTATGACACCTAGACGTTTATGTGTTTATGATAATAATTCTATGACACTCAGAATGATTATCTGACGTTTTGTATGACACCTAGACGTTTATGTGATACACTTATGACAACTAGATTATGATACAATTTATGACCTAGACGTTTATGTGATACACTTATGACAACTAGACATTACCTGGACGTTTATGTGATACACTTATGACACATTATGACACCTGACGTTTATGTGATACACTTATGACACCTGGACGTTTATGTGATACACTTATGACACATTATGACACCTGGACGTTTATGTGATACACTTATGACATTATGACACCTGACGTTTATGATACACTTATGACACATTATGACACCTGGACGTTTATGTGACAGACGTTTATACACTTATGACACCTGGACGTTTATTGTCATAGACGTTTATGTGATACAATTATGACACCTAGACGTTTACAGATATATGATGAACACTTATGACACCTGGACGTTTAAGTAGTAATTATGACACATTATGTGATACATTTATGACACTTTTATGTGGTACACTTATGACACCTGACGTTATGACAAGACGTTTTGCGTGATACTATGACAATGTGGTACACTTATGACACCTAGACGTTTATGTGGTGATACACTTATGACACCTAGACGTTTATGTACACTTATGACACATTATGACACCTAGACGTTTATGTGATACACTTATGACACTAGACGTTTTGATACGACACCTAGACGTTTATGTGATACACTTATGACACACTTATGACACCTAGACGTTTATGTGATGACACCTAGACACTAATGACATAGACGTTTATGTGATACACTTATGACACTAGATTATGACCTAGACGTTTGTGATACACTTATGACACATTATGACACCTAGACGTTTGTGGTACACTTATGACACATTATGACACCTAGACGTTTATGTGATACACTTATGACACATTATGACACCCTAGAACGTTTATGTGGTACACTTATGACACATTATGACACCTGGACGTTTATGTGATACACGTGATACATTATGACACCTATGACACCTAGACGTTTTGTGATACACGTATGACACATTATGACACCTGGACGTTTATGTGGTACCTTATGAAACATTATGACACCTGACGTACACTTATGAAAAAGATGGACACATTATGACTGATTTACGGATACACTTAAGACACAGCGTTTATGTGGTACACTTGACATGTTTATGTGATACATTATGACATGGACTTTGGTAAAAAGATGGACACACATAAATATCATGTTTCTTTGACCATCTTTAAAAAAAGATGGACACACATAAATATCATGTTTCTTTGACCATCTTTAAAAAGATGGACACGCATAAATATCATGTTTCTTTGACCATTTTAAAAAAGATGGACACGCATAAATATCATGTTTCTTTGACCATCTTAAAAAAGATGGACACGCATAAATATCATGTTTTTTACCATCTTAAAAAAGATGGAAATATCCTTTTCTTTGACCATCTTAAAAAAGATGGACACGCATAAATATTATGTTTCTTTGACCATCTTAAAAAAGATGGACACGCATAAATATTATGTTTCTTTGACCATCTTAAAAGATGGACACGCAAAAATATCATGTTTCTTTGACCATCTTTAAAAGATGGACACGCATAAATATCATGTTTCTTTGACCATCTTTAAAAGATGGACATGCATAAATATTATGTTTCTTTGACCATCTTTAAAAAGATGGACACACATAAATATTATGCTTCTTCTTTGACCATCTTAAAAAAAGCCTCATGATATTCTCTGTATTGCTTCACTGTAATAGGAATACACAAGACACAATATCAGGCCTCTTGGAACGTATCCCAAAAGGGAACAGTCTTTGTTTTGTCTCATTGTGAAAGGGTTACACAACAATTGGTGTTTGATAACAACACAAAGCTAACCATTTTCTTAAACGTTCGAAATCAAATAAAGATATCAATAGTTAAAGAGATTATTTCAGCGAAGGAGTTGAACATTTTAAAAATTCATTGAGTACAATTCAAATGGCCTCATACATCGATAGTGACGACCCTGTAACAGTTGCTACCACTGCTACACCTAGGCCAATTTTATTCTCAGGAAAATATAGATTTCTCTACTGCTACACCTAGGCCAATTTTATTCTCAGGAAAGTATAGATTTCTCTACTGCTACACCTAGGCCAATTTTATTCTCAGGAAAGTATACATTTCCAGTCACATTTCCTTCTCCTCTGATCTTTGCCTCTTCTACATATTCATAGTAATGAACTGGTCAATAACTCTGAGGTAGAAGAGCTTGTAATGGTACTTCTAAATAGGCTTTTAGTAGGAATTCAAATTTTGAGTGCAATAAAGCCTTACCGAAATCGTCTACCTTGCACCGGAAGACGTCTATCGTCACGTGGCTATATTTAGACTTACTCCAGCCTGAATTAATATTTCCACCCGCCATGTGTGTCGCCTTGGCAACAAAAAGCCAAACTATGTCACATGACATAACACACCACAGCAAGACTTGGCTGGTATGGTGGCTGCGGCTGTGAAGGGGAAGTAATTGTAATATTATACAACGCATTGCAGACTGTGGTGATGTCGCGTGTGAAAAGGGGAGGTAATAGACTTTGGTAACCCACAAAGACCGCTAATCTCGAACCAAATGATGAATGATTTAGTACCTCAGCTCTAGCTAGCGAAAGAGCTTCAACTGATGAGCCGATAGTAAAGAAGAAACCAAACACGTCTGATTTCATGGCAATGTGAGCATCTAATGTGAACACAGACTGTGGGCATAGCATGCTTTGAGTAGAAAGATACAATGAGACAGCATACTTACTTACTGTGTCATTGTGGCAGGAACGATAACTAATATTTACAATGTACATAATAATATCATCTATCTATTTCTGTAAAACTGTACATTTCAAACTTTGACCGCTTATAACTAAGGACCCACTGCACTCACAAATATTCGCATGCAGATTTCAATTAGCCTGGTTTTGGGTTCTTAGCGAAAATATTTTTGGATCACATCAGTATTTTGATTGATTGGATAAAAGATTGTTTTGCCTGCGATCCACTAAACTTTGTATTGTTTCTAGATCTAATTTCTCGATTTCGGTCATTATAATTAAAGTCTGCGCAACTTCAGTATTGAAAACTAATTTGATTTAATAATCTATAAGTCTTAGTTGTAAAAAAGTAATCATAACATCATCGCGTACAGGTATACTTGTCTATAAGTCTGAGTTGTAAAAAAGTAATCATAACATCATCGTGTACAGGTATACTTGTCTATAAGTCTGAGTTGTAAAAAAGTAATCATAACATCATCGTGTACAGGTATACTTGTCTATAAGTCTGAGTTGTAAAACAGTAATCATAACATCATCGTGTACAGGTATGCTTGTCTATAAGTCTGAGTTGTAAAAGAGTAAGCATAATATGATTGTGTACAGGTATACTTGTCTATAAGTCTGAGTTGTACAAAAGTAATCATAACATCATCGTGTACAGGTATACTTGTCTATAAGTCTGAGTTGTAAAATAGTAATCATAACATGATCGTGTACAGGTATGCTTGTAGGTAAGTCTGAGTTGTAAAACAGTAATCATAACATGATCGTGTACAGGTATGCTTGTAGGTAAGTCTGAGTTGTAAAACAGTAATCATAACATGATCGTGTACAGGTATGCTTGTAGGTAAGTCTGAGTTGTAAAACAGTAATCCTAACATGATCGTGTACAGGTATGCTTGTAGGTAAGTCTGAGTTGTAAAACAGTAATCATAACATGATCGTGTACAGGTATGCTTGTCTATAAGTCTGAGTTGTAAAAGAGTAACCATAACATCACCGTGTACAGGTATGCTTGCCTATAAGTCTAAGTTGGTTGTCCTTTGTTCGCCAAAAGCTCAGTTGCCAGGTGACTAAGAGTAACCATATAATACTTTACATGTAGGTTCTAAAAGATCCCAAGATTATTTTCATTAGAAGAATTCCTCTACCAGAAGCGACGTGTAATGATTGAGATTTTTTATTTTTTTTTCCCCATCGGCTGTGAGTAGAATTTTCATTTTCTAGGTCGCCATTTTGAACGGGTTATAACCTGAGCCTCCATATAGTAAGGTGGCTTTGGCTTACGTTCAAAATAAACAGTTGGAATAGTACCGTATATGCATACCTGTGTAACATCATTATCCAATCTAATATTCCTATTTGGTATCACCTGGAAGTCAGATGTTTGTAATATATAATTCTGAGTTGTTCGTTCTTTCTTCACCAAAGGCTCTGTCGATATGTCACTAAGAGTAACGGTATTTTGACACTTCAATACCACTGGACGAACAACGTGATTATCACGAGAAGTTGAGAGATACACAAGTATGTCCACTGTCATTTGATTGGTGATGGGTAGAGATACATAGGTATGTCCACTGTCATTTGATTGGTGATGAGTAGAGATACATAGGTATGTCTACTGTCATTTGATTGGTGATGACTAGAGATACATAGGTATGTCCACTGTCATTTGATTGGTGATGAGTAGAGATACATAGATATGTCCACTGTCATTTGATTGGTGATGGGTAGAGATACATAGGTATGTCCACTGTCATTTGATTGGTGATGAGTAGAGATACATAGGTATGTCTACTGTCATTTGATTGGTGATGAGTAGAGATACACAAGTATGTCTACTGTCATTTGATTGGTGATGAGTAGAGATACACAAGTATGTCCACTGTCATTTGATTGGTGATGACTAGAGATTAGGTATGTCCACTGTCATTTGATTGGTGATGACTAGAGATACATAGGTATGTCCACTGTCATTTGATTGGTGATGACTAGAGATACATAGGTATGTCCACTGTCATTTGATTGATGATGAGTAGAGATACATAGGTATGTCTATTGTCATTTGATTGGTGATGAGTAGAGATACATAGGTATGTCTACTGTCATTTGATTGGTGATGAGTAGAGATACACATAGGTATGTCTACTGTCATTTGATTGATGATGAGTAGAGATATACAGGTATGTCCACTGTCATTTGATTGGTGATGATAGAGATATACAGGTATGTCCACTGTCATTTGATTGGTGATGACTAGAGACATCCGTTTCACCGTCATTTGAGGATGTAGCCCTCCGTAGATGCCTTCCACTGTTCTATTACCTCTACCACGTTGCCCATGTATTTATGACTACCACGTTACGCCCACGTATTTATGTTGCCTGATTACCTCTACCACGTTACGCCCACGTATTTCTGTTGCCTGAATACCTCTACCACGTTACGCCCACGTATTTATGTTGCCTGATTACCTCTACCACGTTACGCCCATGTATTTATGTTGCCTGATTACCTCTACCACGTTACGCCCATGTATTTATGTTGCCTGATTACCTCTACCACGTTACACCCACGTATTTATGTTGCCTGATTACCTCTACCACGTTACGTCCCATGTCATTATTCAAACTTACCACGTTGCCCATGGTCTTGCTTGGTTTCTGTGTCCATTTGTTTTCGCCTTTGTTATTTTGGCTGCCATTCTGCACATGATCCATTCATTGTCTTTAAGTCTTGCCATACGGCCAACCCATTTCCATTTGTTTTTCTGAGAAAATGTTTGAGGACGTCAGTAACTTACTTTTTTCTATTTTAATGCACGAGATCTTTTCTTGCGGGGGGACTCGGCAGTCCAGAGGCAAGATGTGGGTTCTCGCAAAAGGTAGTGGGCTCGAGCCCCGCCGCCGGTTGACAAAATAACTCGATTATTTTTTCTAACACAAAATTAGAAATTCTACCAAAAACTGATCACCTTAATTGTGGATGTGGGTAAATTAAAAAGAATCAAATCAAAATCTTTTCTTCATTTTTTTCTGTTCTGATTAATCTTGCTAGTTTCTTTACAGCACAGGTATTTCTGTTGTTAACAGTAATCTGATTTCTTTGACAGTACCAGGTCTGTCACTCGTCTGTTAACAGCCACTTGTAATTTCTTTGACAGTGACCAGGTCTATCACCCGTCTGCCCATAATTAATGACTTGGCGGTTTACAGTAATCTTGCTAGTTTCTTTACAGTGACCAGGTCTTTACCCGTCTGTCATAATGGGTAACGACTACCGGTTACAGTAATCTTGCTATTTATTTGACAGATGACCAGGTCTGTCACCCGTCTGCCATAATGGGTAACGACTTTTAGTTAATCCTGTTTCTTTGACAGTGACCAGGTCTGTCACCCGTCTGTCATAATGGGTAACGACTGGGCTGGTTTGTAATCTTGCTAGTTTCTTTGACAGTTTTTTCTGTCACCCTCTGTTATTTTGGCTAACGACTGGGCGGTTTACAGTAATCCATTAGTTTCTTTGACAGTGACCAGGTCTGTCACCCGTCTGTCATAATGGGTAACGACCATTTCCAGTAATCTTTCTGAGTTTCTTTGACAGTGACAGGTCTGTCACCCGTCTTTTACTTTTTTCTATTTTACAGTAAGAGATCTTTTCTTTGGAGTGACCAGGTCGTCACCCGTCTGTCATAATGGGTAACGACTGTGGGTTTACAGTAACCTTGCTAGTTTCTTTGACAAAATAACTCGATTATTTTTTCTGACCAGGTCTGTCACCCGTCTGTCATAAAAAATAATCAAATCGACTGTTGGTTTACAGTAATCTTGCTAGTTTCTTTGACAGTGACCAGGTCTGTCACCCGTCTGTCATAATGGGTAACGACTGTGGGTTTACAGTAATCTTGCTAGTTTCTTTGACAGTGACCAGGTCTGTCACCCGTCTGTCATAATGGGTAACGACTGGGCGGTTTGCAGTAATCTTGCTAGTTTCTTTGACAGTGACCAGGTCTGTCACCCGTCTGCCATAATGGGTAACGACTGTGTGGTTTACAGTAATCTTGACAGTGACCAGGTTTCTTTGACAGTGACAGTAATCTTGGTTTCTTTGACAGTCACCCGTCTGCCATAATGGGTAACGACTGTGTGGTTTACAGTAATCTTGCTAGTTTCTTTGACAGTGACCAGGTCTGTCACCCGTCTGCCATAATGGGTAACGACTGGGCGGTTTACAGTAATCTTGCTAGTTTCTTTGACAGTGACCAGGGTCTGTCACCCGTCTGCCATAATGGGTAACGACTGGGCGGTTTACAGTAATCTTGCTAGTTTCTTTGACAGTGACCAGGTCTGTCACCCGTCTGTCATAATGGGTAACGACTGTGAGGTTTACAGTAATCTTGCTAGTTTCTTTGACAGTGACCAGGTCTGTCACCCGTCTGCCATAATGGGTAACGACTGTGTGGTTTACAGTAATCTTGCTAGTTTCTTTGACAGTGACCAGGTCTGTCACCCGTCTGCCATAATGGGTAACGACTGGGCGGTTTACAGTAATCTTGCTAGTTTCTTTGACAGTGACCAGGTCTGTCACCCGTCTGTCATAATGGGTAACGACTGGGCGGTTTACAGTAATCTTGCTAGTTTCTTTGACAGTGACCAGGTCTGTCACCCGTCTGTCATAATGGGTAACGACTGTGTGGTTTACAGTAATCTTGCTAGTTTCTTTGACAGTGACCAGGTCTGTCACCCGTCTGTCATAATGGGTAACGACTGGGCGGTTTACAGTAATCTTGCTAGTTTCTTTGACAGTGACCAGGTCTGTCACCCGTCTGTCATAATGGGTAACGACTGGGCAGGTTTACGTCTGCCATAATCTTGTGGTTTAGTAATTTCTTTGACAGTGACCAGGTCTGTCACCCGTCTGCCATAATGGGTAACGACTGGGCGGTTTACAGTAATCTTGCTAGTTTCTTTGACAGTGACCAGGTCTGTCACCCGTCTGTCATAATGGGTAACGACTGGGCGGTTTACAGTAATCTTGTTAGTTTCTTTGACAGTGACCAGGTCTGTCACCCGTCTGCCATAATGGGTAACGACTGTGTGGTTTACAGTAATCTTGTTAGTTTCTTTGACAGTGACCAGGTCTGTCACCCGTCTGCCATAATGGGTAACGACACACGTTAATTGAATACTTTTTCTTTCCATGGACATGAAGATATTTTCGCCTTGCATGCAATATCCTATTTCCCCCACAAATAACTATACCAGATGTTTTGCATTCTAGTTTTCATTTCTTGTTCTTCTTGTTCTTCTGTCATATCGATAGACAAGCATGCCCAGAAACAATGGCGGGTTGTGGATTATCTTTATAGTGAGTCTGGGTCTTTCGAACTGCGATTAACTCAGAAACCACTGTATCGGGTAAAGATGATATCGAGTAAGATAATTAGAACGAATCAGTACATACACGATACTGAGGCTTTGAGAGTTCGAGAGACCCAGCCTCACTATAAAAAGAATCCACAATCCACTATTGAGTATCGAGCTTTATCATAAAGAGAATCCACAATCCACTATTGAGTATCGAGCTTTATCATAAAGAGAATCCACAATCCACTATTGAGTATCGAGCTTTATGATAAAGAGAATCCACAATCCATTATTGAGTATCGAGCTTTATGATAAAGAGAATCCACAATCCATTTATTGAGTATCGAGCTTTATGATAAAGAGAATCCACAATCCACTATTAAATATCCAGCTTTATGATAAAGAGAATCCACAATCCACTATTAAATATCCAGCTTTATGATAAAGAGAATCCACAATCCACTATTAAATATCCAGCTTTATGATAAAGAGAATCCACAATCCACTATTAAATATCCAGCTTTATGATAAAGAGAATCCACAATCCACTATTAAATATCCAGCTTTATGATAAAGAGAATCCACAATCCACTATTAAATATCCAGCTTTATGATAAAGAGAATCCACAATCCACTATTAAATATCCAGCTTTATGATAAAGAGAATCCACAATCCACTATTAAATATCCAGCTTTATGATAAAGAGAATCCACAATCCACTATTAAATATCCAGCTTTATGATAAAGAGAATCCACAATCCACTATTAAATATCCAGCTTTATGATAAATAGAATCCACAATCCACTATTGAATCCACAATCCACGCGCTGATGCATAGAATACAATAACACAAATACACCCTCACAAACACACACGTACAAACACACACACACACACAACACACACAATCTCTCTCATGCACACAAGACACTCTCACAGAACATAGAAACATACACACGCATACTCATACAAACACCCCATCCCCCAAACACACACACACATACATATACAAACACCTCCCCCGCCCCGCCCCCCCACACACATACACATACAATACAAACACCCCCTCCCCAAAACACACACACACATACACATGCAAACACCTCCCCCATACCCCCCCCGCCCCCCACACACACACACATACACATACAAACACCCCTCCCCCAAACACACACACACATACACATACAAACACCTCCCCGCCCCCCCGCCCCTGCCCACACACACACACACACACACACACACACAAACACCCCCTCCCCCAAAACACACACACACATACACATACAAACACCACCCCCCCCCCCCCGCCCCGCCCACACACACACACACACAACAAACACCCCTCCCCCAAACACACACACACATACACATGCAAACACCTCCCCCATACCCCCCGCCCCCCCCACACACACATACACACACAAACACCACTCCCCCAAACACACACACACATACACATACAAACACCTCCTCCGCCCCTCGCCCCGCCCCCCCCCCCCACACACACAAACACCCACACTGACCTTGTCTTCGTCGTCCTGGGCGCCGAGCTGGATGGGCATGTAGTAGGAGTAGGTCATGTTGACCCTGTCGCTATCTGGGCTGGATGGAGATTTGTCCATCTCGCCTGTCTCCAGCACTTCTGACTTCCTCTTGTCTGGGGCGCTGTTGGGATGCTGGGGAAAATAAATGATGAAATGCTATCTGGTCAGTTGAGATTTTATTTGATTTGTTTGATTGAAATTTACCCTGTTCGTCATTGTGATGATATCAGGGTGAATTAACAGCGAGATGAAAGAGGTGAAGGGGTGAAAGGGTGAAGGGTGAAAGGCTGAAAGGCTGAAAGGCTGAAAGGCTGAAAGGAAAGAAGTATGATCTACCAACACTCCTGCCAACCATCCGCGGTCAGTTGGTAACTAAACAACGTCAGTTATACACATGGTAGACATACATGGGTAGACATACCGTTGGGTAGAACGCCAGGACACATAAGGATAGACACATGGGTAGACATACGGGTAGACATAGGGGTAGACATATGGGTAAACATAGGGGTAGATATAGGGGTAGATATAGGGGTAGACATAGGGGTAGATATAGGTATACAAAGGGTAGACATAGGGGTAGACATAGTGGTAGATATAGGGGTAGATATAGGGGTAGACATAGGGGTAGATATAGTGGTAGATATAGGGGTCGACATAGGGGTAGATATAGGGGTAGACATAGGGTAGATATAGTTGTAGATATAGGGGTAGACATAGGGGTAGACATAGGGGTAGACATAGGGTAGACATAGTGGTAAATATAGGGGTAGATATAGGGGTAGACATAGGGGTATATATACTGGTAGATATAGGGCTCGACATAGGGGTAGACATAGAGGTAGACATAGGGGTAGACGTATGAGTAGACATAGGGTCAGATATAGGGGTAGACATAGGGGTAGATATAGTGGTAGATATAGGGGTAGACATAGGGGCAGACATAGGGGTAGACATAGATATAGGGGTAGACATAGGGGTAGACATAGGGGTAGACATAGGGGTAGACATAGGGATTGGACATAGGAGTAGACATAGGAGTAGACATAGGGGTAGACATAGGGGTAGACATAGGGGTAGATATAGGGGTAGACATAGGGGTAGACATAGTAGACATAGACATAGGGGTAGACATAGGGGTAGACATAGGGGTAGACATAGGGGTAGACATAGGGGTAGACATAGGGGTAGACATGGTAGACATAGGGGTAGACACAGGGGACATAGGGGTAGACATAGGGGTAGATATAGGGGTAGACATAGGGGTAGACATAGGGTAGACATAGGGGTAGACATAGTGGTAGATATAGGGGTAGACATAGGGGTAGACATATGAGTAGACATAGGGATAGACATAAAGGTAGACATAGTGGTAAACATAGGAGTAGACATATGGGTAAACATAGGGGTAGATATAGGGGTAGACATAAGAGTTGACGTAGGGGTAGACATAGAGGTAGACATAGGGGTAGACATAAGGGTAGACGTAGGGGTAGACATAGGGGTAGACATAGAGGTAGACATTGTGGTAAACATACAGGTAGACATAGAGGTAGACATAGGGGGATGATATAGGGGTAGACATAGTGGTAGACATATGGGTAGATATAGGGGTGGACATAGGGGTGATATAGGGACATACATAGAGGAAAACATATGGGTAGATGTAGGGGTAGATATGGGAGTAAACATAATTGTAGACATAGTGGTTGATGTAGAAGTATACATAGGGTAGACATATGAGTAGACGTAGAGGTAGACATGTGGGTAGACGTACAGGTAGACATATGGGTAGACATAGAGGTAGACATATGGGTAGACGTAGAGGTAGACATATGGGTAGACATAGGGGTAAACATAGAGGTAGACGAACGGTAGCCATGTGGGTAGACAAAAGGGTAAACAAAGATATAGACATAGTGGTAGACATAGAGGTAGACATAATGGTAGACATAGGGGTAGACATAGGGGAAAACGAAGGGGTATTTATAGGGGTAGATATAGGAGTAGACATAATGGTAGACGCAGTGGTTGACGTAGAAGTATACACAGGGTAGACATATGGGTAGATATAGGGTTAGACATAGGGGTAGATGTAGAGGTAGACATATGGGTAGACATAGGGGGTAAACATAGAGGTGGACGTAGAGTAGATATAGGGGTAGACAAAAGGGTAAACAAAGGGATAAACATAGTGCTAGACATAGAGATAGACAACGGGGGTAGACATAGGGGTAGATATAGGGATAGACATAGGGGTAGATATACGAAAAGGGTAGACATAGGGGTAGATAAAGGGTAGACATAGGGATAGACATAGAGGTAGACATAGTGGTAGACATAGAGGTAGTGATAGAGGTAGTCATAGGGATAGACATAGGTCTAGACATAGGGGTAGACATAGGGGTAGACATAGAGGTAGACATAGGGGTAGATATAGGGGTAGACATAGAGGTAGGCATAATGGTAGACATAGGGGTAGACATAGAGGTAGACATAGGGGTAGACATAGGTCTAGACATAGGGGTAGACATAGAGGTAGACATAATGGTAGACATAGGGATAGACATAGGTCTAGACATAGGGGTGGACATAGAGGTAGACATAATGGTAGACATAGGGGTAGACATGGGGTAGACATAGGGGTAGACATAGGTCTAGACATAGGGGTAGACATAGGGCAGACATAGGGATAGACATAGAGGTAGACATAGAGGTAGACATAGGGGTAGACATAGGGGTAGACATATGGGTAGACATATGGGTAGACATAGGGGTAGACATATGGGTAGACATATGGGTAGACATAGGGTAGACATAGAGGTAGACATAAGAGTAGACATAGTGGTAGACATAGGGGTAGACATAGGTGTAGACATAGAGGTAGACATAGTGGTAGGCATAGGGGTAGATATAGGGGTAGACATAGTAGTAGACATAGTGGTAGACATAGGCGTAATCATAGGTCTAGACGTAGGGGTACACATAGGGGTAGATATAGGGGTAGACATAGGGGTAGACATAGAGGTAGACATAATGGTAGACATAGGGGTAATCATAGGTCTAGACATAGGTAATCCTAGGTCTAGACATAGGGGTAACCATTGGTCTAGACATAGGGGTAATCATAGGTCTAGACATAGGGGTAATCATAGGTCTAGACATAGGGGTAATCATAGGCCTCGACATAGGGGTAATCATAGGTCTAGACATAGGGGTAATCATAGGTCTAGACATAGGGGTAGACATAGGGGTAGATATAGGGGTAGACATAGGAGTTGAGATAGGGGTAGACATAGGGTAGACATAAGGTAGATATAGGGTAGACATAGGGATAGACTTAGGGTAGACATAGGGGTAGACATAGGGGCAGACATAGGGGTAGACAGAGTGGTAGACATAGGTCTGGACATATGGATTAACATAATCTGACTTTTCATCAGTGAAAAAATTCGTTCTTCGTGTTATAGAATTGTGTCTCATGTTCACACCAAATATATTTTTCCATTAGTTATATTTATATAGAGACGTATATTGTGTTAGAGGCGTTGTAGTTGAACCGGTTAACCCTGACAGAAAATAACAACCTGCTGCCTTGCAGGCTAGTCTTGAATGACACAAGGCTAAGGGAGTTAACCCTGACATAAAATAACAAGGCCTGGTAGGGGGCCTCAAGGTGGCAGCCCCACCATCATCTAGGGTACAGTGGGCTAATCATCTGCTTATCCAAAACCAAACAGATTCAGAGAAATAAATATAATATAACCGGCTTGATCTTTCGGAGACGAACTTGGCAACGAATACGGACTGATTTTTGGAACATGGAATGTTAGGGTAATAAATGAAAAAGAGTTAGAATTAGTTGAAGAAATGGAAAAATTCAAAGTAGATATTTTGAGTATTACAGAAACAAAGAAAAAAGGACAAGGAATAGAAAATGTAGGACCGAATCATATTTTAATCTTCTCAGGAATAGATGTCAAAGCTAGAGCTAGAGCAGGAGTAGGTCTCCCTAGTGCATAAAAGGCATGAAAAGCTAGTAGAAAGTTGGACATTTATAAGCCCACGGCTATTAGAGGTAAATATTAAACCAAGAGGAAGAGAAATTAAATTATTAATAGCTTATGGACCAAATGAAGATGCCACCAAAGAAGAAAAGATACCTTCGAAAATGATTTACAAATAGCTGCAGAGGATCTTAAACACAAAAAGGAACTAACGGTTTTAGGAGATTTAAAACACTAGAGTAGGCAACAATGTAGAAACATCAGGAGGAGTAATAGGTAAAGAAGGAAAGACAACAACTTCTCCAAATGGAGAGAGACTCATAGCTTATTGCCTAAAGAATAAAATGAAAATAGCTAACACCTTTTTTCCTCATGAAGACACCCACAAATATACAAGAGTAAATGAAGACAGGTGTGAAAAGTCAATCATAGACTACATAATAGTTAGCAGCTCCCTTTTTTACAGTACAAACTACAATGGATGCAAGAGGAAACAGAGGAGCAGAAATATTTAGTGATCATCACTTAGTGATTGCCAAAATGAGATTACTGACTGAAGAAAACAAACAGAAAAGGAGAGAGAAGAAAGCTACTAAACTCAAAATAGAAGAACTAAATAAACCAATAGTAAAACAGATATACCAACCTATGATAAAAAAATTATCAGTGAAATGCAGATGGATTTGAAGGATAGCACAATAGAAGAAAAGTGGCAAATGTATAAAGAATCACTCCTCAGTTGTACTGAAGAGGTCTGTCGTAGGAAACAAATTAAAGGAGATGAGGAAAGTACAGCAAATTGGAATGAGAATGTCAAAACTAAGATCAAAGAAAAGAAGGGTTCCTTGAAGGAACACTTGCAAACAGACCAGAGGATAGGATAGATTACGTGAATAAAAGAACTATTGCCAAAGAGGAAGTGAGGAAAGCAAAAACAGAAACATTGGAAGATTTTGATCAAAGACTTCAAAGAAAGCTATCAAGGAAATCAAAACCTGTTCTGAGGGACAATGAAGAGCATGAGAAAAACCAAAGCATGCCCAATACAACAAATTAAGAATGCCAAAGGAGAAATAATGAAAGAAAACAGCAAAATCATGGAAATGTGGAGAAAGTATTTTCACCAATTACATAATCCCTCTAGAACATATGAAACAAGGAGTAAAGATCAATTAGTAAGAGTAACAAGTAATCCAGAGGAGACAGCTGAAGATGTAGATATATCAATGGAAGAACTCCAAACAGCTATGAGAAAAGTGAAATTAGGAAAAGCCTCAGAAGCAGATCAAGTTTATCCAGAAATGATTAAATACTAAGGGAGAGAGGCAGGCAAACTACTAAGAAGTCTACAAGATTACATATTTACAATAAGATAAATAATAAAAAACATTCCTTGAGAGAAACATTGACTTGCACCTGTGTTTTATAGATCTAGAAAAGGCATTTGACACTGTGAGGAGGGACAAACTATGGCTTTTCTAAAATAACACAATGTAGAGCAAATTTTAACAGAAGCCATTAAAAGTTTTTACAGTAAACCAAGGTGTGCAGTGAGAGTAGCTGAAAACATATCTTGGATTGATTCTTTTGTTTATCAGATGTTGGATTGATTCGCAAAGGCGTCCTCAAAATTGAAGACCATGAATGTAGGTACGTGAAAGCTCAAACCAGTAAATGTATCAATGCTTTCTTTTGCCGATGATTTAGTTGTGTTTGGAAAATCAGAAAGTGACCTTGAATGAATATCAACATTATCAACAATGAACTAAATAAAAGAGGAATGAAAGTAAATGCAAAGAAAACTAAAACAATGCTAGTAACTAGGGAAGCTAAAACATAACATCTTAAATTGGGCAGGGAGAATTTAGAACAAGTTCAAAGCTATGAATACCTAGGAGTACTGATTAACTCTGAGGGAAAACTAAGAGAAGAAATCAGCCAGAGAATCCAAAAAGCATGTGCAATATATAACCATCTAGAAAAGACCTTAGACAGTAAGAATACAGTAGAGTACAGGCAGCTGAAATGAAATGTCTAAGAAGATTAGTAGGGAAAACTAAAAGAGACAAAATCAGAAACACAACAATAAGAGGTCAAACCAAAACAGATAGCATACAAACTAAGATAGAAATAAGTCAATTGAGATGGTTTGGACATATAAACAGAATGAATGACAATAGAATAGCTAAATCAGTGTAGAGTGCTAAAACCTCAAGATAAAAGACCAAAAGGCAGACCTCGGAGAAAGGGGGAAGAAGATATAAAAGAGGCATTAAAGAATAGAAATTTAACATCTTTGGAAAGAAATAGAAAATGCCAGGACAGGGCATCCTGGAGAAAGATTATCTCAGGTATCTGAGCCCATACACCAAAAGGTAGAATGGGAAACTGATAAAGAAAGAAAGAAAGAAGTATGTTAGTATGCCTGTAAGTATGTATCTGTATATTATTATTATTTATATAATATCTGACTCCTTATTACATTTTAAAAATTATTAATCATTCATGATTTCTGCTTTTGATAAATCTGATTTTCCCCTTTAAGACTAATTTTCTGTATAAACTGAGCACAGCTAAGATCTAGCGATATTTCACTGTCGTCATTGTGTAGTGACAGCTATCTACTTCTTCCTCGAGCCCAGTCACGTCGAAATTAAGTCCAAGACAAAACAGACAGACAAGGCGTCCTCGATGAAGAAAGCAATTTAATTAGATGGTCTTTGTAAGGACGGCCAAGGAATACCTGCTGCCCGTGTTGCGTTCGGAGATCAATCGCTTAGCGTGTAGTGCCCACAGAGCAGTAATAACATACACACACACATATACACACAAACACACACACACACACACACACACACACACACACACACATAAAGTAGATAGATAAACGGTGCAGAGAGAGAGAGGGGGATATATCTATCTATATATCTATATATATATATATATATATATATATATATATATATATATATATATATATATATATATATATATCTATATATCTATATTATATATATATATATATATATATATATATATATATATATATATATATATATATATATATATATATATATATATATATATATATATATATATATATATATAGAGAGAGAGAGAGAGAGAGAGAGAGAGAGAGAGAGAGAGAGAGAGAGAGAGAGAGAGAGAGAGAGAGAGAGAGAGAGAGAGAGAGAGAGAGAGAGAGAGAGAGAGAGAGAGAGAGAGAGAGAGAGAGAGAGAGAGAGAGAGAGAGAGAGAGAGAGAGAGAGAGAGAGAGAGAGAGAGAGAGAGAGAGAGAGAGAGAGAGAGAGAGAGAGAGAGAGAGAGAGAGAGAGACAGAGAGAGACAGAGACAGACAAACAGACAGACAGACAGACACAGACAGACAGACAAACAGATAGACAGACAGACAGTCAGACAGACATAACAAAAGAGAGAGAGAGAAAGAGAGAGAGAGAGAGAGAGAGAGAGAGAGAGAGAGAGAGAGAGAGAGAGAGAGAGAGAGAGAGAGAGAGAGAGAGAGAGAGAGAGAGAGAGAGAGAGAGAGAGAGAGAGATACAGACAGACAGACAGACAGACAGAGAAAGAGAGAGAGAGAGAGAGAGAGAGAGAGAGAGAGAGAGAGAGAGAGAGAGAGAGAGAGAGAGAGAGAGAGAGAGAGAGAGAGAGAGAGAGAGAGAGAGAGAGAGAGAGAGAGAGAGAGAGAGAGAGAGAGAGAGAGAGAGAGAGAGAGAGAGAGAGAGAGAGAGAGAGAGAGAGAGAGGGAGAGAGAGCGCATTAATCACACACACACACACACCCACCCACCCCCACACACACGCACACACACACACACACACACACAGATACATCCACAGTCAATGTGTACAAAGGGAAATTATTCATGTTTTCTTTTATTATGGAAAAACAATAAAAATTCTATTCGAGTCTTGGCTTATTTAAGATTATTCCCCATGAAGATATAAACATTTGAAACATCAGCCGGTCCAGCTCTGTGACGTCACACATCCCATGTCAATGAACAGGTGTCGGCTGAGCATGTTGGGGAAAGATCAGGAACCGTCTGACATGCTCCTACCTGTGACATGCGTATGACATACAGTTAACCTTTGCCAACCATACCGTCACATTTTTGTCAATCTGTATGACGTCCACATCCACCACTAAGGTGATCTCGGTTTTTTTTTATAGGATTTTAAATTTAGCCCGGACTGCCCTATAAACAGCGAAACGATATTTAACGTCTACAGAGTGTTGGCACTTGCACACGGGATCTCCTTTATATCGTCCGTCTTCGATGGGACTAGGTGTCGATCCACCTACCTGGACCAGGGGTAGGTTTTGCTCGAAAAACACGAGAAAATTTTTTCAAATGTTGGCGGGGCTCGAACTCACTACCTTTTGGTTGAGAGGCCGACACCTTGCCTCTGGACCACACCTCACTACCTTGGTTGAGAGGCCGACACCTTGCCTCTGGATCTCACTACCTTTTGGTTGAGAGGGACACCTGCCTCTGGACCTCACTACCTTTTGTTGAGAGGCCGAACCTTGCCTCTGGACCTCACTACCTTTTGGTTGAGAGGCCGACACCTTGCCTCTGGAACTCACTACCTTTTGGTTGAGAGGCCGACACCTTGCCTCTGAACCTCACTACCCTTTGGTTGGAGAGGCCGACACCTTCTTTGTTGAACCTCACTACCTTTTTGGTTGAGAGGCGGACTTGCTCTGAACCTTGCCTCTGGACCTCACTACCTTTGTTGAGAGGCAGACACCTTGCCTCTGGACCTCACTACCTTTTGTTGAGAGACACCTGCCTCCTGGACCGACACCTTTGCTTCTGGACTACTGAGTGTCCTTCCGCGTGTCATAAGTAAAGTATGTTACACATATGACCAACTGTCGTCTAAATAGAAATGTACGCATTGAACCCAAAAATGTGAGTTACACTGACACAGTCAGATTGGACTCATTTCCTGTTGTATGGCAGCCAAAAAAGCTTTCTGCATCTAATCTAAAATAATACATGTCAGTGCTTTCTATCTGTTTCTTTGCCTCTGCCTATCCGTCTGTTCGTCTGGACATCTCTGTCTCTGTCTGTCTGTCTCTGTCTCTGCCCTGTCTCTGGCTCTCTCTGGCTCTCCTCACTCTCTCTCTCTCTCCCTCTCTCTCTCTCTCTCTCTCTCTCTCTCTCTCTCTCTCTCTCTCTCTCTCTCTCTCTCTCTCTCTCTCTCTTTCTCTCTCTTCTCTCACCCGTTTTCCTTTCTTTCTTCTTCTTCTTCTTCTTCTCTCTCTGTCTGTTCAAATGCTTTTTCTATTCCTTTTCCTTCCTCTTCCTCTCTCCTTCTCTCTATCTCTCTTCCTCTTTCACTCTCTCTCTCTCTCTTTCTTTCTTCTCTTTTCCTTCTTTCTTTCTTCTTCTTTCTTCTTTCTTTCTTTTTCTTTTTCGCCTTCTTCTTCTTTCTTTCTCGAAAAGAGACAGCCAAAAAGAAAGATATACACAAGTAGGGACCCATGAATCAACAAGGAAGAAAAAACACAAGATTAGGGAAAAGATTGTAGACAGATGTAGATATGGATTAGATTGATATATCACTGATATGTTCAGAGGGATAGGTGACAGTTATGGTATAGATAGATAAATAAATATACATATAAAAAGAGAGGGAGGAGAAACGATTTTTTGAAATTTACGGACAATAGCGAGAATCTCAGGGTGAATTGAACTTGGGAATGCTATTTTTGCCGAAAATGGGACAAATCTAGTCTATCATACTAGTGATAGATCAGTATTCCCGTCATATTATCAGAAAATAGCGGCATCTCAGCCAGATTGCGGGTTGAATTGCCAATACAAATTTTTTAGAATTATTACAGTACTACCCTCCCCTTTCAAGACAGCGGATCGACACCAGACCAAAAGTCAGAAATACTATCTAAAGTACAGTGTTGGTACTCATTTTGATTGTCACAATACACGCTATCCAAAACAAACTTATTGAGAGATTATGAATACTACCTTAGATTGGCCGAAAAGATATGGAACAGATTCCACGCACCTATTATCAAAAAGGACCAGAGAGAGAGAAGAGAGAGAAAAAGGTGCTGGTACACTTGAAAACAGTGTCAATATGACGTAGTTGAAAGAGAGAGAGAGAGCTTTAGAGATGTTTCAAAGTATCATCCTCTAATTTTTTCTTAGGTTTAGAGAGAAAAAATGTTTTCAGATAACAGAAAATAAGAGAAAAATACGAGAGAGAGAAAATGTCTGTTCATTATTTCCCACTATTTTTTTTATTTCTCAACGTATCTTCATGAAATTTGATATGCATGATGAGTGGGGGAAAAATAAAGAAATTGTCGATGCTTTTTTTTATGTATTATAATTTGGAAAAATTAAATTATTTGTACAATATTTGGTGTATATTTTTGGTTGTTCTCATATGCTATTTTCAAAAATTCATAAAATCAAACTGAGGAAGAAAAACAAAGATTAGGGAAAAGAGTGATAGACAGATAAAGAGATATGTAGATTAGATTGATATATACAGTATAAATGTTCAGAGGGATAGGTAGACAGTTATGGCAGATAGAAATTTACATTAAAAATGAAAGAGATTCATCGATATTGGAAATTTACGCCGTCCACAATTGAGAATTCAGGTGAATTAAAGATGGCCGCCGTTTCCATTGAAAGCTCTGGAATGCCATTTTTACGAAAAATGGGACAAATCTAGTCTATCATACTATGGATAGAGCAGTTTATTCCCGTCATAATAATATCATAACAATAGCTCAGTATCGATTGAATTTATAGAGACGAAAGGATAAAGGCCTATATTTCATAACATCAGATGATGAGAGTAGATAGAGTAGAGAGACAGGAGGATAGCTCATTTTGTGTGTCATAACATCTGGTGATGAGAGTAGATAGAGTAGAGAGACGGAAGATATGGAGGGTGTGTGTAATATCTGGTGATCAGATGATGAGACAGAGGATGGGGGGTGTGAAACAGTGTCAATAGATGAGGTAGATAGGTAGAGAGACAGAGGATAGGGGTGTGTGTCTAGCATCTTAGTGATGAGAGTAGATAGAGTCAGAGACAGAGGATAAGAGAAAAAGGGGGTGTGTCATAATATCTAGTGATGAGAGTAGATAGAGTAGAGAGGGAGGATCAGGGGTGTCTTCATGAACTGGAGATGATGAGAGTAGATGTAAAGAGACGGAGGATGGGTTTTTTTCATAACATCTATAATGATGAGAGTAGATAGAGTAGACGGAGGATGGGAGTGTGTCATAACATCAGATGATGAGAGTAGATAAAATAGAGAGACGGAGGATGAGGTGTGTGTCATAACATCAGATGATGAGAGTAGATAGAGTAGAGAGAAGGAGGATAGAGGGGTGTGTCATAACATCAGTGATGACAGTAGATAGAGTAGAGAGACAGAGGATAAGGGTTTGTGTCATAACATCTGATGATGAGAGTAGATAGAGTAGAGAGACGGAGGATGAGGTGGGTGTCATAACATCAGATGATGACAGTAGATAGAGTGATACGGAGGATGAGGTAGATAGACATCAGATGATGACAGAGAAGAAAGAGTAGAGAGAGACGGAGGATGAGGTGTGTGTCATAACATCAGATGATGAGAGTAGATAGAGTAGAGAGACGGAGGATGAGGTGTGTGTCATAACATCAGATGATGAGAGTAGATAGAGTAGAGAGACGGAGGATGAGGTGTGTGTCATAACATCAGATGATGAGAGTAGATAGAGTAGAGAGACGGAGGATGAGGTGTGTGTCATAACATCAGATGATGACAGTAGATAGAGTAGAGAGACGGAGGATGGGGGGTGTGTGTCATAACATCAGATGATGAGAGTAGATAGAGTAGAGAGACGGAGGATGAGTGTGTGTCATAACATCTGATGATGAGAGTAGATAGAGTAGAGAGACGGAGGATGAGGTGTGTGTCATAACATCAGATGATGAGAGTAGATAGAGTAGAGAGACGGAGGATGAGGTGTGTGTCATAACATCAGATGATGAGAGTAGATAGAGTAGAGAGACGGAGGATGAGGTGTGTGTCATAACATCAGATGATGAGAGTAGATAGAGTAGAGAGACGGAGGATGAGGTGTGTGTCATAACATCAGATGATGAGAGTAGATAGAGTAGAGAGACGGAGGATGAGGTGTGTGTCATAACATCAGATGATGAGAGTAGATAGAGTAGAGAGACGGAGGATGAGGGTGTGTCATAACATCTGATGATGAGAGTAGATAGAGTAGAGAGACGGAGGATGAGGGTGTGTGTCATAACATCAGATGATGAGAGTAGATAGAGTAGAGAGACGGAGGATGAGGTGTGTGTCATAACATCAGATGATGAGAGTAGATAGAGTAGAGAGACGGAGGATGAGGGGTGTGTCATAACATCAGATGATGAGAGTAGATAGAGTAGAGAGACGGAGGATGAGGGTGTGTGTCATAACATCAGATGATGAGAGTAGATAGAGTAGAGAGACGGAGGATGAGGTGTGTGTCATAACATCAGATGATGAGTAGATAGAGTAGAGAGACAGAGGATGAGGTGTGTGTCATAACATCAGATGATGACAGTAGATAGAGTAGAGAGACGGAGGATGAGGTGTGTGTCATAACATCAGATGATGACAGTAGATAGAGTAGAGAGACGGAGGATGAGGTGTGTGTCATAACATCAGATGATGAGAGTAGATAGAGTAGAGAGACAGAGGATGAGGTGTGTGTCATAACATCAGATGATGACAGTAGATAGAGTAGAGAGACAGAGGATGAGGTGTGTGTCATAACATCAGATGATGACAGTAGATAGAGTAGAGAGACGGAGGATGAGGTGTGTGTCATAACATCAGATGATGACAGTAGATAGAGTAGAGAGACGGAGGATGAGGTGTGTGTCATAACATCAGATGATGACAGTAGATAGAGTAGAGAGACGGAGGATGAGGTGTGTGTCATAACATCAGATGATGAGAGTAGATAGAGTAGAGAGACGGAGGATGAGGTGTGTGTCATAACATCAGATGATGACAGTAGATAGAGTAGAGAGACGGAGGATGAGGTGTGTGTCATAACATCAGATGATGAGAGTAGATAGAGTAGAGAGACAGAGGATGAGGTGTGTGTCATAACATCAGATGATGACAGTAGATAGAGTAGAGAGACGGAGGATGAGTGTGTGTCATAACATCAGATGATGAGTAGATAGAGTAGAGAGACGGAGGATGAGGTGTGTGTCATAACATCAGATGATGAGAGTAGATAGAGTAGAGAGACGGAGGATGAGGTGTGTGTCATAACATCTGATGATGAGAGTAGATAGAGTAGAGAGACGGAGGAT
>JAXRKP010000709.1:137500-142500 GCA_037039925.1 Doris montereyensis
CGAGTGGGGAAAATGCGTGCGTGTTAAATGTATTTCCCAAGGAACACAACGTTCGACCTCATGACCCCCAGTCCGGTAGCCTTACTTCTCGGCCACCGATGACACAGTCATGTACTTAAGTATGTAATTAATTACTAATCCAGATTAATAGGATCGAAATGAAAAGTCACAACAACAAAACCCCCAACCAAACCCAACACTCTACCAAAAAGTATCGAGTGTACTCGCCAGGAGGGTTCGTCATTGCCCTACAGTATCGTCAAATCGACTGTATCAAGTTACCTATTATGTCTTGCCAAGGTACGTTCTTCCATGAATTAATAAGAACATCCAAACGTTATTCGTTGCTTCGAGGTGAAGGACTTCTTGACTGATGTCCAGAACTATCATATAATCAATGTATTTATCCCAGAGGTATTCGATTGGGTTTAAATCGGGAAAAAACAGCCGATCAGAGTTGATTGATTGTTTCAATGTTCTTATTTACCAGAAAATCTTGGTTGACTTTGCTCTGTGGGGAAGGGCATTGTCTTGTTGAAGGATAAATCATACATTTTGATTTGATTTGATTTGATTTACCCACGTCCACAACTAAGGTGATCTCGGGTTTAAATAGGATTTCTAATTTTGCCCGGACTGCCATGTGAAACAGCCAAATGATATTTAAGGTGCACAGAGCTTTGTGATTTTGTGTTGATTTTGTTTTGTTTGGTTTTGTTTTGTTTGTTTGTTGTTGTTGGTTTGTTGTTGTTTTTGTTGTTGTTGTTGAGTTTTGTTGTTGGGGTGTGGGGGGGGGGGTGGGGTTTTTCTGTCTTTGTTTTGTTGTTGTTAAAGATTTGACAGCTAATAGAGCACTGTTATAGCCAAGCTTGGTTGTTCAAATGCCTGATATAAAAGTATTTCTTTACATTCTATGTAATCTTATAACATGGGACCTGGGGATTTATTGAGTTCTGTTATAGCCGGGTTTTGTTATATCCGATATTGTTTTAGGTGGAGACTACTATAGAGCCTGTCAACCGCCCACGATAGACAGATACATATAGCAGTAGAAAGAAAGAAAGATAGAGATTGTCACAAGTTTGTATTATGGGGAATTAATACACTCTAATATTCTGAGTTATCCGTATTAGAGGATTGCAAAATATATGTTTACGACATGAGCACTCTAGACAAACGTGTGAATGAAATCAAAATCAACATTTCAAAGAAAACAATGTCTCCACATTTAATGGCACATTTCTATTGGCTACTATGGAATGGTAGGAATCTATAATAATTGTGATGATGATGGGGATGATTCACTGAACAATGTACAAATAACAATATTATCTTCCAAATTACTCGTCAACAGTACAATATTATTATTATCGTCATGATTATAATCAAACCATATGAAATAATAAGGGGACAACATTAGATAAAAACAACCCAGATACTTTGGGGAGTTCAAGCCATATGCTGGCAGAATTATGATGATGAGTTAGATGTAGATCGAGAACTTGCACTAATGCAAGCACAATTATATGACATTATTGTGTTTGAAAGGAAAACAACTTTTACTTATAGAATAATATGTTATATAACTCAATTATACATTGGTCATATGCCATCATTGAACAATCGAACGAAATCAACGTTTGTAATCAATGGGAGACAACAAGCGAAAGTGTTTTGAAAAATAAATTGTGTATTTGTTGTATCTCTGAGAATCTGATTTAAATCTAAAAAATAGATAGTGAGGAAATAATTCTTTTATTTTCATCCCTTCAAATATACCTCTCATGGAGATACAAGAGTAGGTAAATTTTGACCTAGATTGGAATATCTTTGGAGGCCTCTGAAATACGATTTAGTCCAATAAAGGTCAAGTCTTTTATTATTACACCCCTTATCATCATGACATTTAAAAATAAAGCATGTAATGTTTCTTAACTTAGATCTAGAATCTAGTTTCTAGGTTTCAAAATCCAGAACCGAATTGCGTTAATCTAGATTCAACTCAATGTCAAGGTAAGCGGGCCGAGTGATAGGGGTCAGGAGTTCAGAAGGTCGGTGATTAAAAAGAATGTCCTCTTTGACACTATTTAACGGGGCTAAATAGTGGGAGTTGGTTGGAGGTGAGTTTTGCGTATTCTCAAGGGGAATTTCTAACACACGTTGAGTGCCTACTGTAAATATATATTTTTTGAACGAGACCTTGTGGCTATCCACACATGAGTCTATTACACAACAGTGTCAGTTGAACTGAACAGCAATATCAGACAATGGAAAATGTGACGACGGCATGAGATGATTAATTTGAAAGCCAATTCACTTCAAACACATACAATATTTGAACAAGACAGTAGAAAAAGAAATCAAATGAAATAAAAAACGCATCGAAGAAAAACAGGAGAAATAAAAAGACAGATACATGAATAAGTAGATTCTCTAGTCACTCCAAAACGTAAATTTACTTTCAATAATTCTTGAACGACTAGTAAATGTCAAGCCAAAAAGGTACATGCCGAATATAAAGTAATACCGTAATAGTATATTTATCGTTTCATGTGTAAAGAAAACTGTATAGGAAAAGAATAATAAATTAATCAGTTGTGTAATGACACAGGATGGTAACACAGCAATAGCAGCAACAACCGTCTTTCTCAGTTGTCTCACAATCACAGCTGTTCTCTTCAGATGTTTTTCTCTATGATGAATGGGAAAGCTTCAACCTCGGATTTTTCCGTGTTAAAAAACGTGAGCTTGTCCTGAGAAATGAAATGAAAGTAAAAAGGAGAAATATATTATATAAGTAAGCAAGGCCTGTGGGCATTGTTCCATCTAAGCTGTGTGCGTATGCGTGCGTACACCAGAGAGAAAAGGTACGCACAGTTGAGAAATGTTCTGCGCACACCAATAAAAACAACAGCACACATAAAGGAAATAAATTAATCATTTGGTATTTTAAAAATAATAATTTTACAACATAAAATTTTTACTACAGGAAATTATAGAAAACTTTACAAAATTGTTTCAACACATGGGTATTTGGAGGGAAAAAGATTTTTTAAATCTTAATCACCAATCAACGCGCAACGAAAACTTCGAAAACTATAAAAATCATGAACAATGTTTGCCTTCGAAGATTGTATCAACATCACAACAAAAAAGAGGTGGGTGGGGAGGGGAAGGGGGGGCGAGGAGGGCTGGCACCAGTTTTCTCATTCGTACACTAGTCACTGAGCAGAAAGTCAAAATTGATTGTTTGACAGGTACTGAGTGGAAATTATATCTCTTCCAATAAATCTACTGCGTTCAGTGAAGACACTGACTTTTCTTCGTAAAAAGCTGTCTTCTTCACGTGGACCTGACGTACAGCGGGCGGGCGCAAAGTCGATTCCATTGGCATAAACCTGCCCTTTTGACTCTATTGCTATGCTACTGTCACTGGAGTTTTCACATACATTTCAACTGTTCAGAAGTTGCATAACATTGTGCTCGGCTCCCCAGATGTTTTCTTTGATACTTGATGTCTCCTGGTGTCTGTATATCGGATGTCTCATAATTTTATAACTCAACTTTGAGAGTTGATGCCTTAAAGACAGAACACAAAGACTATGACAAATGTGAAAATGTTATTGCTCTAGTGTCTAATTTCAAAGTAAAAAAAAAAGAGATTACTATTTTGCAACAATTGGTCAAACAAAAATGAATATCGAGAAGGAGACATAAAAGCGCTCAATTTTTACAGAGTACCAAACCATTCACAGCCTTTTCTTCTAACTTGCAATGGATGCCCTGATTTCAACAAGGGAAGCCCGTCTGAAACGTTTTTTTTGTTGTTATTTTCTTTTGAGTTTTTGACTTGCATTTTTCTCGAAATATAGTTTTTTTCACATTAAAATCTATCTCCTCCGCCATTTACTGAACAACTTGTATCGTATTTGGCACACAGGTTCCCTCTTGTCAATGTTAATAGAATGACGTAGGTTTAAAAAAAGAAATTGTCAACTTCCTGAGAAAGTGTAAAAAAATAATAAATAATAATGCCGTATTTGTACATTTCAAAAATTCATAAAACAAAATATCCAAATTATAAAAAAGGCTTCGTCACTCTTTAGATATTGAATGGAAAAAACGATCTGCACATATTTTGAGTGTTTCTTATTCACAACTAAAGGAGGAGAATCCAAAATGGCGGCCGTTTCTATGGCAACCAAGGACGTTACAAACTTTACAATTATATAGGATGACTGTATTTTGATAGTTACTCATGTACATAATAAAAGCAAAAACTTAAACTAAAAAACAAAAAGATTACTCCAGGAGGCGCCCCCGCCACCCCTCCTTAACGTTGACATATTCATGTCTTCTTCTTCGTCTTTCGGCTTTTACCCAATAGGGGTTGCCACAGCAGATCATCTTTGCCTATTTTGTCCTTCCTTGTTCGTCCCCATCTCTTGCACCAACGATCGTCATGTCTTCTGCATCATATTCATATGTCTTCGTTTTTGACCATCCTCTTCCTCATGCATGGTATGTCCATCTACAACATAATTATTCTGTCAAAAATATTCCATAACCCTTGTCTTTATAAGTACTCTACCATATCGGTCTGCTTTCCCTAACTTTTCCTCCTAGACTACCTACTTGGGTTTCCTTCGGATATGTTCATTCCTAATCTTACCCAACCTTAAACACACCCAAAGAGAACCGCAACATCTTCAACTCAGTCACCTGTAACTCTTCTTCTTGTCTGCTTATCAGGCAACGGTTTCCAGGCCATTCATCATTGCTGGACGAACAACTGTTCTAAACACTTTTCCGTTTCATTATTGCACATATATATCTTCTTATCACATATTAGTAATAACCGACATAAGCGGATACAAACTAATTTCCCCAGGCGTTATCGGCTATGCTCTTGTTCACTCTTACTCTATTCTGTCCTTACTCTAACATGGTTGTCGAATTTATGGAGATCTGATTCAAGGGCGTATCGACCTTACTTCCAT
>JAXRKP010000709.1:152500-155000 GCA_037039925.1 Doris montereyensis
ATGTACTCTGGAATTCCCATGTCACACAACTTAGCTATCAATATGGCGGTGTTCATGGCATTGAATGCTGAAGAGAAGTCGATGTACAGAGTCCGTGCGTAGTTCGAGGGTTTTTCGTCGAGATGTTTTCCGACTGCGTTTGTTACGGTGAGCAGTGCGTCTTCCACACTCAGTGATGGCTGGTAGGCAAATTGATGTGGATCCATTATCTTTAGATCTCGAACAGTATGGAGAAGCTGGCACTTTACGATTTTTTCTAGACATTTCATGACTAGTGACGTGAGTGCCACTGGTCGGTAGTCATTTAAAGATGATGGGCGACGCTTTTTAGGGATGGGGACGATGACGGAGGTTTTCCAAAGTACTAGGACTGACTGTTCGTCGATGGATCTCTGGAAGAGCGTTGTGAGTGGGACTGCGAGTTGATCGTGGCAATTTTTCAAAAGTATTCCACTTATATTATCGGGGCCAGGGGCTTTTCTTTCCTTACATTTGCGGAATAAGTTGCTGACAGTTTCCTCTTCTATCTCAATTGGTGGACGTTGATTGGTTGATTTTACTTCGCAAGTTGAGGCAGGCTTATCAAAACGGCAATAAAAGTTGTTCAATTCATCGACGTTGACTTCAGTCATGGAATGTGACGTTGTCTTTGCTTCTACTCCGCCCATCTGTCGTATCATGGTCCACGCATTTAAGGGACACCCTGTTCTGAGCTTTTCTTCCATTTTATTTTTGTACTCAATCTTTTCTTCTTTGATGACTCGTCTTATCTCCTTTCCCAATTTCGAAGCTTTCATTTCTTCGCCTTTCATGTGTGTCCTCTTTTTTTCGTTGAGAACGATTTGATGGACGTAACAGCTTAACGTGCTTATTGTACCTGGAAGCCGATCTCACAGTTTGCTTCCTCAGCTTCAAGCTCTGCTGCACATTATCAATGTGTTGAACCCTTTACGATTACAACTGTAACTCTAATTCGACAGTCGACTCCGGTTAATCGCAACACGGCGGGAGCAGCAAAATTGTTTTGATTATCCGAAGTTGCGATTAACCAGATTCCACTGTGGGCCCAGATTGTAGGGTCATTCAAGTACTTAATGATTAGGTATGCATGTATGTTGCAATATATTTTGCATAGATAATTTTGCTCTCTTAGTTTCATGGACTTGGGGTTTCATGAAGAGTCTCATCTGTGTTAAAGTTGTATACCTTCAAAGACATACAACACAACCAGCGAAGCCTACTACAGTAATTCAGTAAGCTACAACGTGTACAAGGCGTGATAATCGACGCAACTCCCTTTGATCCGAATAATCGGTCGGCGGTTGCCACTCGGCTGATAATTTAATGGCTGGGGAGAGTCATGTGATACTTATTGCACCGTACAATACTACGCAGTGCAGCTGCTTGAGTTGTCTCTATGCAATCAGTGTCAAGCCATTGTATCATTACGGTTTTAAGGTAATGCCAGTGTAGATATGTGAGCATCGTTTAGCAAGGTGTGGGATTAGAAAAAAAAGTCGACCGGAAATCTAAGGCAAGGTGTCATCGGGGTTGCGATTATCCAAAGTGAAATGCGATAAACCATTAACGTTTATTTAAGATTAACTGTTTTTTTTGGGGGGAAAGTTGCGATTAAGCGGAAATTACGATTAACCGGGGTTAACTGTACGAGATAACCTTTAGCAATATTTCCCTTCCACTCTGTAGTTGTACCAGAAATTCCTCTAAAGTCCACATAAATCATTTTGATATTGTCGCTGCTTCCTACACAAGTAATTTTAACATTGTCGCCGTTTTCCTCTTGTTGTGCAGTGGCGTGGCATATTTTGATTTTCAGATGTCAAAATTCTCAGGTAAACACCCGTCATCCCTGTGTTCAAGTTGATGTCGCTAGCTACAAGGTTGTGAAACGAGTTGACAAAACACAGTTTCGCTCAATATCTCTATCGGAGACAAGCTTCAGTCGACATTATCATTTCTGTGATCGAGGATTCCATTTTACACATCAAGTGAAGCCCTAAACTGTTCAGGTGGAATTTGAACCGGTGGTTTCCTTTATAAAGGTAACTACCACAGAATTCCCTTCGTTACTTGTTAAATACTTAAGATAAAAACTGTATGATTATAAAGTGACAGCAGTTTCTCACAATTTTCTTATCGATTAATTAAAAAAAAAAAGAGTTAAGGTCATTGTCAAAATTCTAATGCCTTGCACAGACATAATTTCTGATCGACATATGGCTGGTGGTTAGCTGGCTTCTAATGTTGGTAGGTAAAGCTTCTATCCTTCAGTTCCTCTACACCCAAATTTCACTTTGCAGTATTTTCTCTCGTTATTCACTTTAAAAACGTTTTCGCCTGGAATAATCCAGATTGATAAAAGCGGAGAGAGCGACGAATAAAAAACCCCTATAATAATTGCACGTAAACTGACAGAGACTTTAGAAGACTACTTGTCAGGCTTAATATAACTAGACAAATAATTGAGTTCGCGTAAAGA
>JAXRKP010000709.1:157500-170000 GCA_037039925.1 Doris montereyensis
AGAAAGATGAAGATCCTTCATTGCTGCCCTACGTGCCAACTGGCATAATTGACAGTAAATAGAGTAAGTATAGTTCCAACTTGAGAATATTTCATATTGGACAATTCAAAATAACAGATCCATCAACAACAAGGCTGTCCTACTCTGCAAGAAACAATAGTTGAGAAAAGACCAAGAGATCATTTACCCAGTCATTACCTAAACATGGCTCTCTGACAACAATCTACCAGCAACCTTTCCACCAACTGCTTGTAATTATTTCACCGTTAACCAAATCATTCGGGGACTTGGTAGTACAGTCAGAGGCAAGTTATCGGCCTCTCAACAACAAGGTAGTGGGTTCCAGCCCCTCCGACGATTGAAAACATGCCTCGAGTTTTTTCGAGCAAAACCCTAATCTCCTCTGATCCACGTTGGTGGTTCGAAACCTACTCCCATTAGACACGGACGATAAACAGGAGGTCCCGTGTGCAAATCACACCACTATGTGCACGTTAAAGATTCCATGGATGTTTACAGGGTTCTGGAGTCACAAAAGACAACCCCCCAACCTAATTGGCTCATAAGATGGCCCCACAAGTAAAAAGTTCAGTGGGTTAATGTCACGACTATTATAACTGGATGTTTAGACATGTGTGTAGATGGATGGCTGATAAATTTATCTTCAAAATGAACAGAGCTTCGATAACAAACCTTTAATGCAGTGTATTTTATAGCACTGTCTTGCTGAAAACACTGCCTCTGTCTTTCAGCTCCACAGTATTGTCCGATACTTTGATTTGATTTGAACCAAGTCCACGAGCAAGGTGATCTCGGGGTCTTTGTCAGGAAGTGCCTAGTAAACAGTCGAAGGAGCTTTAACGTGGGAAGAATGTTGGTCTCCACTCATAACCTGTTTTTTACCGCCCGTATCCGATGGGACTGAGGTGTCCATCCACCTACTTGCACCAGGGTGTGGGGGTGGGGGGATGTGTGGATATAATCCCGACTACCTTTTGGTTGCGAGGCCTTCGGACGTTTTGCATCTGGACTGCAGAGTATCTTCTTTTTTCTTCTTCTTCTCCTTCTTCTTCTTGGACTTCTTCTTCTTCTTCTTCTTCTTCTTCTTCTTCTTCTTCTTCTTCTTCTTCTTCTTCTTCTTCTTCTTCTTCTTCTTCTTCTTCTTCTTCTTCTTCTTCTTTTTCTTCTTCTTCTTCTTCTTCTTCTTCTTCTTCTTCTTCTTCTTCTTCTTCTTCTTCTTCTTTTCTTCTTCTTCTTCTTCTTCTTCTTCTTCTTCTTCTTCTTCTTCTACTCTCTGTCTGTCTGTCTGTCTGTCTTCTTCTTGTCTGTCTGTCTGTCTCTCTTCTTCTTCTCTTCTTCTTCTTCTCTCTCTCTCTCTCTCTCTCTCTCTCATTCTCTCTTTCTTTCTTTTGTCTCTACTTCTTCTTCTCTCTATCTCTTCTTCTTCTTTCTTTTCTCTCTTCTTCTTCTCTCTCTCTCTCTCTCTCTCTTCTCTCTCTCTCTTCTTCTCTCTTCTTCTCTTCTTCTTCTCTCTTCTTCTTCTCTCTCTCTCTCTTCTTCTCTTCTTCTTCTTCTCTCTCTCTCTCTCTCTCTCTCTCTTCTTCTCTCTCTCTCTCATCACTCTCAAGATGTTTTCCACTTGTAGTACAATGATCCCTGTCTCTTTAGTCCTTCATCAAGCAGGCTGTCTGTCTGTCTCTCTCTCTCTCTCTCTCTCTCTCTCTCTGTCTCACTAAAAACATGACACGCCCACACTCACAATATCTGTCTGTCTGTATGGAAATGGGTAAATAAATTAACATTGAAAGGTTATGTGTGGAACCTGAGCACATATGACCACGTCACAAATGGATATCTTCCGGTCGTCCCTTGAGCTCACGCATCACTTGGGATATATTATATCTCCTTAACTAAAAATATTATGTCCGTGGGGATAATTGAAGGACACTCTTTATACGCGCCAGTTCACAAACGTAACAGAACTGAAAACAGCACTTCATGAAGGAATAACAGAGCGGCGCATTGCTTTATAACATCTTTGTCAACAGGTTCTGCAGAACGTTTTGAGTCGTGCTTAAAATTGCATTCTGCCAAAGATACTGATGTCTTTGGTTTGACGAAGAGCGCACCATTTCGAGGATATTTTATATATGACTGTAGTTTCCTTTGCAGATTGCTAGTTTGACGTCATACTTTCAGGTTGTTCTTCTTTCTTTCCGGATAGCTGTTAAAAAAGGTGTACCAAGTTTCATCTAAAAGTCATTCATGCATTGTGTTAACTTTTTTATTTATATGTTCCCAGGTTTGTATTTTGTATGTATTCGTATTCCTACAAAGTGACAAGCCCATCTTAACCCATCTTAAGGCAGGAGAGGGAGGGGGAGGGGAAGGGGGGAGAGGGTTATAATTTTACTAGTTTGTTCCTATCAACTTAGTTTATGTATATGTGTCATGGGCATGGTGTACTGAGGTGAAATATGTCGTTTTTTCCCCGACGCTTCCGTTTGCCGTGGAAACGGCAGCCATCTTGGATTTTGCCCCCGAATTTCACCAAGTTCAATATCGATAGGCTTTTCATTTTTCAACAAATTTCTTTCACATTTGACACACACCTTATTTGATACAATTTCTAAATTTGATTTGATCGGATTTTTGTTTTATTGAAAGTTTTGATTTCATGAATTTTTTGAAAATAAGATATGAGAATAACCAAAAACATAAAAAAAAATATTAGTACATAAAATTAATTAAAAAAACCAAACTATAACACATATAAAAAAGCATCTGATAATTCTTTGTTTTCGCCATTCATCATTCACACGACATTTCATGAAGATACGTTGAGAAATAAAAAAAAAAGAAGATATGAAATAATGAACAAAAAGGACATTTTGAGAAAATCGTATTTTTCTTTTCTTTTTTGTTATTTGAATATATTGTTCTCCCATAAACCTAAAAAAAAGAGTAGGATAATACTTCGAATCATAAAACCTTGAGAGGCTCTCAAATTCTTCTTATTGACACTGTTTAAAGTACACAGCACCTTTTTACTCATTTTGAGATGGTGCTTTTTGATAATAGGTGCACGGAATATGTTCTGTATTTTCCACACGATCTAAGGCAACACTCATAATAGATCCTCCAATAAGTTTTTAGTGGATAGCGTTTATTGTGACGATCAAAATGAGAACGAACTTGCGGTATTTTAGATAACATTTCTGGCTTTTATCGTATAATAACTGTGTTGAAAGATAGGCCTGTATCGTTTCTAAAAAAATCGTATTAATTCAAAGAATCGATACTGAGCTTTTTATGATAGCATTATGACGGGAATAAACTGCCCTATCCACTAGTATGATAGACTAGATTTGTCCCATTTTCGACAAAAATAGCATTCCTAGAACCTCTCTCCTCCTTAAAATCTGCCACAGCACCGCAAAATGTAAACTCATTCGAATTTCAATTTTTTTCACAGAATCCAAAACGAGACACAACTGGCGACATGGACGACGATAAATTCCCGCTTCCAGGTGGCTGACTACGTGGTCTTTGCATTGACATTGGCTATCTCTGTGTCCATTGGCATTTACTATGCATTCTCAGGTGGGCGACAAAAGACTACCTCAGGTGAGTGACGCATGCAATGCATTTTCATCAGGTGCTATGGCGTGTTGTTGTTGTGTTTTTGTTGTTGTTGTTGTTGTTTGGTTTGGATTGGTTTGCTTGGTGTTTTCTGTTGCTGCGTTTATCGTCTGGGGCTCCTGTGGTTTTTAAAAAAATTTTTGTATTTTATTTCATCAGCAACTAAGATGATATTATGGGGGCTGTGGTAGAATTTTTAATTTTGCCCAGACTGCCCTGTGAACAGACAAGGGGTCTTTAACGTGTACAGAGTGTTGTGATTTGCACATGGGACCTCCCATTCAATGTCCGTCGTCGATGGGTCTATGTTTCAATCCACTTACTTGGAAAAGAGGGGGGGGGGGGGTGAATTTACTCGAAAAATATCGAGAAATATTTTCAACCTGCTGGGATTTTAACCCATGGATTTTAGGTTGAGAGGCCGCTGGAGAACCAAGGCCCATTTGATTTATTTGTTTCTAGAGGAGAGATGTTTGTGGCTATGAGGGTGGGATTCAATGTGTATAATGGGGAAGTTTAAATTTTAGGAACGTTTTTTCTTAGGGGGGGAGGGGAGGAGGAGTGTCTGTGATTTTAGGAGTTTTCTTCTGTTATTCTAAATTTTACTTCAACTCACCAGATTGATATGAAAATGTATGTTCTAGAATTATCGCATATTTCCGACTATAAATATGGGGAATTGTTCAGTTAGAGAGATGAGGACAAAAAGTATTGCTAGATTACACATCGTCTATATGCCAGCCACCATTAGATATATTTGTGAGTTTGCTGCACCCATTGACATAATTACTGACTGTGGGTATAATAAATAGCTTTGTTTTAATTGAGAATCATGCCTTTGTGTTACTAGACTAGAGTGTCCACTTTAATATCTAGATCTATAGTCATTACCTGCTTCCTCGTTTCACCTTCGTGACATAATTATGTTTTTACTGCGTTAAACTTTCTATTCTAGAGTTCTTGCTGGGAGGAAGAAAGATGCCGTACTTACCAGTGGGCTTATCGCTGTTTGTCAGTTACCAGTCATCAATCATGATGCTGGGGATGCCTGCAGAAGCGTACATGTACGGCCTACAGCTTGTCGTGGGTTTGATCCTCTCATTTTCAGTTACATTCTGAGTGCTTATATCGTCGTGCCCCTAATTCACCCTTTGAAGATCATCAGTGGTTTTGAGGTAAGGCTATGCAGTGCAGTGCTTTGATTGGATAAGGGAATTATGGATATTCGCGTTTATTGCACCGTGTTTCGTGGCAGAGCTAGGCACACCGTTGTGTTCCATGAGTAAGACGTTTAACATTGTGATTCCCACTCAAACCATAATGTAAATGTGTACAAGCACTAGCTAGGCAAGGTGTCGGCCTCTCAATATAATTGTCATTGGTTCAACAAGTCTCACCGAAGGTCGAAATATTTTTTGTCAATTTTTTTCTCTCAGTAAAATATATCTCCTTGGTCCTTGTAAGCTGATCGACATGTCGTCCCATCGGAAATGAACGATAACTAGGAGGTCCCGTGTGCATATTACAATACTATGTGCATGTTAAAGATCCTTTGGCTGTTTACAAGGCTGTCCGGGCAAAATTAAAAAAAAATCCTACAAAAAAACCACGAGAATTGTCGAGATCACCTAGTTGTTGGATGTGGGTAAATCAAATCATATCAAAAAGCCCCTGGGAAAACATTAATGACGTACTGCAGTAAGTCCAACTCGGGTACAGGAAACAAGTTTGTTATTCCCCTCTCTCTAAACGTTGAACTAGTTATGGATGAGGAAGCAGTAGCATTCTTTGAATTCTCAACAATGTAAGATAATCCATGCTATGTAAATCAGGACAAGTATAGTAGTAATGCATTGGTTTAGACTCTAATTATGAGATTATCCAATTTGAATGCTTGTTTATGGCCTTGTGGATTTATCCAGGCCTCCTTGAATCCAGTAGATAAAGATATCATTATATCTTTCCTCATGTTCAAAGACATTATATGTCTTCTCATGTTCTAATACATTATAGATATCCTACTGTTCTAATACATTATATATATACTACTGTTCTAATACATTATATTGTCATGTTCAAAGACATTACACTATCCTACTGTTCCATTATACTATTGTCATGTTCAAAGACATTATATATATCCTACTGTTATATACATTATATCTATTGTCATGTTCAAAGACATTATATCTATCCTACTGTTATATACATTACATCTATTGTCATGGTCGAAGACATTATATATATTGTCATGTTCAAAGACATTATAGCTATTGTCATGTTCAAAGACATTATATCTATTGTCATGTTCAAAGACAGTATATCTATTGTCATGTTCAAAGACATTATATCTATTGTCATGTTCAAAGACATTATATCTATTGTCATGTTCAAAGACATTATATCTATCCTACTGCTTAATACATTATATCTATTGTCATGTTCAAAGACATTATATCTATTGTCATGTTCAAAGACATTATATCTATTGTCATGTTCAAAGACATTATATCTATTGTCATGTTCAAAGACATTATATCTATCCTGTCTGTTTAATACATTATACCTATTGTCATGTTCAAAGACATTATATCTATTGTCATGTTCAAAGACATTATATCTATCCTACTGTTTAATACATTATATCTATTGTCATGAAAGACATTTATATCTATTGTCATGTTCAAAGACATTATATCTATCCTACTGTTTAATACATTATATCTATTGTCATGTTCAAAGACATTATATCTATTGTCATGTACTCAAAGACATTATATCTATCCTACTATTTAATACATTATATCTATTGTCATGTTCAAAGACATTATATCTATTGTCATGTTCAAAAACATTATATCTATCATGTTCAAAGACATTATATCTATTGTCATGTTTAAGACATTATATCTATTGTCATGTTCAAAGACATTATATCTATTGTCATGTTCAAAGACATTATATCTATTGTCATGTTCAAAAACATTATATCTATTGTCATGTTCAAAGACATTATATCTATTGTCATGTTCAAAGACATTATATCTATTGTCATATCAAAGACATTATATCTATTGTCATGTTCTAATACATTATATCTATTGTCATGCTGAAAAACATTTATATATATAAAGACCTCTATCCTGTTCTAATACATTATATCTATTCTGAAAGATATTATATATAATGTTCAAAAGACATTATATATATCCTACTGTTTAATACATTATATCTATTGTCATGAAAACATTATATCTAATGCTGAAAGACATTATATCTATTGTCATGTTCAAAGACATTATATCTATTGTCATATTGAAAGACATTACATCTATTGTCATGTTCAAAGACATTATATCTATTGTCATGTTCAAAGACATTATATCTATTGTCATGTTCAAAGATATTATATCTATTGTCATGTTGAAAGACATTGTATCTGTTGTCATGTTGAAAGACATTGTATCTATCCTACTGTTCTATACATTATATCTATTGTCATGTTCAAAGACATTATATCTATTGTCATGTTCAAAGACATTATATCTATTGTCATGTTCAAAGACATTATATCTATTGTCATGTTCAAAAACATTATATATATATATATATCCTACTGTTCTAATACATTATATCTATTGTCATGTTCAAAAACATTATATTTATTCTACTGTTCTAATACATTATATCCATTGTCATGTTCAAAAACATTATATATATATCCTACTGTTCTAATACATTATATATATTGTCGTGTTCAAAAACATTATATATATCCTAGTGTTCTAATAAATTATATCTATTCTCATGTTCAAAGACATTATATCTATCCTACTGTTTTATACATTATATCTATTGTCATGTTCAAAGACATTATATATATCCTAGTGTTTTATACATTACATCTATTGTCATGTTCAAAGACATTATATCTATCCTACTGTTTTATACATTATATCTATTGTCATGTTCAAAGACATTATATCTATCCTATTGTTTTATACATTATATCTATTGTCATGTTCAAATAACATTATATCTATCCTAGTGTTCTAATACATTATATCTATTGTCATGTTCAAAAACATTATATCTATCCTTCTGTTCTAATACATTATATCTATTGTCATGTTCAAAGACATTATATCTATCAAAGACTAGTGTTCTAATATCCACTGTTCTATACATTATATCTATTGTCATGTTCAAAGACATTATATCTATCCTACTGTTTTATACATTATATCTATTGTCATGGTCAAAGACATTATATCTATCCTACTGTTTTATATCTTATGTTCTAATACATTATATCTATTGTCATGTTCAAAAGACATTATATATATCCTAGTGTTCTAATACATTATATCTATTGTCATGTTCAAAAACATTATATCTATCATACTTGTGTTCTAATACATTATATCTATTGTCATTTAAATCATTATAAAGACATTGTATTTATTGTCATGCTCAAAGACATATATCTATTGTCATGTTCAAACACATTATAGTTATCCTACTGTTCTATACATTATATCTATTGTCATGTTCAAAGACATTATATCTATCCTACTGTTCTAATACATTATATCTATTGTCCTGCTCAAAGACATTATATCTATCCTACTGTTCTAATACATAATATCTATTGACATGCTCAAAGACATTATATCTATTGTCATACTCAAAGACATTATATCTATCCTACTGTTCTAATACATGATATCTATTGTCATACTCAAAGACATTATATCTATTGTCATACTCAAAGACATTATATCTATTGTCATGTTTAAAGACATTATATCTATTGTCATGTTTAAAGACATTATATCTATCTTACTGTTCTAATACATTATATCTATTGTCGTGCTCAAAGACATTATATCTATTGTCATGCTCAAAGACATTATACTTATCCTACTGTTCTAATACATTATATCTATTGTCATGCTCAAAGACATTATATCTATCCTACTGTTCTAATACATGATGTCTATTGTCATGCTCAAAGACATTATATCTATTGTCATACTAAAAGACATTATATCTATTGTCACGTTCAAAGACATTATATCTATTGTCATGTTTAAAGACATTATATTTATCTTACTGTTCTAATACATTATATCTATTGTCATGCTCAAAGACATTATATCTATTGTCATGCTCAAAGACGTTATATCTATCCTACTGTTCTAATACATTATATCTATTGTCATGCTCAAAAACATTATATCTAACCTACTGTTATATACAGTATATCTATTGTCATCTTCAAAGACATTATATCTATTGTCATACTCAAAGACATTATATCTATCCTACTGTTCTAATACATGATATCTATTGTCATACTCAAAGACATTATATCTATTGTCATACTCAAAGACATTATATCTATTGTCATGTTTAAAGACATTATATATATTGTCATGTTTAAAGACATTATATCTATCTTACTGTTCTAATACATTATATCTATTGTCATGCTCAAAGACATTATATCTATTGTCATGCTCAAAAGACATTATATTTATCCTCAAAAACATTATGTTCTAATACATTATATCTATTGTCATGCTCAAAGACATATATCTATTGTCATACTCAAGGACATTATATCTATCGTACTGTTTAATATATGCTCAACTCAAAGACATTATATCTATTGTCATACTCAAAGACATTATATCTATTGTCATGTTTAAAGACATTATATATATTGTCATGTTTAAAGACATTATATCTATCTTACTGTTCTAATACATTATATCTATTGTCATGCTCAAAGACATTATATCTATTGTCATGCTCAAAGACATTATATTTATCCTACTGTTCTAATACATTATATCTATTGTCATGCTCAAAGACATATATCTATCTTACTGTTCTAATACATGATATCTATTGTCATGCTCAAAGACATTATATCTATTGTCATACTCAAAGACATTATATCTATTGTCACGCTCAAAGACATTATATCTATTGTCATGTTTAAAGACATTATATCTATCTTACTGTTCTAATACATTATATCTATTGCCATGCTCAAAGACATTATATCTATTGTCATGCTCAAAGACGTTATATCTATCCTACTGTTCTAATACATTATATCTATTGTCATGCTCAAAGAAATTATATCTATTGTCTCAAAAACATTATATCTAACCTACTGTTCTATACAGTATATCTATTGTCATGTTCGAAGACATTATATCTATTGTTATGTTCAAGGACATTATATCTAACCTACTGTTCTATACATTATATCTATTGTCATGCTCAAAGACATTATATCTAACCTACTGTTCTATATAGTATATCTATTGTCATGTTCAAAGACATTATATCTATCCTACTGTTCTATACATTATATCTATTGTCATGTTCAAAGACATTATATATAACCTACTGTTCTATACAGTATATCTATTCTCATGCTCAATGACATTATATCTATTGTCATGTTCACAGAGATATATATATTGTCATGCTCAAAGACATTATGTTTATTGTCATGTTCAAAGACATTATATCTATTGTCATGTTCAAAGACATTATATCTATTGTCCTGTTCTAAGACATTATATCTATCCTACTGCTTAATACATTATATCTATTGTCCTGCTCAAAGACATTATATCTATTGTCATGTTCAAAGACATTATATCTATTGTCATGTTCAAAGACATTATATATATATTGTCATGCTCAAAAACATTATATCTATCCTACTGTTCTAATACATTATATCTATTGTCCTGTTCAAAGACATTATATCTATTGTCCTGTTCAAAGAAATTATGTCTATTGTCCTGTTCAAAGACATTATATCTACTGTTATACTCAAAGACATTATATCTATTGTCATACTCAAAGACATTATACCTATTGTCATACTCAAAAACATTCTATCTATTGTCATGTTCAAAGACATTATATCTATCCTACTGTTCTAATACATTATATCTATTGTCATGTTCAAAAACATTATTTATATTCTCATGTTCAAAGACATTATTTATATTCTCATGTTCAAAGACATTACATTTATCCTCAGGATCTAAGACATTATATATATTCTCATGTTCAAAGACATTATATAATATGCATTCTTATGTTCAAAGACATTATATCTATTCTATTCCATGATCAAAGACATTATACTTGTTCTTATCTGTTCGAAAAGAGTATATTTTTTCTCTTGTTCAAAGATATTATCATCATGTTCAATGATACTATTTCTTTTCACATGTTTAAACACATTACGTCTCTTTTCACGTTCAAAGACATTCTATCTATTCTCATGCACAAAGACATTCTATCTATTCTCATGGACAAAGACATTATATCTATTCTCATGTTCAAAGACATTATATCTATTCTCATACCCAAAGCCACGATATCTATTCTCATGTTCAAAGACATTACACCTATTATCTTGTCAAAAGACATTATCACATCTATCCTCATATTTAAAGACATTACATCGATTATTAAAGACATTATAGTTATTATCAAATTGAAAGATATTATATCTATTCTTTAAGCTCAAAGATATTATATCTATTCTCATGCTTAAAGACACTACAAATATTCTCATGTCCAAAATCAGTATATCCATTCTCATGCATCTATTCTCATGCTCAAAAGCATTATATTTATTTTCCTGTTCAAAGACACTATATCAATTCTCATGCATCTTTTCTTTTCTCAAAGATTATGTATATGTTCCATGTTCCCAAGGCTACCCAAATCCTATCCTTTAATCACTTATATGTTTTACCCTATTTCTTCAGTACCTTGGCTTACGTTTCAACTCTCGCACTGTCCGTTTACTTGGAAGCGCTATCGGTGTTCTCTATGACGTAAGTACAAGCTTGAAAAAACAATAAGATTAAAATCTTTATCTAACCATGAGTCGAATGGTTGTGACATACAGGCATGACTAAACGAGAAGATTAAAGTCTCCATCTGGTTTTTTTGGGGGCCAGTGGAGATTGATGAGAATGTAGTGGATTTCCCAAAACTAGTGAGTCGTGGCTTGACTGAGTTGCCAATAGTACAAGAAAACTTTGTGCACAGGCAGAAAGTCAGAGATTTCAGAGCGGAGCTGCTATTGTTATTGCTCTAGGAGTCACATGATTGCAACGGTTGACATGACATCGTTTAGTATGAGTTTCACTTGTATCATTAATTAATTGCAGATGCATTTTATTATTTGATACGGTGATAATTATTTGTAGATTTAATCCCATACGATATTCCCCTTTGACATGGACTCCACAAAGGAGAAGATCTAGAGGGCGACCAAGGTCCTGGAGGAGACAGGGATCGACACAGAGATGGCGAGACCGGGGAAAACTGTTGACATAGAATAAGGATGACTGGTGGCCCTTTGTTGATGGCATGTGCTCCCTATGGAGCTGAGATACAAAGCAGAATATTCCACCTTCTTAAATCTCAGACTGTTCAGTGAACAGTTGAACAATGCCACGCGCAGACCCTGCATATAGGTTGTTTGAAAATGATCTTTGAGTTTTACAGTAGGGAAACAGATATCACATACAAGGAGAAATATTTCATTATTCGATGGTGTGTGCATGATAAGCATAGATTTAGAGTGACGTGGATGGGAAATGAAATCTCACTACAGTACAAAACCAAGATCACCAGATCTCATGCCATGTGATTTCTACCTGTGGAGATTCATTCATCAAGGGCGCTGTATTTGTACACTGTACCAAATTTACCAGCAGACATTGAGGTAAAAATGCGTGTGGTAGAAATTCAAAATGTAACTCAAGTTTCACTGGAGTGTGTGTACCAAGAATTTAGATACA
>JAXRKP010000709.1:172500-195000 GCA_037039925.1 Doris montereyensis
GTTCTATGTGTCTCTCTCTGTCTCTCTGTCTCTCTCTGTACTTTCTGTCTCTGTTTCTCTATATGTCTGTCTCTTTGTCTCTCTGTCTCTGTCGGTATGTATGTCTATCTCTCTTTCTCTTTCTCTCTCTTTTTCTCTGTTTCTCTGTCTCCCTTTTGTCTCTCTATGTCTCTGTTGCTCTGTATCGGTCTGTCAGTCTGTCCGTATGTCTGGTTGTCTGTTTGTATGTCTGTCAGTCTGTCTGTCTGTCTGTCTGTCTGTCTCTCTTTCTCTTTCTCTCTCTGTCTCTGTCTGTCTGTCTCTCTCTCTCTCTCTCTCTCTCTCTCTCTCTCTCTCTCTCTCTCTCTCTCTCTCTCTCTCTCTCTCTCTCTCTCTCTCTGTGTCTCACTCTCTCTGTGTCTCTCTTTGTATCTCTCTGCCTGTCTCCCTCTGTTTGTTTCTCTCTCTGTCTATGTCTGTCTCTCTGCCATACTAAGTTTGTGTCTCTCTGTCTCTATATCTTTCTCTGTCTGCCTCTATGTTTCTCTCTGTCTCTTTCTCTGTCTCTGTCTCTTCCTCTGTCTCTGTCTTTGTCTATTTCTGTCTCTGTTTGTCTGTGTGTCTGTCTGTGTGTTTGTGTCTGTCTGTCTGTCTCTTCTCTCTCTCTCTCTCTCTCTCTCTCTCTCTCTCTCTTTATCTCTCTCTCTCTCTCTCTCTCTCTCTCTCTCTCTCCCTCGTCTCCCTCTCTCCCCCTCTCCCTCTCTCTCTCCTATCTCTCTCTCTCTCTCTCTCTCTCTCTCTCTCTCTCTCTCTCTCTCTCTCTCTCTCTCTCTCTCTCTCTCTCTCTCTCTCTCTCTCTCTCTCTCTCTCTCTCTCTCTCTCTCTCTCTCTCTCTCTCTCTCTCTCTTTCTCTCTGTGTATCTGTATATATATATATATATATATATATATAGGCATCTATATATATATATATATATATATATATATATACATGTCAATCTACCTGTTCATGTATTATATATTTGTTTGTCTATGCGCCTAGCCGTCTGGCTTTGCATCTATCTGTCTGTGCATTTAATATTTTAAATCTGATTACATCAATATATCCATCGATTATTATTGATTCATCTGGCAAATTATTCATCTAAATTAAATCACCTGTACTTCTCCTCACCAGATGTGGTACATTGGTATCGTCTTGTTTGGACCAGCGGTGGCGCTACAGGCTGGTACGGTTTTATGTAATATTATAATATCTGTATCTTAGCTATCTATATATCTATCTATCTACCTATATATCTATATATCTATCTATCTATCTATCTATCTATCTATCTGTCTATCTATCTATCTCTGTATATATATATATATATATATATATATATATATATATATATATATATATATATATATATATATATGTATATGCATATATAGAACTGTAAACCTCAAATTTTGACGGCTCTAAATTCAGGAACCACTGCACCCACAACCTCCATATTTCGCATGTGGATTTCAAATTGCCTGCTTCATGTTCTTAGCGAATTCATTCTTGGGTCAAATCAGTATTTTAATTGATTTGTAAAAGATTGTTTTGCCTGCGATCAACGAAAGTTTTTGTTGTTGTTTTTTACTCATTCCTTTATTTCCAGTCATTAGATATGCAATGGAAACTCGCCTAACTTAAGTATCGAATACTGTACAGGTGCGTGACATCATCCTGCACCGGGTAAACTGAATGTAGTTCATCGTTGAACAAATAACAGAATGTGGTACAAGAGTAATTATAATCATCATTGACTTGGGGCTTGCTGGTATCTATATATATATATTTATGAGCTAGTCCGTCTTTGTTTGCAAAAGTCTCTGTTGATAGCCACTAAGAGCTATCATAATATTTTGCATGTAGGCTTCAAATCATACCCAACAGTGACGTTGAATTAATGTAAAATTCTGGTTTTCCCATCTTTGTGAGCATTACTCAGCTACCCTGCCATTTTGAACAGGTTATACTGGGTAATTAAACAGTTTGAATAATATATTCAAGTCTACCCGATATGATAACCGTAGTTGGCATTACCCGAGTTGTTTGTAGCATGCTTGTATAAGTATATATTTACATATATTTATATATATATATATATATATATATATATATATATAAAGCTATAAAGCGTCTCTAACATTGACCGCTTATAACTCAGCAATTACTTCACCCACAACCTGCATGTTTCGCATACAGATGCCAAAGTGCCTGATTTGAGTTCTTAGCGAATAAACTCTTGGGTCAAATCAGTATTTTAATTGATTGGTAAAGAAAATTCTTAGCGAATGATTTCAAATCAATATTTTGGCGAATGATTTAAACTCTTGGGTCAAATCAGTATTTTAATTGATTGGTAAAAGAGCCTGATTTAAATTCTTAGCAAATAAACTCTTGGGTCAAATCAGTATTTTAATTGATTGGTAAAAGAGCCTGATTTAAATTCTTAGCAAATAAACTCTTGGGTCAAATCAGTATTTTAATTGATTGGTAAAAGAGCCTGATTTAAAGTCTTAGCGAATAAACTCTTGGGTCAAATCAGTATTTTAATTGATTGGTAAAAGAGCCTGATTTAAATTCTTAGCAAATTAACTCTTGGGTCAAATCAGTGTTTTAATTGATTGGTAAAAAATTGTTTTCGCCTGCGATCCACGAAATTTGCTATTGTCGCGAGATCCAAATTCACGCTTTTCAGTCATTACAATAAAAGAGCAACTTCAGTATCGAGTGCTAATTTGATTTAATAATCGTATTTGATATCACCTGTAGCCGAGACAGCGGTTTTTGAGTTGACCACAGTCAAGGTGCAAGAGATCCTAGCTTTATAATCTAAAAAAAATCACAATCCAACATTATTTAGGGGCTGGCTTGTGGTCGTAGTATGTATGTATGTATTCTAGGCTACATTGCTGTCTGGACACAACCCAACATTATCTAGGGGCTGGCTTGTGGTCGTAGTATGTATGTATGTATGTATTCTAGGCTACATTTTGTCTGGACACAACCCAACATTATTTAGGGGCTGGCTTGTGGTCGTAGTATGTATGTATGTATGTATTCTAGGCTATATTGCTGTCTGGACACAAGCCAACATTATTTAGGGGCTGGCTTGTGGCCGTAGTATGTATGTATGTATTCTAGGCTACATTTTGTCTGGACACAACCCAACATTATTTAGGGGCTGGCTTGTGGTCGTAGTATGTATGTATGTATGTATTCTAGGCTACATTGCTGTCTGGACACAATCCAACATTATTTAGGGCTGGCTTGTGGTCGTAGTATGTATGTATGTATTCTAGGCTTGGACACAACCCAACATTATTTAGGGGGTCGTAGTATGTATGTATGTATGTATTCTAGGCTACATTGCTGTCTGACACAACCCAACATTATTTAGGGGCTGGCTTGTGGTCGTAGTATGTATGTATGTATTCTAGGCTACATTTGTTGTCTGGACACAACCCAACATTATTTAGGGGCTGGCTTGTGGTCGTAGTATGTATGTATGTGTATGTATTCTAGGCTACATTGCTTGTCTGGACACAACCCAACATTATTAAGGGGCTGGCTTGTGGTCGTAGTATGTATGTATGTATGTATTCTAGGCTACATTCTGTCTGGACACAACCCAACATTATTTAGGGGCTGGCTTGTGGTCGTAGTATGTATGTATGTATTCTAGGCTACATTCTGTTGGACACAACCCAACATTATTAAGGGGCTGGCTTGTGGTCGTAGTTGTATGTATGTATGTATGTATTCTAGGCTACATTGCTGTCTGGACACAACCCAACATTATTTAGGGGCTGGCTTGTGGTCGTAGTCTGTATGTATGTATGTATTCTAGGCTACATTCTGTCTGGACACAACCCAACATTATTTAGGGGCTGGCTTGTGGTCGTAGTATGTATGTATGTATGTATTCTAGGCTACATTGCTGTCTGGACACAACCCAACATTATTTAGGGGCTGGCTTGTGGTCGTAGTCTGTATGTATGTATGTATTCTAGGCTACATTGCTGTCTGGACACAACCCAACATTATTTAGGGGCTGGCTTGTGGTCGTAGTATGTATGTATGTATGTATTCTTCTACATTGCTGTTTGGATACAACCCAACATTATTTAGGCTGGCTTGTGGTCGTAGTATGTATATGTATGTATTCTAGGCTACATTGCTGTCTGGACACAACCCAATTATTTAGGGCTGGCTTGTGGTCGTAGTATGTATGTATGTATTCTAGGCTACACTGCTGTCTGGACAAACATTATTTAGGGGCTGGTCTTAGTATGTATGTATGTATTCTAGGCTACATTGCTGTGACACAATCCTCAAACGGAGGTCTTAGTTAAGTAATGTTTATCTTTTAAACAGCTGGATTGTTTATCTCAAGACATGGCACTTCTTTTCTTTCACTCTTTTACTGATCCTTTCATCTTGCTGTTTCCTCTTTAATTCACACTGGGATCGCTGTAAATAGCGTCATCGTGGTACATTCCATTTTAAACAAACAAAAATGGAATATAAACATTAAAATCATTAATTATTGTACCAACTTGCCGGATAGTGTTGGCTGTCATATCTCTCCATTTCCCACGATTGTCTGTTACACGGATTTAACACGCGTTTCGCCTCCCCCCCCCACTCAACCTAGGTGCAAACGGGTTCCAGCAGTAAGTTGGGAGTAAAAATACCTGCGTCAGGCTAGCGTCCTGTCAAGCAGGTGATAGTTATCACCTGTTCCGCTTCCCGACATAGAAACTGGGATAAATTCCAGCTCTACGTGATGTAACGGCCTAGGAGGAATTTTTAAACTCTTCCTTAATTCAAAGAGGATGCAGAAGAAAACGATTAAAATTATCAGGCTTGCTTTGTTGCCAGGCCGTTTTTCAAATTTACTTTGCTTATTGTCCTTTGTTTTTGTTAAGTGCATGGATATGCTTTACTAACGATTTCAATTTCTTTTTCAAACAGTGACTGATTTCCCTTTGTGGTTGTCCATTTTTGGTTTAGCCTTAATGTCAGTGATCTACACAACAATTGTAAGAAATACTCATTTTTAATTTCATATCATATCTTTTCTGCTTCCTTCTGTGAAGGTTAGTTTTAAAAACATTCTACTTCAGTGTCTTTTATATCTTCTTCCCACTTTCTCTGACGTGTTCCTTCGATCTTTTACCTTGATTTTGAGCATTATGTACTGATTTAGCTTTCTTTCTCATCATATAGTCACTCTACCTTTATGCATTAGAATTAAAATGTCATTTGATTTTTTAATCATAAATCGTTCGAGCATTGAATACTGATTTAGCTTTCTTTCTCATCATATAGTCACTCTACCTTTATGCATTAGAATTAAAATGTCATTTGATGTTTTAATCATAAATCGTTCGAGCATTGTATACTGATTTAACTATTCTCTCATTATTTATTTACTACCTTTATGTATTAGAATTAAAATGTCATTTAATGTTTTAATCATAAATCGTTCGAGCATTGTATACCGATTAAGCTATTCTCACATCATTTATTTACTATACCATAATACATTAGAATTAAAATACGATTTGATTTTTCAATCATAAATCGTTTGTGTGAAATCTCCTCACAGGGAGGTCTGAAGGCTGTCATCTGGACTGACGTATTTCAATCCTTTGTCATGTTCTCTGGAATCTTCGCTATTTTGATTAAGGTAAGCAGAGTATAATTATGAGTATGATGTACAGGGTCGGATTGTCTGATTATACGGGGATGGAGATAGGTTGGTTTCATTCAATTGATATCAAGAATGAATCTAAACAAGATATCTGTCTTCTATTTTAATCAAAGCCTGCGAAGAATCAATAACAAATTTTGACCTCATATAGTAAAACATAGTCTTACAAATGATTAGGCAGAAGACAGAGGGTAGACAGAGTGATATCAATCAATATCCTGGAAGAAATACAAGAAACTGGGATAAATGAACTTACGAAACTTAACAATATCGTAATATACGACTAAAGAGAAACGTTATCAGATATGAAGAAAGCAGTGTTGATTGCTTTGCCGACTAACCCTGAAAGCGGTAAGCCTTATGAGGGAAGTTACAAATAATAATAATATATCACTCTGGTGTTTATGACAATAACAAGCAGCTGTATATCTCCCCTCATCCGAAAACACCCACAATAACACCCATATTATCATTGTTCCTGATAAATAAACGACAACATCAAGCATGTGCTGATGGACATGTAGACCAGGTAAATAGACAAATGAATTGAGAATAGAACATAATAGAAATAGTACACGTGCATATTGAGAGCTTTGTTCTGTTGTCTTTCAATGTTTCTATCTCTGTCTCTTCCTCTGTCTCTATCTCTGTCTCTGTCTCTGTCTCTGTCTCTGTCCCTGTCTCTGTCTCTGTCTCTGTCCCTGTCTCTGTCTCTGTCTCTGCCTCTGTCTCCGTCTCTGTCTTTGTTTCTCTTACTCTGTATGTATGTCTGTCTGTCTGTCTCTCTCGCTCTCCCTCACACTCTCTCTATCGTCTCTCTCTCTTTCTCACACTCTCTTTCTCTCTCTCTCTCTCTCTCTCTCTCTCTCTCTCTCTCTCTCTCTCTCTCTCTCTCTCTCTCTCTCTCTCTCTCTCTCTCTCTCGCTCTCTCACTCACTCTCTCTCTTCTCTCTATTTTTCTTGTTGTCTGTCTGTCTGTCTGTCTCGCCCTCTCTGTCTTTGATGCACATCTCTTTCTCTCTCTCTCTCTCTCTCTCTCTCTCTCTCTCTCTCTCTCTCTCTCTCTCTCTCTCTCTCTCTCTCTTTCTCTCTCTCTCTCTCTCTCTCTCTCTCTGTCTGTCTGTCTGTCTATCTGTCTGTTTGTTGTCTGTCTCTCTCTCTCTCTCTCTCTCTCTTTCTTTCTCTCTCTCTCTTCTCTCTCTCTCTCTCTCTCTCTCTCTCTCTCTCTCTCTCTCTCTCTCTCTCTCTCTCTCTCTCTCTATGTCTGTCTCTTTCTCTCTGTTTTTCTGTCTGTGTGTCTGTTTTTCTGTCTCTGTCTCTGTCTCTGTCTCTGTCTCTGTCTCTTTCTCTGCGTCTGTCTGTCTGTCTGTCTATCTCTCCCTCTGTCTGTCTGTGTGTCTCTGTCTGTCTGTCTGTCTGTCTGTCTGTCTGTCTGTCTCTCTCTCTCTTTTCTCTCTCTCTCTCTCTCCCTCTGTCTGTCTATGTGTCTCTGTCTGTCTGTCTGTCTGTCTGTCTGTCTGTCTCTCTCTCTCTCTCTCTCTCTCTCTCTCTCTCTCTCTCTCTCTCTCTCTCTCTCTCTCTCTCTCTCTCTCTCTCTCTCTCTCTCTCTCCATTTTTTATTATCTTTGCTTGCCTGTTTCTCTTTCTCTTTCTCTTTATACATTTTTTTCTGTCTGTCTGTCTGTCTGTCTCTGTCTCTGTCTCTGTCGCTGTCTCTGTCTGTCTGTCCGTCTGTCTGTCTGTCTGTCTCTCTCTCTCTCTCTCTCTCTCTCTCTCTCTCTCTCTCTCTCTCTCTCTCTCTCTCTCTCTCTCTCTCTGATTATAAAACCACGTACACTTTTTGTTTCACAACAGGGTACCATCGAGGCAGGTGGCGCTAAAGCTGTCTGGGACATAGGGGAGAGAGGAGGACGCATGAACTTCTTTAAGTAAGATTCAGGCCTAGTATATCAGGTGTTGGTAATTTGCTTATTTCGTACGGTCATCATGCGTATAGTATTGTCACGTGCAATTTAAAATAAAGTATATACGTCCCATACTAAGAGTTCAACGCAGGCATAATCATGAGTAGACGTCTGATTGTTCTATCTAAGCATACGGCAAAGTGTGGCAATTTTGGCATTGCTTTTCAACACAGTTAGCCGCCTAAACTCGTTAAGTGCTGGCACCCATTTGTAGATGGGGGGGGGGGCATGCGTGTTAAGTGCTTATCTCAAAGCATACAACCTCGGATATAGTTTTGCTAGGGTTTGAACCCGGAAGCTCATAATCCCCAGTCCGTAACCCAATCGTTCGGCCACCGACGCCATTGTTCTTTACACTGTTTGCCGTTGTTTTTTCTCTACACTGTTTGCCATTGTTCTCTACACTGCTTGCCATTGTTCTCTACACTGCTTGCCATTGTTCTCTACACTGTTTGTCATTGTTCTCTACACTATTTGCCATTGTTCTCCACACTGTTTGCCATTGTTTTCTACACTGTTTGCCATTGTTCTCTACACTATTTGCCATTGTTCTCTACACTGTTTGCCATTGTTTTCTACACTGTTTGCCATTGTTCTCTACACAGTTTGCCATTGTTCTCTACACTGTTTGCCATTGTTCTACACTTTGTTTGCCATTGTTCTCCCCACTGTTTGCCATTGTTCTCCCCACTGTTTGCCATTGTTCTCTACACTGTTTGCCATTGTTCTCTACACTGTTTGCCATTGTTCTCTACACTGTTTGCCATTGTTGTCTACACTATTTGCCATTGTTCTCTACACTGTTTGCCATTGTTCTCTACACTGTTTGCCATTGTTCTCTACACTGCTTGCCATTGTTGTTTGCCATTGTTCATTGCCATTGTTCTCTACACTGCTTGCCATTGTTCTCTAAACTGTTTGCCATTGTTGTTTGCCAAACTGTTTGCCATTGTTGTCTACACTGTTTGCCATTGTTGTTCTCTACACTGTTTGCCATTGTTGTCTACACTGTTTGCCTTTGTTCTCTACACTGTTTGCCATTGTTGTTTGCCATTGTTCTCTACACTGTTTGCCATTGTTCTCTACACTGTTTGCCATTGTTTCTACACTGTTTGCCATTGTTCTCTAAACTGTTTGCCATTGTTCTCTACACTGTTTGCCATTGTTCTCTACACTATTTGCCATTGTTCTCTACACTGTTTGCCATTGTTCTCTACACTGTTTTGCCATTGTTCTCTACACTGTTTGCCATTGTTCTCTACACTGTTTGCCATTGTTCTCTACACTGTTTGCCATTGTTGTCTACACTGTTTGCCATTGTTCTCCACACTGTTTACATTTACTGTCGTTGCATCTTAATTGCTACCCATGTCGCTCTGGGACGACAGAAGGGGCAGAAAAATGTTGGGAATCGAACCTTGCGTCCTGTAGACAAACGCACTACCGACTGATCTACCGGCCGCCACTATAGAAGCTGTTAAACGCCAGCGTAATTTGTGTTGAACAGATAAGATCCCATCTGACAAGAATCAGAATTCTCCCCATGAAACATAAGAGGTCATGATAATCCATTTCCTCATGTAAATCGACGTAGATCTATGTCATAATATAGTGTGTTTATTTTTTTTGCAACTGGAAAGTCTAACGTTGTATCGTGGTTAATTAAATGATTAATAAAGGTATCGGTGTCAAACCATATGGTGGTAAATAATATCACGGTTTCTATAGCGTGACGCAGAACAGGTGATAATAATCACCTCCTCGACAGGACGCCGCTAGTCTGATGCAGAGTGTTACACCAAAGATATTGTTTGTAGTCAATGTGAACCTGGGTGCAATGGGCAAATACGTGTTAAGTGTATTTTCCCAAGGAACACAACGTCAGGCTTTGCCAGGATTCGAACCTGGAACTTGATTATCTCCAGTCCGACAGTCTAACCATACGGCCACCGACGACATTTAAATGGTATTAACAAATGAACGAAGAGACAGACATAATAATATCATAAATAACGCTACACATAGTAATATGAGAGCAATATTTTAGACATTTGCACGTCGAAGGACATTGTACCTATAGTGAAAAGAAAGACTAATTCCGTATTGTAATTTTATTGTCTTGTCTGTCAGTTTCAGCCTGGATCCAAGAGTGCGTCACACATTTTGGAACATTAACTTCTCCTTCTTCCTCTCTGGACTTAACTTGGCATTCAAGCAAAGTACAATTCAGAGAGTCAGCAGTATATCCACAGCCAACGATGCCAAAAGGTATGTATTTGAAAAGGTTAGAGTTCAAGATAGGGACAGATACATGAATATATAATGAAATACAGATACAGACACAGCAAGAAAAAATATGCTAAAGTCTAGATTTTTCAAAGTTGCGTTTTTCATATCAATACGATCTCCAGACATCGTTCTATAATGTGATATCAATATTATTTATAGTAACTAAGTGAGGTGTTTGAACTTTCAGTTTTGCGATCTCGGTGTCGAGTCATGTTTTCTACAGCTCTGCTGATTTGGATTTTGTATCATGATTTGTACCAAGATTTTGCTTCTCAGTTTCTCAGTTTTTTTGTTCAAGTGTTGTTCAGGTGTTGCAAGTATTGTTTCCCGTTCTTTTTTGTCAAGCGTTGTGGGTAAGTAGTTGACTATTATTTCTATTTCATTTGATTACTACGCTTTTCTTTGATCTAGAGAAAAAGCGGATATGCCTAGGCCCAGTGTTGAGAGAGTCGCTCCTCTCTAAATCCTAGTGACCGCCTTGTCCTCCCTCATGTCTTATGATGGGAAGAACATTGATGGCCTTACAATTTGTAGGGCTCTTGCCAAGGTGATGGAGCAGGGTTGGGTAGATGGCGCTCAATGTTTGGGGGGAATTGGAGAATGTATGCGAAATCAAGGGAAGCCAGAGGGAAATTGTTAACGTTGGGGTTCACCCTGAAAGGTTTGCATTTTTCACTCTCATCTGACAACCCCTTCCAACTGAATGATTTTTTGTCCCTTCCACAAAATTAATCGTTGGAGGACTCCCCCTTAGTGATGACAATGCTATAATTGTGGACAATTTTGAAACAATGGGAATTAGACTCCTTTCCCCACTAAAATATGAATGTTATAGAAATGAAGTCGGAGTTTGGACCCCATATAAAACAGGTCGACGATTTGTGTATATTGAGGTACCAACGACTCATTTACCTTTAAGGGGGGGGGGTGGCACCTGAAGTTACTTTTTTGCTTTTAAGTGTAGGTTTTTGCTTTTAGTATGTACATGAGTAACTGTCAAAATACAGTCATCCTATATCCTTGAAACGTTTGTAGCGTCCTTAGTTGCCATAGAAACGGCTGCAATCTTGGATTTTGATTCAATTTTCAAAATCTATCTCCTCCTTTAGATATGAATAAAATTACTCAAAACCTGTGCAGATCGTCTTTTCCATTCAATATCTACAGAGTGAAATCGGTTTTTTTTTATCTTTTGGGTAGTTTTTTTTTTTTATGAATTTTTGAAAATACTATATATCGTGAATGTACAAAAACAGCGTTTTTTTATTACAAAAAAAAATTTCTCAAAAAGTTTATAATATATAAAAAAAACCCCGATGTCATTCTATTAACATTGACAAGAGGAACCTGTGTGCCAAATGTAAAACGAATCGTTCTGTAAATGGCAGAGGAGATAGAATTTTAGTGTGGAAAAACTACATTTCGAGAAAACTGCAAGTAAAAAAAATCAACAGAAAATAACACAAAACAAAGGCTTCAGACGGATTTCCTTATTATAGCAGCCCCTTACTCTTCTCGACAGTCTCTGGCATTGTTACTTATGTAAATAAGATTATAAATCTAGGTTTAGATGTGCATTGTTGTGAAAACAGACGTCGAAATGATCAGTTCTTTTTCTCTGTATCATATCCTATGCTTGTTCGCGTGTTTACATACACACTGACGCGCAACGCCTCTTGTATCACACAGCGACGGGAGACGCGCAGACCGTCTTCGGCAAACGAGGTCAAATATCGTGTGCTGCCACATTTGGCGATGAACCGCCAATATTCGAGTTTTTACTGCCCTTTTCTCAGTCAGTGTTAGGTAATTTACGTAAAAATTTTGACTCTTTTTACCAACCCTTGCCCACAAAACATTTTGTAAAAATTATTATACATCATATGGACATTTTTCTGCCATGAACTTGTAGATAAAAGGTCGTTCTACACGAATATGCAAAGAACACAAAATCAACCTTTTGGTCCAAAACTCGCCAGTCCAGGTGCCCCCCCCCTTCTAAACTTGGTAATTGGTCGGCGTCTCTATTAAAGGGAACACTTAAGATAAAAAAAACACACCTAATCAAAAGAGAGCCGACGAAGGTAAAGAGGATAAACAGAAGGATGGAACAAATGAAGGGAGGAGGTGAAAGTTTAATGTCCTCCACCCAAGCAGTCATTACAACCAACAATGTGAGTGATGACATCATGAATAAACAGACGGAAAACACAGAGGAGAGAGGGAGTGAGGAAGAAAACGATGTTGACTGGCATGGCATGAGTCAAAGGGAGAACACGCCAACCACTTATAAGTGAATATGTTCTCCATATGTCACGAGCAACACGGAGTCCTTCTGGCAAAAGAGGGCGGAAGAGGACAGTCTCACTTAACATTAAAAGACAAGAAAAAAGAGTGCGGAGTGTATCAGCAATAACAAGGTACGCTTCTAACCCCTCCTTCCCAAAATAAATCAGTCGAATCGACGCAAAATAGCGCCAATACTGAGGTCCCCATCACCGCTAATCTTGAATGAGGCGAAATATAACAATAAGTGACAACTCCACTAATAAAGACAGAAAAAACAAACACGTGATGTTTCGGGTATAACCCTTCGCCAGACAACAAACTCCGTAGTATTGAATGAATGAATTGTGACTTTTTTTTCCCGTACGACTTGGACCGAATTTTTGACAGACCTACTGTTCATGGCTGAATTAAAAGTTTTGTCTCTAAACTATAGATGCCGAAATAAGAACAAGAAGCGGAAAACTATTTTTAACATTTGTAGTAAATATGACATTGTGTGTCCACAAGAAGCTCCTGTAACGAGGAATGATAAAGACGCATGGGAAATTGAGTGGGGTGGCCACATCGCTCTTTCATACGTTACGAATAGAAGTAAAGGACAATTGATTCTTATCAATAGATCTCTAAAATTTGAAAAGCTTGTCACTCTTCCCTTAAAATCCAATCGAGTAATTGGTATATCTTTATGTGTTGATACTATAAATTATGAAATCTTCAACGTCTATGGTACGTCTGATACAGACGAGCGTTGAGCTGCTGTTGATCGCTTATCACAGTTTGGCTTTGTCAATACGATTTTATGTGGAGATTTCAATATTGTCACGAATAACCAATTAAACATAATTTCAGGAAAGGATCATAACCCAAGAGAAATTCATAATTTTAGTAAATTTGTTTCAGAAAATAATTTAATTGATGTCTGGAGATTTCTAAACAGAGATAAAAAAAAAATACACTTGGCATCGCTCCACACCATTCACTGCGAGAAGACTAGATTACGCGTTCGTTTGTAATAGTTTTTTGTCAAATATTATATTATAGTTAATTGCAAACTTCTAAAAATCCTTTTTACAGATCACAAGGGGGTGTCACTTATTGTTAAACCTCAGGGTGCAACAGGAGGAGGTAACTCTTTGTGGAAGATTATTGAAAGACTCTTGGAAGATCGAATATTTGTTAACAAAATGAATGGATTAATTGGCGGTTTTTAATGAAATCACACGATATCAATCCAAATGAGAAATGGAAATTACTTAAAGCTCATATCAAGTCTTTCTCCATTGTTTATTCCATCCAAAAGGCTAAAAAGAAAAGCATGAAGAAGCCAATATAAGAATTAAACTAGGGAAACTAGATGAAATCGCTTCAGTTAATCCAAATGATAGTACAACTCATGAAATTTTAATTTTAAGAAAGAAACTGGAAAGAATCTCTATGCACAAATACGCTAAAAAATAAATGGATAGCGGAGGGAGTGAAAAATACAAAATATTTTCTTAATCTTGAAAGATCAAAAGCTGTCCATTCTACAACAACTGAGCTCAAAATTGATAACATTACCAGTACCGAACCCTTACAGATCTCGAGCGACACTCGTGAGTACTTTCAAAAGTTATACACTAAAGATGAGGGATTGAGGACTGATTTTACTAATATTAATAGTTTTATGCACGACTGCCAGTTTAACAAAGTGGTAGACAATGACGGAATTCTTCTCGATGAAAACCTAAATTTAGAAGAAATAGGGACAAAAATTAGGGTAAAAAGGGCTCCTGGAACAGATGGGCTTACACCAAATTTTTATAAAATGTTTTGGCTGAACCTTAAACATCCTTTATACGATAGTTTTATTGAATCTATTAAATAGGAAAGCTTACCCTATCTCAACGACGTGGAATAATAACTCTTATTCATAAAGGTGATAATAGTGATAGATCAGAATTTACAAATTGGAGACCAATCACATTAACCAACACAGATTATAAAATATTTTCCAAGCATTATCATTGCGTCTGCAGTTGGTTCTTTATTACATTATTCCTAAATATGTAAATGGATTTATGAAAGGTAGATCCATCTCAGACGTTATCAAATTGATCGATGACACCTTAAGTCTTTGTCGACACTTTAAGAAGGAAGGGGTTTAGCATCCCTTGATATACGTAAGGCCTTTGACACTGTAGATAAATCAGCAATTCTAAACAATCTCAAATTATTCAAATTCGGCGAGTACTTCACACACCTCATCGCCACACTAATGAGTGATGGCGAGAGCTGTGTAAAAAATAGCAACTTTGTCTCATCCTTCTTTCAAACTCATAGAGGTATAAGGCAGGGATGCTGTATCAGCCCTTTCTTTTCATATTAGTCATGGAGGTGATGACCATTAAGTTTCGCAGTGATTCCGACATGAAATGTCTTAGTCCCATTGATGCACTGAACAATACAATTGTCATGTATGCAGACGAAGTATCTTTATTACTAAGAGACACAAAATCTCGTAAAAACCATTCAATTAATTGAAAACTTTGGAAACTTCTTTCTTTCTTTCTTAAAAGGTTCACATTCTACCTTTTGGTGTATGGGTTCAGATGCCAGAGATGATGTTTCTCCAGAATGCCCTGTCCTGGCATTTTCCTTCCAAAAAAAGTTAAATCTCTATGCTTCAATGCCTCTTTTATATGTTCTTCCCACTTTCTCCAAGGTCTGCTTTTTGTTGTTTTTTTACTTTGGGCTTTAGTACTGTATACTGCTTTAGCTATTCTATTATCATTCATTCTATTTACATTCCCAAACTATCTCAATTGATTTGTTTCTGTCTTAGTTTTTATGCCATCTGCTTTGGTTTGATCTCTTATTGTTGTATTTCTGATTTTGTCTCTTTTAGTTTTCCTACACCTCTTCTTAGATATGTCATTTCAGCTGCTTGTACTCTACTGTATTATCTACTGTCTAAGGTCCAGGTTTCGCTGCCATAGAGCAGAGTAGGACAATAAACTGTATTGAATACTGCCATTTTGGTTTTTGTTGACAATTCTTGTTTACCTACAAATGCCTTTCCTAGATGGTTATATATTGCATTTGATTTGGATTATCTGGCTGAGTTCTTGTCTTAGTATTCACTCTGATTTAATCATTACTCCTAGGTAATTGTAGCTGTAAAATTATTCTAAATTCTCCCTGCCCAATTTAAGATTTTGTGTTTTAGATTCCCTAGTTACTAGCATTGTTTTGGTTATGTTTGCATTTACTCTCATTCCTCTTTTATTTAGTTCATTGTTCATTGTTGATATTCGAATAAAGGTCACTTTCTGATTTTCCAAACATAACTAAATCAAACAATAAAATGAAAGCATTGATACATTTACTGGTTTGAGCTTCCACATACCTACATTCCTTTTCTTCATTTTGAGAATGCCTTTGCGACTGAATCCATAACATTGATAAACAACAGAGGACTTAGGATACAACCCTGTCTTCTACAGATATGTTTCCAGCTACTCTCACTGCCCATGTTGATTTATGGTAAAAACTTTTAATGGCTTCTATTAAATTTTGCTCTACATTGTGTTCTTATAAGGAATGCCATAGTTCATCCCTCCTCACAGTGTATGATGTGTTAAGCAATTTTCCTGTCTTATAAAATGGTTTCATAAAGCATCAGATAATTCTTCTGATATAGTAGCAATAGGCAACAGTGCTCTCAAGGATCTGGGTGGAGTTCAATATTTCCTGTAAATGTGACATCAATGCATTCTGATTTCTAGAAAAAGATTGTTAGTGTAGGGATGGAATTTAGGCCCTTGCTAAATATACCAGTAGATACATTGACAACAGAAGAAATCATTGGCCAGCCCGTCTTCAATAATAAATTCATCACCTACAAAGACAAATCCTTACACATAAAACAATACATGCAAAATGATTTATTATTCATTAAAGATATCTGCTCTGCAACTGGCATAGCAACAACGAAAGAAATGGAAGAAAGGCTAGGTCGATATCCAGAACATATGTTCCATTTCAACGCATCATTCAACAGTATTCCAGTAGAATGGAAATTAATGCTTAGCAATATATCTCCAAGCTATTTTGTGCAGGTCAACCCACATGAGATAAAAAAAATGATAGAATTGAAAACATACTAAGCTTTCACATGAAAAATTTTCGTCTAGTTCTAACGAATACAAAAAGTTTTTGTCTGTGGGCCGAAAAGTTCTGGGTTCGTAAACTCAATATCGATATTAACAAATATTGCGTGTTGCCTTACACAGCCACTAAGGAAACTAGACTTAGATTGCTACATTATAAGATATTGCATAACATTTATCCTACAAATATCATGTTACAAAGGATGAAAGTTAAAGAGATGATAAATGTGAATTCTGTTTTGAAATAGATTGCTTGAACACTTCTTTGTTCGTTTTAGAAACGCATTGAAGTAAAAATCTTAAATGACTTTGACTTAAACCTTAGACTCAATGATATACATATTTTATTTGGCATTTTGTATGACGAACTTAATGCAAACAAAAGTACAGTCGATAACATCAATCATATGATTTTGATAGCTAAATTATGCAATGGCAAATTCAAATATGGAAGTGTTCAAAACGTTGAAGCTATAAGCTATATTTGACTTCGAATACCAGTTCAGACAAAATATTGATGATGGAAATACGGTTTTCTTAATTCCTCCCCTAGTACATGCACCATTTTATGATTATATGAAATTATTTTGTTGGAATGTTTCCTTTAACTCTCTCTGTAGTACCGACATCAATAATATACTTGGTTGTTTTGGGTTTTTCACCTACTAATTTTATCATTTAGATAGACTAGAAACAAATGACCCTTTATGTTTCGGCCTAAAATATCTCGTGGCAGGTTAGCTACTAATCTGTGCATTTAACTCGATGTGTACTAACTTTAATATAGCCACTTTGGATATTTTTTCATTCCTTCTTCCCCTCCTTCCCTCCCTTTATTTCTCGCTCCCAGTCTCTCTCTATCTCTCTCTCTCTCTCTCTCTCTCTCTCTCTCTCTCTCTCTCTCTCTCTCTCTCTCTCTCTCTCTCTCTCTCTCTCTCTCTCTCTCTCTCTCTCTCTCTCTCTCTCTCTCTCTCTTCTCTCTCTCTCTCTCTCTCTCTCTTTGTCTCTCCATCTACATGTCTATCTTTATTTCTGCCTCTGTCTCAGTATCTTTCCGTGTCAGTCCACTGTCATTTTTAGATGAGCCGGTGTTGCATTTTAATCCGCCATCCCTTTAATCCTCATATAGTAGAAGAATCAGTTACATGTTCATAATTAAATTGTTAATGGTATGCATGTTATGATGATACAAGTACGCATATTATTGATAATTTAATTTCATATTGTAAGAAAGCTATCACACGGACTGTCTCACAATGAAGGATTTTGGAGGTCCAGCCCTGCCTCCCCTCCGTCGCGAGGGGTCCACTAAGAGCTGGTGGACAGGGACGCGGGACGTGGCTTGCTTGTTACTTTCCAAAATTGGCTCGTATAATAGGTCGTGTCTGTCTGCACTTACGCCTCCTTGACACTATTGATGGTGCAAATATGAATATCAAAAGTCACTCTAGATGGTAAGGGAGTCATTGCCCGGACTGTCTCTCGATGAAGGATTCTGGAGGTCTAGCCCCGCCTCCCCTTCGGCGCGGAGGTCCACTAAGGACTGGTGGACATTTCGTTGCGTTGGGGGACTTTGGATGGAGAGGGGGGGGATCTCAAGTTGAGGGAGAGACGGGATGTGGCTTGCTTATTATTTCCCAAACAAGTTTTTCAATAATTGTCACGACCATATGTGTGGATACATAATGTGTAGTATGATGTCTGCCTGTACGTATGCCTCCTTGTTATTTATTAGCTCCGTCAACTATTCTCGCCATATACACGTAATTACAACTGACATGTACTGACGCTTCCTTTTCTGATAAGTTATCACCTAAATGCTCTTCCAACTCAAACCTTTCCAGTAAGATAGCAATAGACCTCGTACTAACAAAATGCCACTTAGTAAAGACCACGTGCAAAATTTCGGATGGTGGCGAAGGACACTCCATTAGGGAGTGGGATAGTGGGTGGCCTCCCTGGATTCCGGATGTCAATAGGTTGTGGCTCGACCTCGCATAGTTGGAGTCGAGACATTTCCAACATCCACGGGAGCAGGGACATTAGGACTAATGCTAACAAATCTAGGAGTTGACATAACCACCAGCATGTTTTTAACGCTCAACCATATTCATGGAGAAACACGCAATCACAAACATAGCTTGAAAAAATATATCGAGATAATGTTGCTTTACAATCATAACTGAATTTTGTATAATTTTTTATTATTATTTATGTATTTATTTAGATTTATATTTATTTATTTATCTATTTTTTAATTCTTATTGTTCTGTTTCTTTATTTTTGTATGTATATTATTTTAAATTTTATTTTATTTTTTTTTTTATTATTTTTTTATTTATTGTTACAAAAAAATCATTTTACGTTTAATTAGGCTACTAACCCTAAAGATTTAACAATTTAACAGACTTACGTTTTCTTTTAAAACATAATATATTTCCTTATATGCACAAAGTATTTATACTAAACCAACAAGGGTCACCTAGTTAGGGAGGCCGGGGAAAATAACGAAAAAACAGTGAAAGACAGTTAATTAGTAAATGAGTACCCAGCTATGTAATGGGTAAAGAAATATCGTGTCAGAATACTAGTGCATCCTCTTTCTCAGCCTCAAAAACCTAACAGACTATGAAACAAAAAGCATGCTACGAGTTGTTCCATTAACAAGGGGGGACTTTGAATGAAATAGTTTGCTGGGGGATAAATTACGTACAGTCGTTGAGCCTGCAATTGTGCCGGGATACGAAATAGAAATCCATCTTTGTTTTTACGTTTATCTTTAACTGATAGACATTGATAACAACGCTGGATAGTTATGATGACAACAATCGTTGTTTGTAATAATAATGATGGTTATGATGATAACAACATTGTTTGTAATAATAACGATGGTTATGATGATAACAACGTTGTTTGTAATAATAATGATGGTTATGATGATAACAACGTTGTTTGAAATAATAATGATGGTTATGATGATAACAACGTTGTTTGTAATAATAATGATGGTTATGATGATAACAACGTAAAATTTTGTAATAATAATGATGGTTATGATGATAACAACGTTGTTTGTAATAATAATGATGCTTTATGATGACGTTATTTAATAATAATGATGGTTATGATGACAACAACGTTGTTTGTAATAATAATGATGGTTATGATGATAACAACGTTGTTTGTAATAATAATGATGGTTATGATGACAACAACGTTGTTTGTAATAATAATGATGGTTATGATGATAACAACGTTGTTTTTGAGGATGATTATGATGATAACAACGTTGTATTTAAGGATGATTATGATGATAACGAATGTTGTTTTTGAGGATGATTATGATGATAACAACGTTGTTTGTAATAATAATGATGGTTATGATGATAACAACGTTGTTTGTAATAATAATGATGGTTATGATGATAACGTTGTTTGTAATAATAATGATGGTTATGATGATAACAACGTTGTTTGTAATAATAATGATGGTTATGATGATAACAACGTTGTTTGTAATAATAATGATGGTTATGATGATAACAACGTTGTTTTTAATGATGGTTAGGATGATAACGTTGTTTTTAAGAATAATGAGGATGATCAATGTTACCCGATGCTATCAGATAGAAACTAGTATGAATATACCAAATATAAAAGGCATGATGCTATCAACATGCATCAACAAGTGTGATGTGATGAAGATCCTAAATTAAAAAAATATCAAATAAAGTACCTTCATGGCTATTACTGCCTATAGAGCGGAAGCTATTCCGGCTTCGATAGCATGAAGCGGAACAGGCTAGTCTGACGCAGATTTTTACTTCCAAGCTAGTGCTTGTACTGGGTCGAAAGAGGGATAAGTGTTAAGTGTATTTCCCAAAAGGAACGTAACGTCGGACGTAGCATGTTTGCTAGGATTTGCTGAGGGACTCATGATACCCAGCCTGGCAGCCTAACCGCTCGGCCACCACCGACACCACATAAATCTTGTACGGTTATAATAAAATATTCTGTGTTTCGTATCTTCAGCACGCTGTCTTCCTCTCTCCGTAACACGTAAATAGCCTTTCCGCCTTGCTATGGACAGACTTTATCCATCCTGTGGTGGGAGACGTCTTAGAATGGAAGGCTACTCTTACAGCCAAGTTAATCTTCTTGTAGATGCAATAGACCTCAAAAATCTCTTTCTTCTTCTTCTTCTTCTTCTTCTTCTTCTTTCTCTCTCTCTCTCTCTCTCTCTCTCTCTCTCTCTTCTCTCTCTCTCTCTCTTCTCTCTTTCTCTCTCGCTTCTTCTTCTTCTTCTCTCTCTCTCTCTCTCTCTCTCTCTCTCTCTCTCTCTCTCTCTCGTGGATATATTTCTCTCAAGGTGGCTCCTCTCACCTCTCTTCTCTCAATTCTTCTTCTTCTCTTCTTCTTCTCTTCTCCTCCTCTCTCTTTGTACCCAAAGGCACATTAGGCCTGATCATGATCCCTCTAGTTCCGTATACCTTGGCTGCTTCCCGTGGCTCCTTCCCAGGAAAACCGGGACTCGGTAGTTCACAGGCTAGATGTCCGCCTCTCAACCCTAAGGTCGCGGGTTCAAGCCCTGCCAACTTTTGACAAATGTTTTTTTCTGGATTAAAAGTAAAAATCTACCCTCCTGGTCCCTGGTAGGGCGATCGACACCTAGTCTCATTGGAGACGGACGATAAAAAAGGGGGTCCCATGTGCAGATCATGATAACACTTTGTATACGTAAGATCCTTTGGCTGTTTAAAGAGCAGTCCGGGCAAATCTTAATCCCAATAAAAACTCCTGAGATCACCTTAGTTGTGGATGTGGGTAAATCAAATCGAAGCAAATAGGAAGAAGGGCATCACTCTTCATTTCTCTATTTCTCAACCATCACATCTGCTAAATTGCTCATTATAGTTTTGTGCATTCATTTTTAATTAAATTATGTATTATATATGGAACTGTTTAAAACATTAGACAAAAATGTCAAGCTAGGTGTGCTTATGTGCGTAATGAGGAAAGGGGGAGTTGAAAAGAGTAAAAGGAAACTAAAGATAAAGAGGACGAAATCACACAATCATTAATTCTTCATCCTTCTAGTTGTTGTGTGTGGGACAATCGGCTGTGGCCTTGCAGGATTAATCTCTCTGGTTGGTGGAACTCTACACCAGGTATGTAAGTTAGTGTTGTTTATATACCCACAACAAAGACTTTTTTATCATTATTGATCGATTAACATTTTATTCAAATTATTTATCTCCATTAAGATGCATATTTTTTTTAACGAATCTTCATCACTTGTATAACATAAATGTATATAAGTCAGATTTAAGTGTTTTGAGAAGAAAAACAGAGCTTGCCGACATTTGAAATTTTCAGAGATCTTGACTACAATAAACGTTGATATTGAGCTTGGCAAAAATATATACAAACGTCACCACCCTGTTAGGTTTTAAATATAAAGAAATGATAACAGTCAAATAATTTCTATATTTTTTCTCTCCTTCCCCCCTCCCTCCCTCCCTCCTTCCCTGCCCCCAACACCTCTTTCTACGTTTACGTCGGCAGATCTCACATACGCTGATGTCCTGCTTCTCTGGGCCTCTGGTGGCACTGTATCTCCTGGCAGCCTTTTGCCCACGCGTCACTGCTAAGGTAACGAAATGCGTGTATATAATTGACACACTCACGGGCTTGACAGAGATTTGATTTGATTTGATTTGATTCGATTTGATTTGATTTGATTTGATTCGATTTGATTTGATTTGATTTGATTTACTCACATCCACAACTAAGGTGATTTTTGGGCTTGTTGGTATGATTTTCATTTTTTTTTTGCCCGGACTGCCCTGTAAACAGCCAAGGGATCTTTAACGTGCAAAGAAGGTGTCAATCCTGGTCAAGGGGGGGTGATTTGGCTTGAAAAAGCTCGCGAGAAAATAGTTCAACCGTTGGCAGGGATCGAACTCACTACCTTTGGTTGAGAGGCCGACTCCATTGCAAGGCTCTAGACCACCGAGTCTCCCGGTTGAGAAAGGGGAAAGATAAACATTAGGGTACACAGACAAGGAG